>CM061525.1:74036197-74636197 GCA_030068015.2 Neoceratitis asiatica | reverse complement strand
ATATTGAAAAAAGAAACGATCATAATATTATTGAAACTGTAAATAAACAAGTCTCCATAAATAACCATTTTAACAGTACAATAAATTTATTGAAAGCTACTATTGAAGAGGATCGACAAAATAAATCTATTCATAAATGATGTAAAAAATGAAAACCGAGACATCGTAAATCAATTAATTTTTAATGATCTAATGAACAAGATAAGGTATTTAGAGAATAAGATAAATGAAATACAAAATAACATTGCGGCAGCAAAATACAATCTAATTCATCCAGGAATACTAAAGGACGGAATAAATTGATTACTTTCAAATAGATTTTTATAAACTTAAATTGTCAAAGATAGGAGTATTAGCATACCAAAATAATTCCATTATAATTGCAGTAAAAATACCAAAAAATTATATAGTCGGATATTTAAAAATGATTGTTCCACTTCCTAATAAAAATAATTTAGAAATAGATTCAGAAATAGAAAATATTGTAACTATAAATACAAAGGAATACACATATGTAAAGGACGCAGAGCTGAAGGATTTAAAATTAAGTAAAAATTGTATTTTCAAAAATAACTGTATATTTAAATTCAGCAATGCATCCAGGATTGAACCTATTGAGGATGACACTGTATTGGTCGTGAACGCTGTGGAGGAAGACCTAATTCAAAATTGTAATAACAGAAAATTGAAACTAAACAAAAACTATCTTTTGAGTTTCACAAATTGTAAAATTCACATATACAGCCAAACTTTTAAAAATAAGAAGGTCATATTTACAGAACGGTATAATTATCCTGCCAAAACATTAGATCCGGTGCAGGAACTGGATATTCATGTCCAGTTCAGAAAAATCAATGTTACTAAGTTTAAGAATATTGAAAAAATTGAAGAATTGCAATACCACAAAAATGTTTCATATGGTATAAATGCATTCGTACTGATAGGTCTGACTGTCCTGGTTGTATTGTTGATAAAGTGTTTGAGAAAAGACAAAATAAGTTTTAAGATAATTAATAAAAGGATTCAGGAGAATCCTAAATCTGGCAGGGGAGGAGTTATGTATGAGCCTCCTCATGAAGATATCCCGTTACCGATCACGCCACAAGAGCATGAACGGCAAACGGTACGTGAAGGTATGCACCGAGTCAGCATTTTCTAAGCTACTCGGTGTGCACCTTGCTTGCCGTGGGATAATCAAGTGCAGCTGTACTGTGGCTGGCTTTGTAAATGTAAACGATGAGCCCCGATGGAGCTGCACTTGAATATGTAAGTTCAGTTGTTGTTCGATATTCATTCTGTATGGTTGCATTAAACGGCAAAAAACGCAGTGCAGTCATTTCTTATTAACAAATAAATAAAAATATATAAAAATAAATAAATAGAATTTAATTATCACAACAATTGTGTCACATTTTTAATGCCAATTAACGAACGTAATAGGAAACCAAAATAAGAGTTAAAATTTAACTCACGTGTGTCTATCTCTGATACATATATATAGAATTACTTTTTTTTGTCGAATATTGTTTATTAAAAACTTATAACTGCTTCCCAATATCACAGAAGTTACTTAGTGATCTGTTCATTTGCAATCAAAGCTATGTTTTTATGTAATAAGAATATATCGAATACCTACATTTATGGAAAATATGTTCATCTATTTACAGTATAGTAAAATTTATTACGAGTACTATAACATACTTACGTTTAGGTGTAGTTACGCTTTACTTCCGTAGCACACCACAACTGCCTGCTTACCTTTCTTTCTACTTTCACGCCTAAGTTCTCTTCAATTAAATCATAATCGTCGTCTTCCAATCGGTCGTCCAATTCATCATCATGCTTTTTTCTTTTTTTCGATCCCGTATCTGAATACTCGCCATCGCTTGCATCTTCTTCAATCGGATTATCATCGATCAAGTCTTTTAATTCTTCACGTAACCGTTCTTCATCATCTAGATAAAAAAAAATATATATTTATTATGCATAAACGGACATTTCGTTGAAATATTTATCTAGTATCTAACAAGCCTTAGCATTCCTTTTTTCATATTTAGACTAGCGGACACGTTGCTGTAGGTTTCTTGTATTTTGTTCAATTTATGTAGATATTATAATTGATATTATAAGGGAAGTGATAGGTAAAGAATGATTAAACGTTATTTTTAAACTTCAACTACTCTATATATATGTATATATATATTAATATATATAGGGTGTTTTTTATAGAGGTATAGAACTTTAAGTTGGCATTACTTTTCAAGATGGCGACCGATTTAACAGCTGTCAAGTGATTTATTCTCAGTTTGGTTTGGCAATTCATCATGAATAGACTCACGCCTGAACAATGCTTGCAAATAGTGCAATTTTATTTCGAAAATAATGGTTCTGTGCGGAAAACGTATCGCGCACTACGTCCATTTTAGCGATGTTTAGCGATGAAGCGCACTTCTGGTTGAATGGCTACGGCAACAAACAAAACTGCCGCATTTGGAGTGAAGGTAATCCTCAAGTGTATGTTGAAACACCGTTACATCCAGAAAAACTGACTGTTTGGTGCGCTTTATGGGCTGGTGGAATCATTGGTCCGTATCATTGGACGTAGTGCGCGATACGTTTTCCGAACAGAACCATTATTTTCGAAATAAAATTGCACTATTTGCAAGCATTGTTCAGGTATATATATATATATATATATACATATATGAGAAAGTGATGTTAGTTATAACAAAGTACTAATTCGGATTAGTCTCCGACCAAACAAGAATCCGGAAAGTGGATCTAGGATCTGGAATCTGTTCTAAAATTTTTAGATTATGGTTTGATTTTTATCACATTATGTACGTAGGTAGCTCACGCTAAAACGAACACTACATTTTCTTCCAGAAAGTGGATCTGAGACCGATTTAATAAATAAAAATTATTTATCGTTAGATTTTTCTAAATTTATATATATTGGCGATTCCAGCGTAACGGGTGGGACACATTTACACAAAATTTTATTTTTGTTAGTAGATTTCCATAAAACCAACTAACGTTTTCTGCTTTTGATGGAGCGGTCTATAAATATAATATTCGGTTAACGTTACATTAAAAGGAATACCTGTAGTAATGTAATATACATTAAAAAAAAATAAGATTTAAAATTGTAACGGTTGGGACAAATTTTAGAACCTACTTTTGAGTCGAAAAATGTATCATAGAAACTTTGCGAATTTATAACATTTATTAGTTTTATTTACATATTTCCTTTTGAAACGATATATGTATGAGCATTATTATTATTATTATTATTATTTATTAACAAATTAAATAAATTAAAATGCTAACATTAAGCGAGCATTAGCTGCCAGGGCTATCAGCTCTATGGATTTAAGCAAAACTTAAGTAAAAGATATATTTATTATTAGTATGTGCAAATATGTGGTAAAGCTATGCTAGTGTATTGTGGGTTGGTATATATATTTTACTAACAGCAATATCAAACGTTGGCGCGGATATGGTTCATAAAGTTGTAAATAGAGTTGATGTTCTCTCTTGTAGGATTCTTTAGAAGTTCAGTCCAGTTTCTTTTTAGGTAATGGTTTCTGGCGTCTATCAGTGCAGGACAGTCTACAAATATGTGGTTTAGCGACATAGTTTCGCCGCAATATTCGCAGGATATGGGTGATTCGCCGCTAAGAAGATGTTCATGTGTGCTTGCAGTATGCCCAAGGCGTATCCGAGAGAAGACTTTTATATGTGACTTGCATATGTCGGTAGGGTATTGGGGAGACGTAAGGTCTCTATTTATGGCAGTGTAATGGTGGTGGGTATAGTTTTGCCATTCATGCTTCATTTTGGTGTGGATATGTCACATGATTGTTGAGTGCATGTCTTTTGTTTCATATGTGACGTTTTTGGTTACCGGGGTTGAGGAAGCTGATTTCGGTGCGTTATCTGCCTTTTCATTTCCGTGAATTCCGATATGGCCTGGTATCCAAAGCAGAAGTATTGTTGACGCATAGTCAATGAGCATATCTCTAATTCGGTTAATTGTAGCTGTGCTTGATAGCGGGTTTAGGATCGCTTGCATGACTGACTTACTGTCGGTGCATATAAGGGTTTTAGAGTTGCGTTCTAAAGCCATAGATATTGCAGTGTAAATAGCGACTGCTTCTGCAGTGAAAACAGATGTGTAGTCCGATAGAGTTTGTACCCTTAGACTGTCGCCATCTGAGTCGACAACTGCGAAGCTAGCCGGTACTTGTTCAGATTTTGATCCATCTGTGAACCACAGGGACCAGTTTTCGGCTTCATAATACTCTCTGCGTTCCTGAAACATTATGTTGAAGGTTTCTGACGATGTGGTGCTCTTTTTGAAGGTAGCTAGAGCAAGATCACACGACTCCTTTTTGATTTCCCATGGCGGATTTTGTGTTTGGTATTTGTCCGTTGTGTTATATAGTTCGAGATAGTTGGCGATTTTTAGTATTTGATGCATCGCAGAAGGAAATCTTTGAGGCCGACGGACGCTGTTAATGTTTTGGATGTCATAATCGATGATCGAGTTGGTCGGAAATAAAAGTTTAGGGACGAGTCTCGCCTGGATTTGGTACAATCTCTCCTCGATAGTTGGTAATCCCGCTTCAGCTAAGATATTTCTAACGGGAGTCGTACGAAATGCGTATATACTTGCTCGTGCTGCTTGGTGATATGCAGGCTTGATTATATTGAAGGGGGATTTCGGTGCGTTCCAAAAGAGGAAGAACCCATAGTCGATTTTGCTTAATAGTAGTGTTTTGGTTAAATATATGAGCGTATTAATGTGTACATGGCATTTTTTACTAGCGAGATACGTTATAATATTGATTCTGGCAGCGAATGCTTTTTTAAGATAAGAAAAATGACATATCCATCGGTAATTATGCGAAAATACAATACCTAAAATCTTCAATTTCTTTACATTTTCTATCTCTATGTTATTTACTGCTAATGTGCGATTGTGGAAATCGCAGAGGTGCTTTCTACATATGTGAAAGTTTTTAGTTTTTTCTAAGGATATCTTGGCTCCGGAGTAGTCACCCCAATCCAGGATATCTTTTATAAGGTCTTTGAAAATTTGGTTGGTTTCTATGTTATTGTTTCTTTTGCAGAGTATGTAAACATCGTCTGCATAGAGGCAGTGGTCTACAAAATTATTAGATTTTATAATGTTACTTATTTCATTGAATGCGATGTTGAACAATATTACGGATAATGGAGAACCCTGTGGGATACCATTTTCAAGTGGATATACGTCGGAGAAGACGTTTTTAATTCTTACACGGAATTTGATAGGAAAGATTTAACGAAGCAAAAAATTTTGGGGCCTACTCCCCACAAGCGCAGGCGGTTTAAGATGACATGAGATCCAATTCGGTCAAAAGCCTTCTCAAAGTCCAGTGAAAGAATCGAGACATGGTTGCGAGTTGATAAGGCTTTCGTGACATAATAGTCAATGTGGAGAAGGGCATCGGTGCATCCTCGGTTGGGTCTGAAGGCAACTTGGTTCGAATCGATAAGTTGTTGTGTCTCGGTGAACCAAGAGATTCGGTTTGCCACCATCCGTTCCATAACTTTGGAAAGGCACGAGAGAAGTGAAATAGGGCGGTATCCATCGGTTGAGAGGGAGTCTCTATTTGGCTTAGGAATGGGAATGCTGGTGGCGGTTTTCCAGCTCTGAGGGATTGTGCCAGTATCAAAAATGGCATTGTAAAGCTACAACAAGCGAGATAATCCTAAAGCAGGCATTTCTTTGATCATTTTATACGAAATTCGGTCGAAACCGGGTGTTTTGCCTTTTGCTTTGCCAATGCAAGTTAGCAGTTCGGTCATCGTAATTGGTTTCTCAATGAGAGCGGCTTTTGGGTGTGTTTCCCGAAGGGGGGACATTTGCCTGGAGGTATTATTTTTTGTTTCCCTATATTGGTTAGAGAAGTTAGTGTCGGACGAGAGATTCGACCACACTTTATCGAATTCGTTGGATATCACGGACGGATCGGAGGATATGCAGTAGTTGGTTTTGATTGTTGCTATAGGAGTATGTGGATTCCTATGGCATAACCTGTTAATTTTATTCCAAAGGTCGGATATTGAAGAGTTGGGCGAAATAGACTCAGTAAATTTGATGAAGCGCTTTTTTCTAAGGAGCGTTAGTTCCTTATTCCACCAGGGTACATGGATTCTACGGGAAGGTGATGCTTGGGGAATGCAGTGGATTGCAGCCACTCGTATGGATTTAGCGATATTGGATGCTTCTTGATTTGGTGAGCTAGATTCAGGCCGTGCGCTTAGTTCGAAGTGAACTTCCTTTTGGAAGTTTTCCCAATCGGCAAAGTCTAGGAGGAATTTGGGTGGGGTTTTGGTGCGGTAGGAGACATTGGGATTTAATGCGAAGTTTAGGATGATCGGGAAGTGATCGCTGTTGTAGAGATCATTTAGTGTTTTCCACTTTATAAGCGGAAATAATGGAGGGGAGCAAAGGGATATATCAACGTGGGAGAAGGAGGAGTGGGTGGAGAAGTGAGGCGGGCTGCTTCCAACCATTGAAATCGCCAAGCACTATAATTGGAGTGTTAACTGAGTTGAAAATGTCGGTTAAGTCTCTGCTGCTGAATTTTTGACAGGGAGGGATATATACGGATACCGCCGTGAATTTGATATCCAATTCAATTTCGATCATTACCACTTGGAGTTGAGAATTAACGTCGATATTTTTATGTGGGATGCAGACCCGCGCCCTGTTTGGCTGTTGTATTTGATGCATCGTTTACAAAGTAGGTGGAGTAACTGTTCAAAAGAATTGGGCCAGAGTTCTGGCAACAATGAGTTTCCTGGATTGCGATTAGGCTTGGGTTATATTGTTTGATGAGTACTTGGAGTTCAGAGAAGTTATTGTAGAAACCCTTCATATTCCACTGGAGAATATTCAGGTTCATGGTTGAGATGAAAAAAAGGAGTGTTCTGACTTTTGTAAAGGTCTGCTTTACAGAAGCGAGGGATTTACGAGGGGGTTGGTTTATAGATCATCGATGGAATAATCCATCGAGAGGGGTTTATTAATGTTTTCAATGTTTTTGAGAAAGTAGTCGTTATTTTTTAATAGATTTTGAGTAAAAACGGATATTGGTGATAATTGTGGCGTAGGGTTTGATTCAGATGTTGGGCTATTTTGTGTAGTTGGTTTATTATTTTCTTGATGTGAAAAAATTTCAGAAGAGGAAATGGTAGAGTTTTGTTTGTTGGAATTGCTTGAGCTTGATGGTTTTTCGGGTAAATTAGTTGGATTCTGTTTAATAATGTGGGTGTTTTGTGTTGATACATTGGAATCGGTAGATTTGTTTTTTTTCAGCATGCGTTTTATTATTTGAACTTGGGAAATCAGTATTGGTGGATGTGCCAGTTTTTGTAGCGCTGGCGTAGGAAGCTAGTCGTTGGGAAAATGGCAAACTATTTTTATATTTAAGGCGTGCTTCGCTCATACTGCATTTTTCCAAGGTTTTTATCTTAAGAATTTCCCTGGCTTCGATGAATTTTGGGCAGTTACGGTCTGAGGCGGGGTGGTCCTCAGCGCAGTTAGCGCATTGGGTTCTCTCGCATTTTTTCGGATCGGGAATTGGAAGATTGCAATTATCGCATGTTGGGCTGTTAGTACACCTTTTTTTTTGTATGACCCAGTTTCTGGCAGTCCCTACACCGCATTGGGCTTGGGATGTAAGGTTGTACCTTGACTTTTTACCAAGCCACTTCCACGGTTTCAGGGAGCTGATAAAGATCAAAGGTTAAAACCATTTGGCCAGTGTAAACTTGTTTGTCTCCCACTTTACGCGTGAATTTGTATACACCTGTGACTTTTTGATCTTTCATTTCCCGGATTATTTCTTCTTCTTCGACGAATTTAAGGCAAGGGGCGTAGATTACGCCTTTAACGGAGTTCAAGGTGTCGTGTAATTTTGCTTTAATTGAGCAAAGGTTGGAAAGAGATTTAGCTTTTAGAAACCTATCAGCAATCTGAGCATTGCGCACCAAGACAAGTATGTTACCGTCTCGGAGTTGAGTAACTGAGTCTATTTCAGTAGATATAGCTTCGATGGATTTTTTGATTGCGAATGGGCTCACCTGGGAAAGTGGCTACTGTCGTCAGCAGAAGATATTAATAAGAATTTGGGGTTATAGGAAGAGCACTTTTGACGAAGTTTTGGGAAATCTAGTTTAGTATTGGTTTTTGGTTTCTTCCTGTTTGGGTGGTCTCCGTAATCACTTAACAAAGAAAAGCGATTTGGTGACCTATCCGAAGGCCCCGGCGACATTTTCTTGGTTATATTTATGCAAATGTAAAGTTAATTTCCACGTGCGTATAGAGAAACAATATAATAAAAGGTAAGAATGCGATGAAAAGTAAATAAGAAAATTAACGGAACTATTAACGCAATAGCAAGTGTCGCTACTATTCACTGAGAAAAACAACGTCTGAACGCTTTGAATGATAGTCGGCGACTATGTATGAGCATTATAACAAAACAATCATAACAAAGTTACTTTCTTCATTTCTATTGTTACAATCCAAAACTTAACTGTAACTAGTGTAACGGGTGGGACACTAATTGTAACGGGTGGGACACGTGCGAATTTAAGTACTTGAGAAATTTATTGACTATGAATTAAGGATGCTAAAGGTTCAGAATCAGAGTCGCTCCATACATTGGCTTCATCCTCTGAATAAATTTGTGATGCATTAAGTTTAAACACCTTAATCTTAGTTAGTTTTGATATGAATGTGCGGCCTACGAAAAACCTAATTAAGCTTACCTGAACTGATATAATATTTAATTGAAATTAATAAAAATGAATTTCCGTATAGATTTAAATTATTAACCACAAGAATTATGAAACACAAACTATATGATAGACTTTTCGAAAGTAGCTATTTCAACCTCGCTCAAATAATTCGTATAGTACTTGGTTTCAAAACATAAAAAAGTCAATAAAAATGAATTTAAAGCTTTAATTTTTTATTTTTTGGTTGACTACGAATATTACCAAACTGTTTATTTAAATATTTGTTAGTTAATATAAAATAGGATTTTGATTTCAAGGTTCACTTTCTCATGGAACGACCCATATAGAGATTAGTTATGATGATGATTCGCATCAATTCGAACTGATCTCCGATCAAGCAAGAATATGAAAGAAAAGTCCGAGAATTGAAAACTCAAACTGATTGCGTACTAATATGCCGTAGCGAACGATCTATATTTTTATCCGAATCATATTTTCTTTGTTGTTTTTTGTTGTAAGCGCAGAAAAATTCATTAAATTGAATTTCGGGAGTGACAACCCTTGGCCGGATAAAAATCCGAGTCGTTCCGGTCCACTTTGTGGATGGTAATCTAGACAAAAGCATACCAACCTACTAAATTTCAAGTAAACCGAACTTTCTCATTAGTCAATTTCAGACATTTATTTGTCTAGAAAAAAAAGACAACTTTGCACAAAAGTTCAATCAGGAAACACTGTTCCCTCTGTTAAAACGCCACCTGTGCATCAAATTTCAAGTAAATTTAACCATAAACAAGATATTTCAGAATAGATCAGTGCCTGGTCTACTTGTCGAAAAAAACACTCTTAGGGCTTCAAAATACTGAAACTTTGAACGAAATTGGCGAGTGGTTTCGGTAAGCTACATGCAGAAAATCCTTATATATATAATATTTATAATATATTTATTATATATATAATTATATATAAAATATATGTGCAATATATATAATAAATATTAATAAAAATATATATATGATAACAGGTCAATTGAAAAGTTCCCGGCCTAACATAATAAAACACATTTTTTTTTTGACAAAATTAATTTTTTTATTCAACATAGTTGCCTTCAAGGGTGATACACTGATTATAGCGACTCTCCAAATTTTCGATACCATTTTTGTAGTACGATTTGTCCTGTGCTTCAAGATAGACTTTAGTTTCGGCGATCACCTCTTCATTCGACGAAAATTTCTTCGAAGCGAGCATTCTTTTGTGATTTGAGAACAAGAAATAGTCGCCGAGGGCCATATCTGGAGAATACAGTGGATGCCGGAGCAATTCGGAGCCCAATTCATTGATTTTTGCCATCGATTTCACTGACTTGTTACACAATACATTGTCTTGGTGAAACAGCATTTTCTTTTTCCTCAAATGCGGCCGTTTTGCGACGATTTCGTCCTTCAAGCGGTCCAATAACACTATGTAATAGTCGTTTTTAATGGTGCTTTCTTTTCCAAGGTAGCCAACGAAAATTATTCCATGCGCATCCCAAAATACAAACGCCATAACCTTGCCAGCCGACTGTTGTGTTTTTCCACGCTTTGGAGCGGGTTCATCGTGCGTAGTCCATTCGGATGACTTCGGAGTGAAATGATGGAGCCAGATTTTATCCATTGACACATATCGACGCGAAAATTTAAGTTTATTACGCTTGAATATCTCCAAACACTGCTCCTAATCATCAACTCATCGTTCGACTCCCACGACAGACCTTAATACGGTGGAATGTGACATCAGTCAAATGCAACGCATGCACTGGCTGGTGCCACTTTCGGTCGTGCTCAGGTCTGCGCGCCACTCGTGAGTGGAGTAGTGCTTTCGTTGCCTCATGCTGTAGGAGTCTGCCCCCGCCTGTATATGCTACGCAGCCGCCAACTACCACCAATGTGCGGCAACCACCACAGCGGGTCACACAGCTGCAACAACCAAGACCTACGCACAACTCCCTCACCCCCCGTGTTACGAACGTTCCCTCGAGACACTTTAGACTCGTACAATTTAACTGCAACGTACTCCAAGGAAAGATCGACGAGATAGTCGACTTTATGACCGGGAACGCCTGCCAATAGCTGCGATCCAAGAGACAAAACTGAGCGCCCGATTAGATCTTATGAGCCGAGCCGGGCAGGCATTCCTGCCTGTCAAATGATCGTCGAGGAATGGAGCTGGCGGAACAGATAGACGACTCGACATTCTGAACAATGAACGACGAAGCCCCTACCAGGATTGTGGGCAGCTGCCATAGCTCACCTGACATCACAATAGCTAGCGCTGGTCTGATAAATTGCATAGATTGGCGACCTATGCTTACACTCGCATCAGACCATTTGCCCATAGTCATCTTGATTGACAGGCCTCCCGACTTCGTTTCCGTGGACCGCCGGTCATTTGTTAACTTTAACAAAGCTAACTGGCCTGGCTTCACGGAATTTACTGAGAACGCCTTCAGTGCTCTCCCCACTCCCACCAACGTCCTCCCTGCAGAAGACTTTCCGCAAAATTGTCGTGTCTGCTGCCGCCCGCTTCATACCTGCAGGTCGAATCACGGAAATCCGTCTTCATTTCCCCACCGAAGCGGCGGTGTTATCGACAAGGCGCGATACATTACGCCGAGATTCGGAACAAGGTTAACATCCATAAGCGGAACAAGTGGGAGGAGCACTTGAGATCCTGCAAGCTCTCCTCTGGGGTGACCAAGCTCTGGGCCACTGTCAAATCGTTGTCTAATCCGACGAGACGAGATGATCGGGTGCAAATTCCATTCGGTGATCACGCCTCGTCGGACCCGAAGAGGAGCGCGAGCTATTTTAGCCGGCTTTTTACACTGCACCCTTCGGTCGACAAAACGAAACGACGAATAACCCGCCGTCTGCGCAAACTTCCGAACACCAGCGACGCTTGATTTCTCCAGGGAAGATGTTCAGGGGGTATCGGGAAGGCGAAAGCCTCCAAATCCATCGGTACCGACGGAATAAGCATGGTGATGCTAACACATTTGGGCCCAGCGGGAGCAGAATATCTCACCAAGCTTCTCAATCTGTCCCTGTAATTATCCCTAATTATACCCGACGTGTGGAAACTGGGTAGAGTGGTCCCGCTACTAAAGCCGGGGAAACCCGCAAATAAAGGAGAATCATATCGTCCGATATCCCTCCTTTCCCCAGTAGCGAAGACAATTGAGGCCTTGCTGCTCCCGTCCCTCACACACCATCTGAGCCCAGCTACACATCAGCAAAGCTTCCGAAAAGTGCACAGCACCACAACTGCACTTAACGCCATAAACACCCAGATAATTCATGGCCTCAACCAAAATCGACCCTGTGCGCGAACTGTCCTAGTAGCACTGGACCTGTCGAATGCCTTCGACACAGTGAATCATTCAGTACTACTATCGGACATTGAGGATTCCTCATTACCGCCTAGGTTGAAGAGGTGGACCATGAATTACCTGAGTGGTTCACAATCATCGGTTGACTTTCGAGGTCAAATTTCAAAGCTACGGAGAATTAAACATGGGGTTCCGCAGGGTGGTGTCCTCTCCCCGATGCTGTTTAATTTTTACATCTCGAGGCTTCCTCCACCACCTGAGGGCGTCTCGCTGATCTCATACGCCGATGACTGTTCGATTTTGGCGTCTGGCCAGGATATTGATAACATTTGTTCTTCAGTAAACAGCTACCTCGCCGACCTTTCCAACTTCTTCGCTGCACAACATCTACATCTCCAACCTGCGAAATCCTCTGCCACCTTTTTCATCAGCTGGACGAAGGAGTACCGGCTAGAACTCGATGTGAAGGTCGATGGTGTAAAAATTCCGACCACGAATAAACCAAAGTTACTGGGAGTAACATTCGATAGCTTGCACTCCTTCACTCCGCATACGACTGCAGTTGCCACCAAAGTACAAAGCCGCAACAAAATCTTCAAATCGCTAGCCGGTAGCACCTGGGGGAAAGACAAACAAACGTTGCTGGCAACGTACAAGGCAATTGGCCGGCCGGTCATAAACTATGCTGCGCCGATTTGGACGCCGGGGACTAGCACGACGCAGCTGAAGAAGCTACAGACCTGCCAGAACACCGCTCCTCGGACCGCGACGGGAAACCTCCTGATGGCGCCGGAGCACCACCTACACAGCGAAGCATCTATGCTCCCAGTTAAGGAGCATAATGTTATGCTGTGTAAGCAGTACCTGTTGGGATGCTACCGCATGGATCATCCCAACAGGCACCTGCTGGAAGCTGAACCACCACCTAGGCACATCAGGAAGGGAGTACTTGACTACCGGGATGACATACAGCAATACACACAAGACCCGCTGGACAGGACGGCGTACAGACAGGCCATCAACACCATTCACCGATAGTCCGTTAACACTTTCGTGAACTCTCTTCCAGTGAATGGTGTTCTCGGAGTCCAATCACCACTCATTGCAGAACAAGAGCTCGAGCTGCCTCGCGAGACCCGCGTAACCCTGGCACAATTAAGATCTGGATATTGTAGTAGGCTTAACTCCTACCTATCCAGACTCGACCCTGACATACCTAACACATGTCCCGCATGCAAAGAATCCCCGCACGACACTAACCACCTCTTTGCATGCCCACTTAACCTGACTCATCTAACACCCCTCTCCCTTTGGTCCGACCCCGTCGAAACAGCACGTTTCCTGGGCCTCCCGTTAGATGACCTCGATGACTAAAACTGAACTTGCCTGACCCTAAACGGGACTGGGCTTGCCGCTACAACAACAACAACAACATCAAAGGAACACCCTCTGGTGGTAGAGGTAGCTACGAAATATAAAAGTTAAACTGCGCTGGAGCTCCCTGTTTAATTTTACGTAGCTTTGATGTTTGACCTCGAACGTCTACCGGTAATTGCCGACCACTCAGATAGTTCATGGCCCACCTTTTCAACCCCGACGGTAATGAGAAATCCTCAATGTCCGATAGTAACACTTTGTGATTGACCGTGTCTGAGGTTTTCGACAGGTGCAGTGCTATTAAGACTGTTCGCGCACATTTTGGTTGAGGCCATGAACTATCCGGGTGTTTATGGCGTTAAGTGCTGTTGTGTTGCGGTGAACTTTACGGAAGTCATGATGATGCAGTGTACAATGTCGCCTAAAATAACTCGCTCACCTCTTCGGGCCCGACGAGACGTGATCACAGGTTCAGTTGGGAAAATAAGGCAAATTTCCTGCAATTCGGTCAACCATGTGACGGAACATTTTACCACCATGAGTGACTTTCGTTGGAGTGTGGAAAGCACTGAAGACGTTCTCAGTAAATTCAGTGAGGCGGGGCGAGTTAGTTTTTTTAAAGTTAACGAAGGTCCGGTGGTCCATGGCTGTCAATCGAGATAATTATGGGCAAGTGGGCCGATGCATCAGCATAGGTCGCCAATCTATGTTGTGCTCCATTCTTTGACCGGCTGGATTGACAAAGATGGTAAAGCACGCTAAAGTCGCCCATAACTAAACGGGGTTTGCCTCTCAACAGCGAACATATATCAGGGCGGTATCCAACTGGGCACAAGAATGCATATATTTAATATTTCGAACTCGACATCGAAAAAATTTTTCTTTTAATTAAAAATTTTGCATAAAAATTGTGAACGAAACGAAACAGCTGACAAATAATATTTAGTTTATCGATTAACTGTCGCGTCGTCACAATACTTTTCGGCAATAGCTATTTTGCGTCGATGTGACGACGACGACGACACAGAGTGTCGACTGAAAAACGACGACGAACTAATCCGAATTTCTAGAGCTCTAGTGTGTAGTGAGGACAGTTGTAAATTAGTGAGGAGTAAATAAACGTTGAACGTAAATTCCCGGCAATTAAAAAGCCAAAGGAAAAAAATCGTGGATTATGTAATTATATAAGTTGTTACAATATATTTACTTTAAGCCTCCTCCGAGCGGCAGTTTCATTTTTACATTTCCATTGCCACTTTCTGCTGAGCGAGCGCAATTAGAAAAAAATAAATAGCTGTTTTTTACATACATACATACACCAACATAAATAAATATACATATATAGAATAATTATTTTCGGTTATTTCGACATGTTCAGTGAAGGACCACGTAGACTAAATCTGTGTCTTTATTAGTTTTTTGTTTTGAACAAAAAACTTAAGGCAGTAGCTTTATCAATGTGTATCACTTGATACAACATTTTAATTTGGTTCCTCTTTACCCTGACAAAATCTTAATTGAAACTTGAAAACTTTTAAGCGCAAATGTGCGCATATACATATGTAAATTACATCTAATAAGTGCAGATAACTTTCTCTGTATAAACGAGAAATGACCTAAAACAAAAGTGCATCTCAAAACATACCCTCTTCATCTTCTTCACTGCTATCGGCAAGCGCTTTTAGTTTCTTTAACTTTTTCCTCTCGTTGGTATCCAACTCTTCCTCCTCCTGAAAGTTAAATTCTATGTTAAATACCGAAGGTATGTACTTGAAGATTTTACCTCGGATTCTTCGGCTTCCGAATCCAAGAAATCTGCCATGTCACTAAATTAATCACACGTTGAAAATAATAAAGCTAACACGATTATAACCCTTCCACAAACTGAGTTTACACAAACATATTCTTTACCAATATCAGAAATAATACCATTTTACAAATCAACGATAATTTGGTATTAATCAATTTCGATTACTTTCACTACCTTTTGATCGAAAAGAGTTGCACAACCTCACTACTAGTTAACAAGGTTCATATTCAGCTATGGTTGTATTGATGACGTTTATGTGTAGATTATTTTTTGGAAAAACTTATGATTTGACTCAAATTAGATATTTAAAAAATATTTAAAACATTATTATTATTAGTTGAAAAATTGGCTTCTTTTCTACGCTACAGTAGATGCTGTGGGGTCATTAATTTGTTTTGCATAATACAATTGGCGTCAAGTGCGTGGAAAGTACTTGCGTGCAACCTTGACGCCATAATGTGAATGAACATATTGTGGCGAAAATGCGAAGCGAATGACAGATGAAAGAGAGGAGCCGACAACTGGCATGTTCTAGAGAGTATAACGAGACGATTATAGTAACGAGACGATTATCGTAACGACGCGATTATTTCAGGGTTTCGTTCTCAAGCAGCAAACATGTATATAAGGGCGACATACGACGCGTTGGAGACTACATTACAGTAAAGTAATAAAAACAGTACATTGTGAAAGTTGTATACAAGTGATTGTAAATAGTAAAGTAAATTGTAATTGAATTGTGAATTACTGAGTATTAAAAGGACATTAAATAAAGTCTTCATAAATAAAGAGACTGTGAATTAAGTTGGCGACTTTTTATTTAACAATCCAGAGATCACACCCGAAGGATTTGGGAAATCATCGAGGTTAATTCAGCGAGATCGTAACAATATTGTGGCGAAAATGCGAAGCGAATGACAGATGAAAGAGAGGAGCCGACAACTGACATCTTCTAGAGCGTACGAGACGATTATCGTAACCGAAACGATTATCGTAACCGAGAGGATTATCGTATGGACGAGATTATTCCGGGGGTTTCGTTTTCAAGCAGCAAACAAGTATATAAGGGCGACGTACGGCTGCAAAAGCAATCAGTTGTGAATTAAGCTCGTGGAGATAACATTGCAGTAAAGTAATAAAAACAGTACATTGTGAAAGTTGTATACAAGTGATTGTAAATAGTAACGTAAATTGTAATTGAATTGTGAATTACCGAATAATTAAAAGGACATTGATTAAGTCTTTATAAATAAAGAGACTGCAAATTAAGTTGGCGATTTATTTAACAATCCAGAGGTCGTACCCGAAATAATTAAGGAAATTATCGAGGTTAATCAGCAAGATCGTAACAATATTTATCATATCTGTCAATATCTCGCAAACAGACGCGTTTGCCCGCACCGTGTGTATGAACAGTTGATGAAATCGTGTTATTATTTGTAGTTGTCTTCTTAATTTTTATTATTTATGTTCAAAATTTTTATAGAAATGTGAGCTGAAAAAATTGAACTCTTAAAATATCTTCCGTATTTCACAAATATTTCAACTTAACGAACCTTAAGAAAATAAGTTTCGAACCATAAATATTTAAGTCGTGTGAGTGCCTGAGCGTACCTGCTTTACTGGTTCTCCATGTGTTTAAGATTCATATGGAAATCAAAAAGTATTTTAAGAAACACGTTAACAAATAATTTATTTTGAAATGTATATTGTATTTGTTTTACCCAACCAATTATTAAAAAATTTTAATTTAAACTGTAATATGCAAAATATATAAAAAAAAATTTATTAATTTTTTATTTTTGGAATACTTACATTTTTGAACTGTGAATTTTAAATATTGTTGGTACTTTCGTTTAATATCTGTGCGATATTCTCATAACAACGTATACGTAATCAAACAAATTCTATTAATTTTAATTTTGAGGATTGATAAGCACATATATTCAAATTTGATAAATACGTCATGGATGCTAAGTACACTAAAATGATAGTTTTTAGATATATAATGGCTTAAATATCGTTGCGGTTACTGCTGGGTTGTACCTGTTTAGATACAAATGTACCTTTGACTTGTTTTGTAAATTGGATATAAAAGTCACGATTTAGATGAAAAATTAAAAAAAAATTCTGGCAACTCTTAAAATCATATCGTTTTAACATGAAATCATCGATTTTTAGTTCTAGAGTTGAGCAGTTTATCGTATAACAAGAGAAAAATAACACTAATTATTTTATCATTGTTTGCATTTGTGTATTGTGAAATATTAATGTTATTGAATATGCTATAAAAACGCAATTATGAATTGTCACCAAATTTTAAGTGGAGCATGTAATGCCGGCGATCGATGTTTTGCAACAGGCTCTGTGGAAGGTGTCTCGTTTACAGTAAGCTGTTTGCACTAAATTATGGTTTTATTTAATTTGAAGTCGGAAGATAGAAATCTAGTTCATATGATATAAGAGATTCGAAACTATGTTTTTCGGTAGGTGCTTTTGACTGCTTTCATTATGTAATGAAAGTCTGGGTCATACGGTATTTTCACTTGCATAGATTTGATCTTTTGCAGAAGTTTTGATTACGAAAATATCGAACAAACTTATGCCAAAAGAATTTGCTTCCCAAAAGTGATTGTTATCAATATTCTTATTAATCAGACAAGGATTTCCTTATATAAAAAAACGCAGGGCATTTTGATGAAGTTGAAGGACGTGGCACCTGACACCCCATTCAATAAAAAGTAACATTTGTGTGAAAAAATATAGCACTTCAGAGTTTTACAGCGTGTCCGTAAAAATATAATCCAATGAAATAGTGATAATTCTTAATTTAAGATCCTAAATATTTCAACACTTCTAGCGTAATCATTTTTTTTTTGCAATCATTTGTAACGAATCTCCTTGATTCAATTTGTCTAAACCTTTTGTGGTAAAAATAAATATTGCAAAAATTTTAACAAATGAAAAGAAATATGTACTTGTGATTGTAAGTCGTTGTCAAATATAGAGAAGAGGCGAAATAAAGTTTCGGTGGTGACGAACAATGCGAAGGGAATGGGCATATCTTGGAACCAGCATCAACAACACCAACAATATCAGCCTTGAAACGTAGAACTACTTGCCAACAGGTGCTACTTTGGACTGAATATTCAATTCAAAAGTAAAGTCATCTCTTGACGCGTCCTTCGAGACTGTACTAGGAACCGCAAAAAATATTCCCCAAATTGGTTTTCATGGAATATTGCTGAAGTGGCTGTCCTTGGACGGACGGGTTCCCTGCGGGTTAGATGATCAAGAATTTACTCGCGGTAAGGCAATCCTGTAGTATGACTAAATTCCAGTAGTTTTCGCAATATTTCCCAAAAACTTATTTGGGGAATATTTTGGCGGCTACTACAACAACACCAGGAGTTTTCAAGAAAAACGTTTTGTTGAAAATTAATGGCCCTTTGCACCTTTGCCGGCCGGTCGTAAGCAATGCTGCTCCGATTTGGACGCCGGCTGCTACAAACATGTCAGAACACCGCCCTACGAACCGTAACGAACCGCTGGACAGGAAGGCGCACGACTCCCACGACAGCCGGTTCTACGCACCGGAGTTGACCCGGATTTTATCCGGCCAAGGGCTGTCACCCTTTCGGCGACCTAACCCCGTTTAGGTCATCAGGTAATTTTAGCTTTAGTACATCAACGGAGCAACATCTCGCAGCAGGCCTGCTCCAAATCCTTCTCATCAGGGCTGGTGTAGAAACCAATCCTGGTCCGAGGGATTATTTCTGCTGCGTGTGCCATAGACGACTCCACCATTCCTCCCCCTCGGTTAGATGCAATCAGTGCAATGGATGGAGTCATCTTAAGACCTGCTCAGGCCTTAAGACACATAGGGAGTGGACCACGAGTTACGTGGCCCCATGCTGCCAGCGCCCAGCTGCGCCTCTGGCCCATACGGCAGTGCCTTCTGCACACTTACCCACTTTGGGTAACTCCCCCCAGGCCTCCACGGCCCATCGGAGCTCCCCGCAGCATGACTCCCAATCATCTTCCCCCAACCCTCCCCCACCCCCATCCAGCTCCACATCCCGTGCGGGGGCTAATCAGCAGCTCTTAGTACCCCGCACAGTCTGCTCCGTGTGTCAGACCATAGTACGGCGGAACGTGACATCAGTCAAATGCAATTCTTGCACTGGCTGGTGCCACTTTCGGTGGTGTTCTGGCCTGCGCACCACTCGTGAGTGGAGTAGTGCTTTTGTTGCCCCATGCTGTAGGAGTCTGCCCCCGCCTGCAAACACTACGCAGCCGCCAACTACCACCAATGTGCGGCAACTACCACAGCGGGTTACACAGCTGCAACAGACAAGATCTACGCACAACTCCCTCACCCCCCGTGTTACGAACGTTCCCCCGAGACACTTTAGACTAATACAATTTAACTGCAACGGACTCCAAGGAAAGATCGACGAGATAGTTGACTTCATGAGCCGGGAACGCCTGCCAATAGCCGCGATCCAGGAAACCAAATTAAGCGCCCGCTCAGATCTTCTGAGCCGGGCTGGCTATAACATCATAAGGAAAGATCGCGAACGAGATCATGGTGGAGGCTTGGCCTTCATTTTACATAACACCGTGCAGTATCGTCTTATCGACGGCGACATCGACCGCAGGGATACTACCCTAGAATGTCAGGGCATAGCTATCCGGTCAGGCGATGCCGAGCTCGAAATATTCAATATATACATTCCTCCCGTTACAAGTTGCCCGGTTGGATACCGTCCTGATATAGGTGCGCTACTCAGAGGCGAAAACCGCTTGGTTTTGGGCGACTTTAACGCGCACCACGATCTTTGGCATTCCTGCCTGTCAAATGATCGTCGAGGAATGGAGCTGGCGGAACAGATAGACGATTCGACATTCTGCACAATGAATGACGAAGCCCCCACCAGGATTGTGGGCAACTGCCATAGCTCGCCTGACATTACAATAGCTAGCGCTGGTCTGATAAATTGCATAGATTGGCGACCTATGCTTACGCTCGCATCAGACCATTTGCCCATAGTCATCTCGATTGACAGGCCTCCCGACTTCGTTTCCGTGGACCACCGGACATTTGTTAACTTTAACAAAGCTAACTGGACCGGCTTCACGGAATTTACTGAGAACGCCTTCAGTGCTCTCCCCACTCCCACCAACGTCCTCCCTGCAGAAAAGGTTTTCCGCAAAATTGTCGTGTCTGCTGCCGCCCGCTTCATACCTGCAGGTCGAATCGCGGAAATCCGCCCCAATTTTCCCACCGAAGCGGCGGTTTTGGCGACAAGGCGCGACACGTTACGCCTGGCCGATCCCGGCGATCCCCGTATCAGGGAACTCAACGCCGAGATTCGGAACAAGGTAAATCTCCATAAGCGGAACAAGTGGGAGGAGCACTTAAGATCCTGCAATCTCTCCTCTGGGGTGACCAAGCTCTGGGCCACCGTCAAATCGTTGTCAAATCCGACGAGACGTGATGATCGGGTGGAAATTTCATTCGGTGATCACGCCTCGTCGGACCCGAAGAGGTGCGCGAGCTATTTTAGCCGGCTTTTTACACTGCACCCTTCGGTCGACAAAACGAAACGACGAGTAACCCGCCGTCTGCGCAAACTACCGAACACCAGCGCGACGCTTGATTTCTCCAGGGAAGAGGTTCAGGGGGTTATCGGGAAGGCGAAAGCCTCCAAATCCATCGGCCCCGACGGAATAAGCATGCTGATGCTAAAACATTTGGGTCCAGCGGGAGCAGAATATCTCACCAAGCTCCTCAATCTTTCCCTGACCACCCTAACTATACCCGACGTGTGGAAACTGGGTAGAGTGGTCCCGCTACTAAAGCCGGGGAAACCCGCAAATAAAGGAGAGTCATATCGTCCGATATCCCTCCTTTCCCCAGTAGCGAAGACAATTGAGGCCTTGCTGCTCCCGTCCCTCACACACCACCTGAGCCCAGCTACACATCAGCATGGCTTCCGAAAAGTGCACAGCACCACAACTGCACTTAACGCCATAAACACCCAGATAATTCATGGCCTCAACCAAAATCGACCCTGTGCGCGAACTGTCCTAGTAGCACTGGACCTGTCGAATGCCTTCGACACAGTGAATCATTCAGTGCTACTATCGGACATTGAGGATTCCTCATTACCGCTTAGGTTGAAGAGGTGGACCATGAATTACCTGAGTGGTCGACGATCATCGGTTGAGTTTCGAGGTCAAACATCTAAGCTACGGAAAATTAAACAAGGGGTCCCGCAGGGTGGTGTCCTCTCCCCAATGCTGTTTAATTTTTACATCTCGAGACTTCCTCCACCACCTGAGGGCGTCTCGCTGATCTCATACGCCGATGACTGTTCGATTTTGGCGTCTGGCCAGGATATTGATAACCTCTGTTCTTCAGTAAACAACTACCTCGCCGACCTTTCCAACTTCTTCGCTGCACGACATCTACATCTCCAACCTGCGAAATCCTCTGCCACCCTTTTCACCAGCTGGACGAAGGAGTACCGGCTAGAACTCGATGTGAAGGTCGATGGTGTAAAAATTCCGACCACAAATAACCCAAAGTTACTGGGAGTAACATTCGATAGCCTGCACTCCTTCACTCCGCATACGACTGCAATTGCCACCAAAGTACAAAGCCGCAACAAAATCCTCAAATCGCTAGCCGGTAGCACCTGGGGGAAAGACAAAGAAACGTTGCTGGCGACGTACAAGGCAATTGGCCGGCCGGTCGTAAACTATGCTGCGCCGATTTGGACGCCGGGGACTAGCACGACGCAGCTGAAGAAGCTACAGACCTGCCAGAACACCGCCCTTCGGACCGCGACGGGAAACCTCCTGATGGCGCCGGAGCACCACCTACACAGTGAAGCATCTATGCTCCCAGCTAAGGAGCATAATGTTATGCTGTGTAAGCAGTACCTGCTGGGATGCTACCGCATGGATCATCCCAACAGGCACCTACTGGAAGCTGAACCACCACCTAGGCACATCAGAAAGGGAGTACTTGACTACCGCGACGACATACAGCAATACAGACAAGACCCGCTGGACAGGACGGCGTACAGACAGGCCATCAACACCATTCACCGAGAGTCCGTTAACACCTTCTTGAACTCTCTTCCAGTGAATGGTGTTCTCGGAGTCAAACCACCACCCATTGCAGAACAAGAGCTCGAGTTGCCTCGTGAGACCCGCGTAACCTTGGCACAATTAAGATCTGGATACTGCAGTAGGCTAAACTCCTACCTATCCAGACTCGACCCTGACATACCTAACACATGTCCCGCATGCAAAGAATCCCCGCACGACACTAACCACCTCTTTGCATGCCCACTTAACCCGACTCATCTAACACCCCTCTCCCTTTGGTCCGACCCCGTCGAAACAGCACGTTTCCTGGGCCTCCCGTTAGATGACCTCGATGACTAAAGCTGAACTTGCCTGACCCTAAACGGGACTAGGCTTGCCGCTACAACAACAACAACAACAACAACAAGGCGCACATACAGGCTATAAACACCATTCACCAAGAGTCCGTTAATTCCTTTGTGAACTCTCTTCCTGTGAATGGTGTTCTCGGAACCCAATCGCCACCCATCGCAGAACAAAAGCTCGAGCGGGCTCGAGAAACCCGCGTGACCCTGGCACAATTAAGGTCTGGACATAGTAGCAGGCTCAACTCCTACTTATCCAGACCCGGATGTACCCAACACATCCTGCATGCAACGAATCCCTGCACGACACGAATTACCTCTTTGCATGTCCCCTCAACCCGACTCATCCAACACTCCTCTCCCTCTAATCCTAAGCAGAGTTGGTTAGCTACTACAACTGGAGATGAAAAATAGCCTACATATGAACACGTCACACTCTGGCCATATATAAAAAAATTAAGTAATAATAAAATAATTTTTTTTAAAAGCAATCGACAGATATCACGTTGAAAAATTTTTTTTGATTTTTATCTGTACAAACCGGACAAAAAATGGCCATTTTATTTTTCAATCAAATTAGGATAGGAAATTTTTCCTATTCGTGCAATGGCACAACAATAAAACACTTGCAAAAAACATATGCTACGATAGGAAAAATATCCTATACCAAATCCTATGTACATTTATTTCCCACAGCTAGCAAGAAGGAAAATGCAACCCTGTGAAGGAAAAGTAACCCTGTCCTGTGTGGTTGTTATTGTTTCACTTGAATATGTCACAATTTTGCAACAGGGGTGCTCTCGATCTCTAGCACAATTCCATAGGAAATATTTGCATAGCATGCATTTCCTAGACAAGGCGAATACCCCTATACTGATATTGTTACATTCAATTAGAAATGGAATAATAAGCAAAATACTCCAGACATAAAATGATATCTAAAGAATGTATGACATACTTTAGGTTCAATGAAATCTGTATGAGTAATTCCACTATTTACCCACTTCCCTTTTTGGAAGAGAAAGGTCCTACTGAGACCATTGATCAAGTGATATCAGTAGGAGCTTTCTTTACAAATTTAAATATATTAAAGTTTATAAAAAAATTTTATAGTTAAGTATTATTATTAGTTTTCTTCTTAATTTAGTAATCATTATAACTGTTCTTTTTTCTATATACATTTTTTTTTTTCAAAATTTAATTAATTGTAATTTTTAATCTAACTTAAAGTATAAAAATTGTAAAATTATTTCTTAAAAATTTTAATATTGCTTTTATTAATTTTTTGTTTTTCATTGTTTATTTCTATAAAGACATTATTTATATCGTCAATTTCAATTACTTTGTATGGCCCTTTATAGACTGGTTCTAATTTGTGTGATGTGTGATTTTTAATGAATACCTCCTGACCTATAGAAATGTCAGTATTCTTTATGTTCTGTTCATGTGAATGTTTTTGATTTAGTTTTGATTTGTTAATTAAAAGTTGAGCTCTACTTAATGCTGTTTGAAGTCGGAATTTGACTTCTGTTGTGTAATTGTCGAAGTTGTATATTGGGTCTATTTTATCTATCGGTGTTAATGGATTATTATTTGGATTATTAGGGAAAATTAGTTCAAAAGGGCAATATCCATGTACCGTAGATGGGGTAGTATTGAAGGCATATGCAAAGTATTTTACCTATTCATCCCAATCATTTCGAGATGCGTGAATATATGAGCGAATGTATTCGTTGTACCCAGGGTTTGATGGTGGTAAGGGGCTAATGTTGCTTTTTCCACTTTTAGAAGTGTAAGAAGTTCAGAAAGGACTTGATTGTTGTATTCTGTACCCATGTCACTAAGTATTTTATTCATGGGTCCATAAATTAATACAAATTGTTCTACAATTGTCTTAGCTATGGTTTTAGCGTTTTTATTAATTACTGGAATTGCTACTAGATACTTTGCTAGATCACATATGATTGTTAATAAATATATATTGATTTCCTTTTTCCGTTATAGGAAGTGGGCCAACCGTATCAATAATTACAGTTTGAAAAGGTTTTTGAGGTGTTTGCGTGACAATCATATCGGGTCTTATATGCTTTGTTGTTTTATTGATTTGGCACTGAACACATTGCTTTACATATCGGTTCACATCTTTGGTGATATTTTTCCAATAATAATATTGTCTGAGTTTTTTAAGCAGTCTGGTTGTTCCAGGTTGACCTCCAAAAAGAGGATTGTCATGAAATTTCTTCACTAAATATTTTTATTTATATATAATATATATAATATATATAAATAACATTTATTTTTAGCGCTATTTGTAATTTATTTATATGCTGATTTGCTTTAGGTTTAAAATTTTCAATGGATATAAGATTAAATATGCTGTCATTTAGATTCAATTGTATTTTATTCATATTTCTACTAAGTGCCTCTTTTTCAAGAATTGGAAAAATTGATCTAGATCTATATTTCCATTAGCAATAGCATTTTGTATACAAACTCTTGGTAAGAGTAATTGTTTTCCATGTTTGAAATGAAATGTGGGAACAGCTTTATCTAGGTCGACCTTAAGTTTTATCCATTTTCTTACGCAATCGAAGCCAATAGTTTTGAAGACTTTAGCCTTTTTTTGAATTACATTATTCTTTTTTATATTTTTTTCAGCAGTTTTATTTCTGGGTTGTGCACGTGTTATTACCATAAAAGTTTTGTTTATTTCAGGGATTGATTTAATATAACTAAAAGCAATTCGAGATAGCGCGTCCGCTCCTAAATTGTCTTTACCTCTAATATGTTCTATAATGAAATCATATTCTTCTATTTGTAGGCGAATTCTTGTTAGTATACTTGATGGATTTTTTAAAGAATATAAATATGTTAATGGTTTACGATCACTACGGACAATAAATTTTTTGCCATATAGATATGGTCGAAAGTGATTAATAGCCCATTGGATTGCTATTAATTCTTGTTCTATTGGAGCTTTATTTGATTCTCCTTTTGTGAGTGCTCGACATACGTATGCTATTGGAAGCTGTATACCATCATTCTCTTGTGATAATATTGTGCCACAAGCTACTTTATTAGCATCTGTTGTGAGGTAAAAGGTTTTTTCAAAATCTGGATATTGAAGGATTCTAAGGGATAACAATGCTGTTAAAAGCATTTTCACAGTCAGTGGACCATATGAAAGGTACTTTCTTTCTAGTAAGTTTTGTTAAATGTATTGAATAAAATGCAAAATGTGGTATAAAGCGTCTGTAATAATTACAGAAAGCTACAAATCGACGAACCTCATCGCTATTTGTTGGTCTTGGATAGTTTTTAATAGATTCAAATTTGCTGCTGTCTGGTAAAATTCCCTTGTCTGTACATCTATGGCCTAAATAAGTAACTTTCGAACTAAAAAAAATACATTTATCTGGATTAAATTTTAAATTACACTGTCTGCATCTTTCAAAAACTGCTTCCAAGTTTTTAAGCATGTGCTTTATTGAACATCCAGTGACAATAACATCATCCATATATATAAAAGTTTTTGATGGTGCTAGCCCCGCAAACGCTAAATTCATCATTCTTTGGAAAGAATTCGGGGCTATTTTTAACCCATATGGTAAACGAGTAAAGCGAAATGAACCATTTTCTGTGGAAAAGGAGGTAATGTCCTTAGATTTTTTATTCAATTCGATTTGATGGAATCCAGAGGTTAGATCTAAGCAGCAAAAAAATTTCGCTCTTCCCAATTGATCTAAAATATCCTCAATTATGGATAGAGGAAATTTATCTGCGATTAATTTTTTATTTACTTGACGGTAATCGATCACTAGACGCCATCGCTTTGCAGGATTATTTGGTAATGATTTTTTTGGCACTAGTATAATAGGACTATTATAGCTTGACGCCGAAGGTTCGATCAGACCGTCTTTTTGCAATTTTTCAACTTGTTTAGCATCTCCTTTTCTTGTGAGTGTGGGGTTCGATAATTTTTAATGTATACGGGATTGTGATCAGAAACTCTTAATTCTTGCGTATAGAAATTATTTGTACTGATTTTATCACTCTCCAACGCAAAAATGTCAATATATTTTTTACATAATTCAATCAATTCAGATTTGACAATTTCGGGGAAATTTTTTGTTAATTTCTCTGGAATTAGGTTGTTTCTATTAATTTGAACTTTAGGCGAATCATGGATCTCATAATCGGATAGATTCTCGTATTTTATTGATATATTATGTAAAAATTTATTTTCGGAATTCGTATTTATGATTCTTAGGTATGGAAAATTTTTGGAAACTATACCACCTGCTACATAGACACCGTCTTGTATGGTCTGATGAGGGACTACTAGGTCAGACATTTTACTTTCAATTGTTACCGGTCTAGAAACTTCAGCACGTGCTGGTAGTGTTATAGTGCCATCGGCTAGTCTTTCAAGCAGTGGAATATTTATAGGATAGTTAAAATTGTATAGTCTCACCGAAATTATAGCATTATTTGTTTTTAAAAAGTCTAAACCTAGTATACCTTGAAATTGTATTGGAAACGTATCTGGAATTACATGGAATTTATGGGAAATTAAAAAATTTGTTACTTTCAAATTAATTGTAATTGATCCTAAAGATCTGATTAATCCTTTTCCTATTCCAGATATTTGAATAATATTCCTCGTGTAAAATTTGGATGAGTTAAGAGCACTAATTTTAATTAGGGCGACATCAGCTCCTGTATCTACTAAAAATGTATTTAACACTAGGTCTACCAGCATTTGTTATATACCTATTTCTACCAAGCGGTCAAAATGACCGCTTTGATGTTTCGTATGAAAAATATTAAAATTTAAGAAAATTTTGATAAGATTAAGTTGTTTTTAACTAAATTAAAATATATTTCAGTAAAAAATTAAAAGTACATGGTATATATATTTATATAAACAGAAGAAATATTATAAATTTTTTTAGGTTATATTTTGATTATCAAATTTTTTGCAAATAGAGATTTTTTTCAAAGTAGATACACCACAAACATTTTTTTTTACAACCACCACAGATATTGGTGGTTTTATTTTTATTGCAATAACCTATTTGGTAAGTTTTTCATATATTAGAACTTTGATAGTTTGTCAAAAGATTGGTAAAGTTTTCTAGTTCAGATGAATCTTCATATTTTGATGAAAGTTCTTCCGCTAATTGAAACAGGAAATCTTTTCTTGATATATTTTCTCCACATGTTTCATTATACATACATGCCCATACATTTATTGCTGCCAAGTCGAATATTGAAAAATATTTGGAGAGGCCATCTTCGAGAACAGGAATTCACAGTGTATTTTCTGGCCATTTGATCAGAGGAATTGTTGATGGTTTTGTTTCGTCCTTTCCCAAATAAGGGAACCCATTTACAATATATTTACTATTTACATCAGATGCCAACCAAAATTTTATTCCAAACTTATTAGGTTTGTAGGCCCTTTGGCCTTTTTGAAAATTGTGTGAATTGCTCTTCGTCCTGGACTGAATCCAGCCTTTATTTCATTCCACATGGTTCCATCAGCAGCAATTTCAATCTGGTCGTCACTTTCATCAGAATATGTTGGTATTCTCAGAGTTCTTCCTGGTCTACGCCTATTGAGGATATTTTCTACCTCACTATCATATATATCTTCGTATTTGCTTCTTGGGTTTTTCAAACGTCTATGCATCTTTACGGTAAAGATTTTTACTGAATAAATATAGTATATATTATATACAAATTATAAGAATATTTGTTACAATTTACTTACAATATTAGTTGTATAAAAATATATGCCAAAGAATTTTTCACTACGTATTATTATTTCAACTCTATACAAAAAGCACCAACAAGAAAATGAAATTACATTGACGCAGAAATTTGAATTATGAACAAAGCACAAAATCTTTTTATTCGTGAGAATCACAGTTTGCCACAGTTTGCAATACACTCTAGCAACATTATAATAAAGTTTTGTTCGCATTTACACAAGCAATCGTGAACCTTGCTAATGTTTTTATATATCGGTCAAAATGACCACTTGGTAGAAATAGGTATACCACATACTTATCTCTGTGAAATAAAAGCGCATGAATCTAGCAATTTGTTTTATTAAAGATTATATAAATTTAGTAAAATACATAATACATTTACGAAAAAAAAAAATTTGTGATGAATTCATGCAAGCGGTCATTTTGACCGCTTCGTAGACCTAGTGTTAAATTATTGTTAGTCGAAATCTCAATTTCTATAAAACTACTTAAATTAAGATTTAAATGGTATATTGATTTAATATTGGTTTCTTGTTTATTTAATTTTGGTACTGACCCCCCGAGCTTTGAGGGGATTCTCGTTTTCCGAATCCCCCTGAGTTAATCTTACATGCCCTCTATTATGAGGTTGATGGGATTGATTTCGAAAATTATCGCGTGGTCTATAATTATTACCATTATAGTTTCTAGAATTATTACTATAGTTCCTAGAAAACTGAAGAACTAGAAAAAGAAGCCTCAGTACTGGCTTCTATAAATTTGGAAACGACGTCGTTTAAAGAATTAAAATTGCCTGTCTTTATGATGAGTTTTACCTCATCATTTGTGGCATTTTTGGAAATCGCTTTGGCAGCATTTTGCCTAATTAATTTTTCTGCAATTTCCTATGGGTAGCCTTCCCGAATATATGCTCCACCTAATCTCTTAGTAATTTCTTGTATTTCTTCCGCATATACTGTGGCCGATTTGGACTGCTGTTTTATGTTCATTAGTTTTGAACATAGTAGCTCAGACGATTCTCCTTTTACGGATGATTGTAATTTTACTTTAATTGCTTCTATAGTATTTTCATTTGTAATAACATTCCTTGCATGTCCCCTTAATTTGGTTTTTATAACTTCTATTGAAACTATCTCATGTCCATCCTTGATTTTGTCAATCAGAGCTAAGGCATCTAGAAAACTTTGTAGCTCATTGACGTTATCGTCAAATACAGGCACAATTTTTGTAGTTTTGTCTATAACTTCATTTTCTGTTCGTGTCATGGTGGAAGTTCTTATATTTTCCGTTTCTTCACTATCACTTTCGTCTGTTTCTGTTATTTGTTCAGTGACCTCTTTGTTCAAATTTAGTGGGACTTAAATTTTAATTTTATATCAATGAAATATTTTTAAAAGTTTATCTCTTAACTTAAAAAAAATTTCATTAGCCTTATTTTTGTGTTCTGTTGTATATAGTGTCCATGTAAGATAACTCTGATAGTGTTGTATGTCTCTATTAGTGTTTTAATGTGTTTAGTTAATGTGTCTTCCTTTATTGTTCGTTTATTGTTAACGCATTTAAATGCTTTATTAAAGTCCTCTTCAAAAGGTTTTATACTCTCAACTAAAGGGTGTTTTTTATAGAGGTATAGAACTTTAAGTTGCAATAAAACAACGATGGATTATTCGATTGACATGAATTTTATTTATTCGAAAGACAATCTTGTGGCATTACATTTTAAATATGATTTCTGGCATATGACCGCCACGGCTGGCGCGGATGTAGTCCAATCTGGACGTCCAATTTTCGATGATTTTTTCCAACATTTGTGGCCGTATAACGGCAATAACACGGCGCAGCCTTATCCGCATAGACCAATGACTTTACATAGCCCCACAGAAAGTAGTCTAGCGGTGTTAAATCACAAGATCTTGGAGGCCAATTCACAGGTCCAAAACGTGAAATTAGGCGGTCACCAAACGTGTCTTTCAATAAATCTATTGTGGCACGAGCTGTGTGACATGTTGCGCCGTCTTGTTGGAACCACATCTCCTAGACATCATGGTTATTCAATTCAGGAATGAAAAAGTTAGTAATCATGGCTCTATACCGATCACCATTGACTGTAACGTTCTGGCCACCATCGTTTTTGAAAAAGTACGGACCAATGATTCCACCAGCCCATAAAGCGCACCAAACAGTCAGTTTTTCTGGATGTAACGGTTTTTCAACATACACTTGAGGATTACCTTCACTCCAAATGCGGCAGTTTTGTTTTTTGACGCTTCATCGCTAAGCATCGCTAAAATGGACGTAGTGCGCGATACGTTTTCCGCACAGAACCACGAAATAAAATTGCATTATTTGCAAGCGTTGTTCAGGCGTGAGTCTATTCATGATGAATTGCCAAACCAAACTGAGAATAAGTCACTTCACAGCTGTTAAATCGCTGCCATCTTGAAAAGTAATGCCAACTTAAAGTTCTATACCTCTATGAAAAACACCCTTTATTTCCTGCCAATGCATACTTAATAAAATTATATTTGTTGTCTTCTTCTTAAGATTGTATACAATAGTCGTGTAATGTAGGCAATTACCATTAAAGCTAATATTATTGCGACTATAATCTCAAATATGTATATTTAAGTCCTCATTTTCATGTTTATTTTCAATCTTCAACGTTTGCTTTATATATTTTTCTAACTGTTTACTATGTTCGTCTATTTCTTTATTGTCATTTTTCCCTATTTCATAACCAGCGAAAAGCACTGGTATCGCTTTTAATATATTTTTGCACCAGGTCATTTTTTATTTGAGAACAAAAAAATTATTATATTTTATAAATAAATAAATAAATAAGAAAATAATATCTACAAAGCCACTTACTACCGTAAAAAATTCAAACTTTGTAAAACTTTGTTTTCCAAAGAAAGTTTTTTTCTTAAATTTCAAACAGAAAAGTATGTAAATGTAAAATATTTTCATACCATAAAAAATTAATACAATATCAAAGATGAAGTAGTAGTATTTAAAGTTGGGGCCATCAAAAGTACTTCCTGAATGCTGTTGTTTTCTCATTTAATGCTGTTGTTTGGTGGTTGATTTGTTCTGCTGATGCTTCGTTTTGTTGGTTGGTGCATTTTTCTTTAACTTTATACTTCTAATTGTAAGGGGGATGGTTGATTTTTCTTATCTACATGTTCAGCGCTTATTAGAATTTTTGACTTTTTTACAAAACGTGTAGTTTGTTGTTGTTGTGCGCTTTTTAGAAAAAAAATTGTTTTTATTTTAATATCTTCAAATTAAATGTTACTGTTTTTTTTTATGAAAATCACAAGTTTATATAAAAAACTTTTTTTTTTTATATTTTCGCTCTTAATATTTGCTTTTTTGACATTTTTTTTTTTTGTTGGATCAATTGGTAGGTTTTTTTTAACTATTTTAAATTCGTTTAAAATTATTTCTTCAGTTTGTTCACTTTTTCTATTTCATTTTGCTATCGGAGTTTTTTTTTTTTTGAATTTTCACGGTCGCCATATAATAATAAAACAACTTTATGAATCTATAGTTAAGTCTTGACTGCTGTCTATCGACTGTTCTTTATTTTAAAAGTCAATTATTAATATATGAATTTATTTATTTTAAATGAAAAGTATTCAAATTATAACATATTCAAATTACATACTGATATTGTTACATTCAATTAGAAATGGAATAATAAGCAAAATACTCCAGACATAAATTGATACCTAAAGAATGTATGACATACTTTAGGTTCTATGAAATCTGTATGAGTAATTCCACTATTTACCACAGAAGACCAAATACTTTCTTTTTATTCTAACTGATTAACAGCACAGCACATTCGTTCTGTAATTTTGATTCCGCGGTCGTTTATAACCGTTTCTTTAACTTTTTGCACGGTGATATGCTGGGGCGCCCAGGGCGTTCATTCTCTTCGTGTTCGTAACCTTGGAAACGCTCATATCACTCCGAAACTTTTTTTGCTTTGATTGCATAGTTTAAAAGCGGGCTCTCCAAGCCCGAGATATTTAAAAGTTCTCGTTAGTTTTTGAACACACATCGTATTTTGTTTATGATCACAATATTTGAATGCGGTTTTATCTTATAGAAAATGCCTAATGTTTCCTGTGCTTTGTGTCGTACGACGAGGACTAGTGTCAAGCGTAACTTTTTTAAAGTGCCACAAGAAGAAGCGGCAAAAAGAAAATGAGAGAAGTGCTGTGGAGCAAAACTTCTGAAGATTTCGAGAGCTTCATTTTGATGCTCTTGAAATGAGCTTTTAATGAACTATTCTAAAATTTATGCCTCAACTCAAACAGAGTATGTCTTTATTAGAGCTCCAGATTTTGCTCAAACATTTTCGAGAAATGCGAGCATTTAAGCAACGAGCACTCGCACACCTGCCATTGCTCATTACTCGAAAAAATTTCGAGCCGAGCACGAGCATTACGAGTATTTTGAGAAACACTTTGACTTTCTTTTCAGAACTTTTTTTGATTAATTTTAAATTTATTTATGCACAGTGGAAAAATCATTGAAACGCCAAAGAAAGTTTGACAAACGAAAGAAATTTTTTTTTTTGTTCTGCTGAGCAGTTGAGCAATGAGCGAGTATCGAGCGAGCATCAAGCTACTCGCAGTGCTCGATACCCGGGTATCTAGAGCTTTAGTTTTTATCAACAATACGTGAGTTGCTACAGTAGTATTTTGTTCTTATTTCCTATTTAACTCGTTATTTTCCACTTTTCTAGAAATGTTAATATGTAATAATCAAATAAAGCTTTCTATATATGTATGTTAGTTTGAGTATAGTAAATAGAATTGTAATTATTGAGGAGCAACAAATAAACGATCAATAAATGCCGGTATTTAAGAAGCTCATTGAGGTTAATTACGAAAATCGTTACAATATATATATTATAACCGCTGAAGTAATTTTCATATGTTATTCATTCTATTTTAAAATAAAAATATGGTCATAAAAATGACTCTAAATATCCCTTTTTCTACTACTTTAAAAAACAATACACACCTTGCAATTATTCCACCATGTCTTGGATAGAACTTTTTTCTTTTGAGATTTAATTTTTTGATTAAATTTAAAAGCGGTTTTCTTTGGTGATTTACCTTTTTGGATTTAGTATTTTTTTGACTTTTATTTTTGATTGTCCGTAGATTGGCACTCCAGAGACCATGTGGATTTGTGTTTTTTTTTTTTTTAAATCACCTCGTACTAAATTTTGTAAGCTGTGTTTGCCAATTTACTTTGGCACGTCACTTCTTATTTAATTTTTTTATTTTTAAATTTATGTTGTTTGGACGGTTGTTAGATGGATGGTATAGAATAGAGTCAACGGACTTTTTGGACCGAGATGAAATTAATGTATGAAATTGGTATGTAATTTGTTTATATTTGTATATCTATAAACTTTATATGTCGGAAAATATAATATGGAAAATCGCTTCAGCTTTTGGTTTAGTATACTGATTTAACCACTTATGCCTCTGTTAGATCTTATAGAGTTTATTTCAAATAGTTATTGCTTGTCGTATGTGTATCCAGTGAGTACTCTGTTGATTATTTTAATTTTTTTTTTTGATAGTGGACTTTTGTTGATCTGCATATGTATGTGATTGTGGTCTATTAAAAATTTTTGAGTACAGGTTGAGTTTGTCAGCTGAATATTGTGAAAAGGTATTGTACCAGTTATGGGGGAATTTCGATTAGAATATAAATGTTGCGTTTGCTCGACTCATACTCTAACGTCTGAGTTCTTTGAGAAACGTTTTTGGCTATCTCGTCTGCGTTTTCATTACTTTTGATACCTATATGTATATATATAACGTCAGTTTGTGTTTTTCTGTGATACAAATGTTGTTTGTGTCTTTTTTCTTTAGTTATTGTCAAAAAATAAGACGGCAATATTTGAGTATTCTAATACGATAACAAATTTTTTTTATATTTTTTTTAATTGCTTGTATTTCGCCAAAGTTGGAGGACGTCTTGAGATTTATCTTATGTTCTTCTTTGGTAGAGTTGTCATATATTGCATATCCTGTAAATTCTTCTCGAACAGATGCGTCAGTAAATATTAGATTATAGTGACTGCGTTTGTTGTTGTAACAACCGCAAAAGTATTCCCCAAGATGGCTTTGGGGTAATATTGCGATAGTGACAGTCCTTGATTGAATAAAAATTCGGTTTACTCCCGTATAAAGACCCGACTGTCACTGGAACTATTGAATTTTAGTCAGTTTTTAGTCAGTTCTTACGACAGGCATGTCTTATTGCGGGTAAATCCTTAACCCTCAATTCTTTGTGCAGCGTTTATAATCATCTACAATGTTGTTGCTGACCTTTTAATTATGTCTTTGGGGTATTGTTACTGCTGGTCGACAGTATAAATATGTTGGATTGAGGGAGTATGGTGCTCAATGTAGCCTATTTCGTGAAATATATGTTAGTATTCATTGTATACTATGCAGTAGCTGGAGTTGACATTGGAATGGTTTACTATAGTATAAAATTGAAACCAGAAGTACAGGAAATGCTCATATCTTAAATTTGTGTGTAATACAATTACTGCCACGTCCACTTCAAAATGTGATTCATTAAGACTGCCGATTTTGTCAAAATTACCACCACAAATTGCCACCGATCATATCTTTTTCTGATTTCACCATGGGATATATAAATTACCACCACACTGGCAATAAATAATGATGGGAATTATATTATTCAGTAAAGTTTACTCAAAGTATGAAAAATTTATTCTTTTTTGTTCTAAAAACGGACTGGTCTGATTACCGACACACCTCATAATTAATTTACTTATAAGCAGTTGTGTTCTTGCTGCGAATGGGTAAAGTGGATAAAACATTCTAAAATATGAAAGTAAAATATGCAATAAAAACCTTAAATAAACTATTTCATGAAAATACCAAACTAACAACAAATCGGGCGTCTTGTCGGCTTGGTCTAACAAAATGTCGACAGTGGGAGAAGAAAAAGCCACTACATGTGAAGTAGGCAAAACGGTGCTTTGGTTGCGGTTTAACATAATTTTTTTTTTTTACTGCTTCAAGATCAACACCAGAATGAGCTTAACTAGCTTGTTTGGAATCGTTTACTTCATTAGGGGTCTTTCGTGCTTACATTGTTCATATATTGTATATAAAAGCCTCCTTCATCAACCAAAAGTAACTTGTTGTTGCTGTTGTTGTTGTTGTAGCGGTTAGCCAACTCCGCCTAGGGTCAGGTAGGTCCAGTTTTATTCATCGAGGTCATCTAACGGGAGGCGCAGGAAACTTGCTATTTCGAAGGGTTCAGACCAGAGGGAGAGGGGTGCTAGATGAGTCGGGTTAAGTGGGCATGCAAAGATGAGATTCGTGTCGAGCGGGGATTCGTTGCATTCAGGACATGTGTTGAGTATGTCAGCGTGGAGTCTGGATAGGTAGGAGTTAAGCCTGCTACAGTATTCAGATCTTAATTGTGCCAGGGTTACGCGGGTCTCTCGAGGCAGCTATAGCTCTTGTTTTGCTATGGTTGGTGATTGGACTCCGAGAACACCATTCACAGAAAGAGAGTTCACAAAGGTGTTAACGGACTCTCGGTGAATGGTGTTTATGGCCTGCATGTACGCCATCCTGTTCAGCGGGTCTTGTCTGTATCGCTGTACGGAGTCGCGGTAGTCAGGTACTCCCTTCCTGATGTGCTTAGGTGGGGGTTCAGCTTCCAATAATTGTTGTTGTTGCTTTGACAGCATAATATTATGTTCCTTTACTGGGAACATAGATGTTTCACTGTGTAAGTGGTGCTTCGGTTCCGTCAGGAGGTTTCCCGTCACGGTCCGAAGGGCGGTGTTCTGACAAGTCTGGACCTTCTTCAACTGCGTCTCGCTAGTCCCCGGCGTCCAAGTCGGAGCAGCATAGTGACAATGGCAGTCGTATGCGGAGTGAAGGAGTGCAGGCTATCAAATCTGAATCCCAGTAACATTGGGTTGTTCCCGGTCGGAATTTTAACGTCATCGATCTTCACATTGAGTTGTAGCCGGTACTAGAAATATGTCGTGCAGTGAATAAGTTGGAAAGGTCGGCGAGATAACAGTTTACTTTCGAACAAAGGCTATCAATATCCTGGCCAGACGCCAAAATCGAACAGTAATCGGCGTTGAGATCAAAGAGACGCCCTCTGGTGGCGGAGGAAACCTCGAAATATATAAATTAAACAGCATTGGGGAGAGGACACCACCCTGCGGAGCCCCCTGTTTAATTTTCCGTAGCTTAGATGTTTGACCTCGAAACTCAACCGATGATTGTGAACCACTCAGGTAATTCATGGTCCACCTCTTCAACCTAGGCGGTAATGAGGAATCCTCAATGTCCTGTGAATTATTTGAGTGTTTATGGCGTTAAGTGCAGTTGTGGTGCTGTGCACTTTTCGGAAGCCATGCTGATGTGTAGCTGGGCTCAGGTGGTGTGTGTGCGATGGGAGCAGCAAGACCTCAATTGTCTTTTCTACTGGGGAAAGGAGAGATATCAGACGCTAAGATTCTCCTTTATTTGCGGGTTTCCCCGGCTTTAGTAGCGAGACCACTCTATACAGTTTCCACTCGTCGGGTATAATAAGAGTGGTAAAAGACAGATTGAGAACCTTCGTGAGATAGTCTGCTCCCGCTGTGGGCCCAAATGTTTTAACATCAGCATGCTTATTCCGTCGGGGCCGATGAATTTAGAGGCTTTCGCCTTCCCAATAAACCCCTGAACCTCTTCCCTGGAGAAATAAAGCGTCGCGCTATCAAATATTTCCTGAATGTTTTGCTCATCGAATACATCAACATCGGCTACGATTGACTCAGCGTCTGATGGAATTTCTGCAAAATCAATTTCATCATCGATGGTTTCCAATATATAGGAGATATCACTGTCCTTAAGTTTATTAGCCATTTCTGTGGATGCATATGTACATACGTATGTAGCATGCGCAGTGGTAAAATTTATATACCATGAACTTTAAATACTTACCAAATCAATAGCTGTCTTTGTTTTTATTTCATCGAGTTAGAAATAAGTTCACCTAAATTTTATTTATTGAAAAATACAGCAGACTGACGCCGCAATTGGCGCCTTTCACAAAATATGATAAATTTCGAGGAACACTCCCGACAAGTCCTATTTTTACACTTTTTATGCATAAGAAAAATATATACTCATCTTTTTTTTTGCAAAATATGCCTTTAAATTTGCTTATAAAATTGGTATGAGAGCAATACCATCGCTCACAAAATATAGGTAAATTATTTAAATAAGTGGTACAGTTTTCATACCAGCGCCCCGGAAAGAGTTAAAACACACGGTCAAGGTGGAAGAGGATAGGTTATTCTGACATACAAGTATATAGCAGATGCCGGCTAAGGGAGTACGAATTAGATACTGTAATTGTCTAAAAGGGATTCTGTCGCCGCTCATGTTTGGTAGACGAGAGTCTTCCAACGAAGTGAATTATAAAGCTGGCACGATAAAGCAGTGGGTATAAAAAGACTTCCTGTGCCACATCATTGCTATCGACCAAAAGTAAAGCATGAGAGATATACCGTGAGTTGCAAAGGGAATTTAGCGGTATTTGCAGAAAGAAACTTCTATGAGAAACCTGAGGTAAACTCATGTAGTATCCAATTAGTTTATCTGGAGACCAATGTTAAGGGCATACTGAGTTTATGAAGATGATTCTTAATCATATGTCTTTTTATTAGGTCAATGCTAAGGCCGGGCTATATAGAGAAATAATATTTCCTAAGACCGTGCAACTGCTTAAGTAACATATACTGATAATTAAGATATTAAACGACGCAATCATCAAACCTCACGAAAGCACCGGAGATGACCCGGATTTTAACCCCATTTCGGCGATCATACTCCGTTTAGATCTTCAGGTAACTTTAGTCTAAGTGCATCAACGGAACAACACCTTGCAGCATGGTTGCTTCAAATCCTTTTCATTAAGGTTGCTATAAAATCAACAACGGTCCCACTGGTTATTTTTGCTGCGTGTGTCTCGGTTAGATGCAACCAGTGCAATAGCTGGAGTCATCTTAAGATCTGTTCAGGTCTTAAAACTCATAGGGTGTGCACCATACGTTACGTGGCCCCATGTTGCCAGCGCTCAGCTGTGGCCGTGCCTTCTGCACCGATACCCACTTTGGGTAACTCTCAGAGCTCAACCATCCAACTGAACTCTCCGCAGCATGACTCCCATTGCACCCTTCGGTTGCAACTGCCAAGTCGCAGCGCAGCGCTTTATTTCTATAGGGAAGATGTTTAGGGGTTATCGGGAACACGAAACCCTCCAAAGCTATCGTCACCGACGGAATGAAACTTGCCTTGACCATTCACTCCGGTCGTTAATTACGCTGAGGACTAGCGAGACACAGTTGAAGAAACTACAAGTTTGTCTGAACACCGTACTGAGGTCTTTGACAGGAAACCTCTTGATGTCACATATACACCACTTACACAGGGAAATACATTAGGAAGTACTAGACTACCACTACTCCATATAGCAGTGATGATTTATACTAGTTTATGCCTGCTGTTAGGAGTTCAGTAAGCCGCTGCAATCATTTTTTCTGAAATCTGGACAAGGAACAAAGTTAATGTGTCCGAGGGCAGGGCAGTCAAAGCACTCGCGATAGAAAATAGAAAAACAAAATCTGGACGATAAAAGCTCAAGCTAGAGCAGGGCAGCATAAGCTGTATTGATCTTTGCGTACTAGCGATGACGAATATCATACACAATGGAATCATGAGATATACGAGCTTTACAGCAATACTGATGTATGTAGTTCATCGAATCAAAGCGGTGGAATCTCTCTCTCGATGAATGGTGTTTATGGCTTGTCTGTACGCCGTCCTGTCCAGCGGGTTTTGTCTGTATTCCTTAACTGGGAGCATAGATGTTTCACTGTGTAAGTGGTGCTCCGGCGCCATCAGGAGGTTTAGCGTCACGGTCCGAATGGCGGTGTTATGACAAGTCTGGAGCTTCTTCAACTGCGTCTCGCTAGTCCCCGACGTCCAAATCTTTGCAGCATAGTTTACGACCGGCCGACCAATTGCCTTGTACGTTGCCAGTAGTGTTTCTTTGGCTTTTCTCCAGGTGTTACCGACTAGCGATTTGAGGACTTTGTTGCGGCGATTTGAGGACTTTGGTGGCAATTGCAGTCGTATGCAGTTTACTTTCGAACAAAGACTATTAATATCCTGACCAGACGCCAAAATCGAACAGTCATCGGCGTATGAGGAAGCCTCGAAATGTAGAAATTTAACAGCATGGGGGAGAGGACACCACCCTGCGGTGCCTCCTGTTTAATTTTCCGTAGCTTTGAGGTTTGACCTCGAAAGTCAACCGATGATTGTGAACCACTCAGGTAATTCCTGGTCCACCTCTTCAACGTATGTAGCAATGAGGAATCCTCAATGTTCGATAGCAGCACTGCGTGATTAACCGTGTCGAAAGCTTTCAACAGGTCCAGTGTTACTAGACCATTTCGCGCAAAGGGTCAATTTTGGTTAAGGCCATGAATTATCTGAGTGTTTATGGCGTTAAGTACTGTTGTGGTGCTGTGCACTTTCCGGAAGCCATGCTCATGTGTAGCTGGGCACGGATGGTGTGTAAGAGACGGGAGCAGTAAGGCCTCAATAATCTTCGCTACTGGAGAAAGGAGAGATATCGGCCGGTAAGACTCCTTTATTTGCATGTTTCCCCTGCATTAGTAGCAGGACCACTATACCCAGTTTCCACATATCGGGTATAATTAGAGTGGTCAAAGACAAATTGAGAACCTTGGTGAGATAGTCTGCTCCCGTTGGGCCCAAACGTTTTAACATCAGCATGCTTATCCCGTCGAGGCCTATGGATTTGGAGGCTTTCGCCTTCCCGATGACCCCCTGTACCTCTTGCCTAACTATCTAACTGGGCAACTTGTAACTGGAGGAATGTATATATTAAATCTTTCGAGCTGGACAATGCCTGACCGCATAGCTATGCCCTGTTGTTGTGTAAAATGAACGCAAAGCCTCCACCATGATCTCGCTCGCGAACCTTGCTTATTATATTATAGCCAGCCCGACTCAGACCTGCTGCAGGGTGTTGCTCCATTTATGACCTAAAACTAAGATTACCTGATGACATAAACGGGGTTAGGTTGTCGAAAGGGTGGAAGCCCTTGGCCGGATAAAATCCGGGTAAACTTCGGTACGTAGAACCGACTGTCGTGAGAGTCGTAAGTGAATTTGAAAAATAAGAAACATGAGATATTTTATATAGTTTCCTTAATATAATCAGCCCTATTCTGCATTTCGACTCGAATCGAAATTTTCTCCGTTCGGCGGATTTGGTATTCTGCGTTACGTTTCGTTTCGATCAATCTTCGAAACTTTCGATTCTATCCAATTTTATGTATTCTGCATTTCGATCGTAGCTACGTTTTTGTACGTTGTAATTTAGTTGGCGGAGAACAGTTTGATTGTATATTTTCGTGTACTTAAGTAACATAATTTTAACAAAAATGTTAATAAAACATCTTTTTGATAATTGGAAAAGTCATAACGATGTCTTTTTTTTTTAGTTTAATTTGATTAATGATGGTTTTTTATACAACATAAAAACAACATGAAAAATTAGAGTTTTGAAATAACGTTGCCGAAATACAATTGATCCGCCAGTAAAAGACCCCATGATTTCGAGAAAGTTGTATAATGGCATTGACACTGTTGAGTGACACATTCCTATGTTATAATCTGCACCAACTCTATGTTGGCAACTGCCTTCCGTAAAAATCGCAAATCTCCTACTACTCGATTAGGTGGAGATAATCATGTCAAAGTACTTGATTGAGTTTCTTGCGAAAAACTATCCAGGACATACTTGAAAGCATCTTTATTAAGTTTGAAGTTTTTTTGAATCTAAGTAACAAAATTTGTTGTATAAAAGATTACCAATTAAAAACTAAATTTCATAAAATTCATCACTCATGTGAAATGGAAAACACTTGTCTCGCAATCCTCATGAAATATCGCCGAGGTTATTGATCTCATTAACCATTAAAAACACGATTTTATTTATATTTATTTGAATTGTACAAAAACTCTTTGCCTTTGTTTGCTTTGTTTTGTTTCAATTTCACACATTCACATGCAACCAGCTGACTTCGAAAATATATTCTCTCTTCCTCTTCTTCTTTCGATTCGATCGTAACTCAGAATACCTAATTTCGATTGTGACGGAGCGGAGAGCGTGAACGTAATCGAAATGTAGAATAGCCCTGAATGACAATCTTAGCAATTTGGGCAGTTCCAATGAATTAGATATGTCTCTAAATTTCCGCCTAATGTGCGTATGCTACGCATTTTATGCCTCTTCATCTTCTGGAAAATACATTTGAATGAATATATTCATTTTAAATAAAAAAAATTAAACATTAACCAAATTTTTTGAAGACTCGGGAGGCTATCAGCTTATTTCAGTTTTCTTAATAGCTTATCTTAACTTGCTCCCTCTCTCTCATGCAATAGGTTAGATAGACATCCTATCGTTAAAAAAAAATATAAATGCACATACGTAGTACATACATACATAAGTATTTAAATTTCTATTTGCGCTTAATTTTTCAGGCATATGCTGCAGGATGTAATATTGTGATCTTGGCTAGCACTTTTGAGAGAGTGCAAATAATTCCAGGAGCAACACATGGCTATGTTAAAATTTCTGCACTTGACTGCAGTACCGATACCGGCAAAATTGCTGCATCTTATGAAAACAAGATATGTATATTTGAACCCACGCCCGTACTCCTCAGGAACAAAAATGTTAAGCACTATTTGGATTATAGGTACTAATATATATGCATTTATGTACATTCTATATATATACTTTTGTATTATTGTATGAATATTAAGTATTGGTATTGTTTGCCTGAAACCAAATAGGTTTTCGGGGAATATTTCGGGAGTGACGGTCCTTGGCCAGATAAATATCCGGGACGTTCCGGTATAAAGACCTGACTGTCGGTGGAACAATTGAATTTTAGTAGGTTTTTACGACAGGCAGGCTTTATCGCGGGTAAATTTTTGAACTCCTACCTCGCAGTGGGTACCGTCATTGGTCCAACATGAAATAGTTGTTACTTTATGCTACTGCATGCTTTATTTATGACTGACTTACTTTCCACTGTTAATCGAACTCCTAACTCTGACGCGTAGGCTGTCTACTTGTTAAGTCCCTTCAAGAGCTTCCAAGTCATAAGAGCGATAATTTTCTTCCGATGGTTTTGGCTCTAGATACCTTAGACACATGTAACAGCTAAACTATACCAAAAATATATAGAAAATTTGGCGAGTACAACCTATTTGTATTATATTTCTTTATGTTTACAAATAAGTACGTCGCCATCTTCTCGAATTAGCAAATTTACTTAGCTAATATCAACGACCCAAAATAGCTCGATCGCCCATGTCTGAATCTTTAATGTCATGAAATATTGTCTATACCCTCATATCGTTAACCAATTCCTAAAACACATACCTCAATTATGACCTATCAATTCTAATGTACATCTATCGTCTGTCATGTTTACTATTGCATGAGTCGAATGATTCGGAAGAATATTTTTTCGTTTATATATTAGTCTTTTCAATTTTTCTCTTAACAACTTCATCTGTACATTAATAAAGTTGTGTCCTGTCTTCCTACGTATGAAATATTTCTTTATTTTACCCTTGGGAGACACCAAGTGAACCCAGGTCCAGATCCGTAGTCTTCTTCTTTCAAAAACGGATAATACATTGAATACATTCTGGAGGGTTTTCATCGTACAGCTCATCGTTTCATTATCTGCGGTATTCGCCGTCACCCATACGCAGACTACCATTAATCTTTTCCGCAAAACAATTCCCTCGCAGGTTCCCAAAGCAGACTCATTGGATGAGGTCGACGTCCACTCTTTTGCACCATATAGTAGGATGGGAATAATGAGCGACTTGAGGAGTTTGGTTTTTGCTTATTAAGAGAGGTTTCTACTTTTCAATTGCCTATTGACTCTGCGTTGGATTTCAAGGCTGACATTGTTGGTGTTGTTAAAGCTCGCTCCTAGAAAGACGAAATTATCTACCATTTCGAAGTTATGACCGTCAACAGTGACGTGGGAGCTAAGTCGCAAATATCATGACACCATCAAACTATCAAACCAATTTGCATCGCTTCCTTATCCTTGCCTTGAGGACAATACCAGCAATATCAACTGCATACAGCAACAGTTGTACGGTCTTACAGAAGATTGTTCTGCCTCTATTTATTTCTAAAGGTCTTATTATTTGTTCCAGCATTTGGTTGATTAATCACAAATACCGAATTTAGTACAAGAAGCTCCTTTTCGGGCTAAGGTAGGTCGCTTTAAAATCGACATGAAGTTGGTTTGTATCGATCATTTTCGCAACGGTTTGGATTTGGAGTTGGCTCAGTGTGAATATCTGGTATAATTGCCAGCGGTAAAGCCTCTTTGTTATTATTTATTTGGACAGTTGCTAATCATGCTTCGATTGGGATTGCGGGTTCGTCATTTCCGTGTATTTAGATTTCAGTGCAGGTAAGCAGGCTTGTTCCATTCACAAACTCAATTCACACTAAACGTCAGCTTTTCGCATTCAAACCCTCCCTGTGTTTATTTATACGCGTCCTTGGCTATACAATGCCTTATACAATTGTGTATTTCGGCTGCAGCCACAACAACAACATCAGACTCATCTCATTGATGTCTTGTCCTGGAGGCTGAATTTTCCGTTGTACCAAAGTTGCCATTTTTTACCCACCCTGGCGTTAAAATTGTCAAGCACGCTTTTGAAGTCGAAACGAGGAGAGCGCTCATATATGTGTTTTAGGCGCTCATAGAAATCATCCTTGGCCAGCCACATCGTCCTTTCCTTCCGTCCTCTGTGTGTATTTATGACAAGAAATAAAAGGTCCTCACAAATATCCGTCAGCCATTCGGAGGAGGAACTGTAAGCTTGCCCCTGCGAGCTATGCGACTAAAATCCAATAATTCCCGCGAGAGTCGGGTCTTTATACCGGAATGACCCAGATTTTTATTACTCTAAAGACTATCACTCCAGCAATATTCCCCGAAGCCCAATTTGGGGAATTTTCTGGCGGTTACAATAACACCAACAGGAACTGAAAACACATCACATCACACATCACACTAAAATCGAATTTGTCAGAGGGGCTCCATTGAAGCTTTCTCTCTTTTAGCCGTTACCCAAGGCTCCTATTTCGGCAACTGTATACCCAGAAGCAAGACTACACCCTAATTTCGATATTTTCCCCTTATCTTCTCTATTAATTATAAATTGAAATTAGGATACGTAAATATTATAGGCATATAGGATATATTAAGAATCATCACATTATGTTGAAAATTAAGTTAATAATTAATGAGAATGTTTTGTATGCTATAGATGGGTACAGACCGGTTCCTTTATGTGCAACTATCATGTTTTCACACTTTCGTGGAATTTGGAAGGCACACGTCTGCTAACTGGAGGCTCTATAATCGAAATGTGGAAAGAAAAAAACACAGAAAAAGTTGAAGAGCCTTCTAATGGTGATAACAATATTTTGAAACCAAATTTTCAATTGAAGTCCGATAACACATAAGTTTATATCCTAGGTGTAAAATTCGAAATTGGCGGCGGCGATCGTGGTAATAAAACCCCTACTAACGAGAGTCAGGATGAGGTAGTCACCTGGGACACAATATGGTCGTGTCAGACGGCCATTCCAATTTATCATATGGCATTCAGTCCTGACGGTACGCTATTTGCAACTTGCGGCCGTAATGATAGGCTTGTAAAAATTTGGTATGAAAATAAGCAGGGTAAGTACGCACCGTTTCTTCATATCTTTGTATAATTTTTTATTTTTGTGATGCCTCTTTTCAGTTTTATTTCCATCTAAAAACAATAGCAAAACTGTTTTCGGAAATGAAGCAGAACTTAATTTTACCTATGTCTATATTGCACATCCGAGAGCAGTTACAAACATTGCTTGGCGTAAAACGAGCAAATATATGCCTAAAGGATCCGTATCTAATATGATAGTTACTTCTTGTCTAGATAATATCTGTCGCATTTGGATAGAAACTGTGTTGCCCGACGATGGTTTAATTAACATGACACAGTTTGATCCATTAGCATCACAAAATCCGAAATTTAGAACGCAACGGCACAAGCACCGATTCATGCAACGATTAAAGCATATGAAGACTTGCTTTCACATCAGAAGACATGCTAAGGCAGAATCTGGAATGGTTAATTTTCCAGCAAATGCTTTAACAGATACTTTTCATGGGCCAATACCGTCCCTGCCGTCTTCATGTAGCGTTCATGACTTTCATTCATATGGATTTCATGGAACTGGAGTTTCTCCTGGCATGCATTTTCATTTAGCCGCTTCAATCAATGCCGAAACGGATATTCCACTAGTTCCATCAATGCATTCATCGGACAGTACTAATCAAAACAGCTTTATTTTACACTGGCTTAATAATAAGGAAATGAATTTTTCTTTGCAAGCTGAAAGCATATTACAAGAACTAACTAAAAAAATTATTGACGAGGAAAGTACAAGTGCATCTACTAATAATGTTTCGGAACATAATGAACCAGATGTTGCAGATGAATCTAAAAAAAAGTTTTTCCGAGCTTTGTCTAAGTCATTATCTGCAGAGGATAGTAATTCAGAAGAATGCAAAAATTCACCGCAGCACAATAAAATAGGCAACTTACAAAACACAAATTCAATGTCCAATACGGCATCCTTGAATTCCTTGAATAATGATAATAATCATATAATAAATCAGTTTGCTGACTCTTTAGATTTTAAAATTGAATGCTTATTAAGAGATTGGCATCAAGGTCCAGATCTGGTATTTGCAATACATCCAATTGATGGTAGTTATTTGATATGGGTAGTTGATTGGCTAGATGATTATTATCCTGGCTCTTTTCGTCAAGCCCAAATTTCGTTTTCTACACGAATACCATTTGCATTTCCACTCGGAGACGCAATGTCTATGTCAACTACAGTTAGTTTATATAATACGGGATCTCCGCCACTTATTTTTAGAGAAATTGCAAACAGCGTCAAGAGTAGAAACGAAGATGTGGCTTCATTTAAAGAGTCGCCGAGCTCTTCGCCAGTGAATAAAGCAAGTAATCCGGACATAAATGAGCAGGTTTTGAACACAATAACAACTAGTATATCGCCATCTGTTTCCATGGTGACAAAACACTCCAATGGAACATTAAATTTGTGGCAATTAACTTTTGCACTAAAAACAAAGTTTACTCAAGTGCTTAGCATTGGACATGTATGTAGAGCCTCTGGCCACCGATTCAGGGTCAATGATATAACATGCCATCCCGTTTTACCACTACTTGTCTCAACATCACATCATAATTTACCAGAATCTGAAAAGAAGTCGCCTAGCAGTGCTGAAAATCTTCCATACAATAAAGACGTTTTCACACCATCTGGTTTTTGTTCTGAATTAATTTTGTGGAGAGTTGATTCTGTTGGTCCACTTTGTCATTCGGGCGGTGTTAGTGAACTGGCACGCATTAATTCACCAGAAATATCAGCATTTAGCAATGTAGCTTGGATTCCTACTTTATTGCCGAGTACAACTTTGGGAAGTAGCAGCAATTCTCCATCAGCATGTTTTGTTGCTAGCGATGGTGAGAACCTCAGAGTTTATCAAGCAGTTATTGATGCTCGTACTTTACTTGCGGAGATATCCTCTTCGGAAAATGCAAATTCTTTTTATAAATCCAATTCAATGGTGTCAATTTATTCAAATGCTTCATCAACATTTAAAATGAGAAAAAACCCATTTCATGAAAAATTGAAGGTTGTATCACAACAATCCACTGCTCGTCCTGGATGCATTATTCAACTTGATCCAATATCAGAAGCTAAACACGATTGGCAAAATACACAATTTTTACACGTATTTCAAGCCCAATTAATTGATGGAGGACATCGAATGGAATCTGATTTAGATGCGATTGTTGATTTACAACAAAATTATGAGTTTAAGGAGCCATTTTATATTGTTATAATCGAAAAAACGATTAAAGGCAGCACAATTCATATGTGGAGAATAATTATTTCTTCGAAGGAACAAAAAACTTTTCTACCCGACACTGCAATGTATGTCCCAGATAGCAATCTTGTTCAAGATATAGAAGACTCAGATCTAGCGGGTCGTAGGATGTCTGCCGCTAATGTATTATTGAATAATTGCGAAGATCAAGGAAATGATACTTCGCACATGACAATAACAACAGAAAAAGTTTGCACCCAAGAGCTACCAATGCCAGAAGGTGTTGATGTTATCCATGCTTCACCAGCTGCTGGCCATTTAAGTTCATCATCAATTTATCCAGCTTGCTATGCACCCTATATAATAGTTACAGCTTGTTCAGATTCAATCTCTCGTTTTTGGAAATGCGAAACAACTACCGATGATCCGGAAGATTTATCGAAAAAAATGTATAAATGGGTGGAATGGAAAATGTTTAGTAGAGTACAGGATTCTGCAATAGAAATTCCTGGACAGCCTTTAAATATTAGCGCTGCATATTCCGGTCGGGTGGCTTGTGCATATAAATATGGTAAAAGTTTTACTCGTCCCAACAAAGGTGATCCAGATTCCAGATATATTAATTTGTGCGTAGCAATTTATGAGTGTGAAAGTTCGGGTGGAAGTGAATGGGTTTTAGAAGATACAATTTACTTAAAAAATGTTCACTTGCCACGTATGAACATTGATCATGGTATTGATCTTAGTTATTTGCATGATAGTCGATTACTGCAGAAGAAACAACGTTTGAACCAAGTATTTCAAACATTCACCCAGGAAGACGGAAGATCACCACGAAGCGGAGATACAACACCGGAACTTACAACTAAAACATCATCTACTTCTGGATTGCTTGCGGTACCCAGTTTTAGTACTTTACAATCTCTAAGGAAAAGTATTGCTGAAAATGGAAACACTTGCCCATTAACCCAAAAACATCTGGTTCAATTAGATTGGGTGTCAAAAGAGGACGGATCACATATATTAACAGTTGCTGTAGGAAGTAAAATACTTTTATATACTGCAGTTTCATCTGATATTGCACAGGCCAATATTAAAGCTATGAAAGTGTCTAGATCAGCCAACCGACCAATATTACGTAAGGCGAGCTCTTTAGCTCAGCCCCATTTTAATGATGAAATCCGTTGGATGAAACTACGTCAAATTGATTTACATACCGCCGATGGCTTACCACCCTTACCTATGCAAATATCATGGGTTCGGGACGGAATATTGGTGGTTGCAATGGACTCTGAAATGCATGTATATTCACAGTGGAAACCTCGTTTTAATCAGCAACATAGTGTAGAAGATCTCTTCGATTCAAGAAATCTTCGTGATGAAGACTTGAGATCTTTGGCTAACGAATCCACACAATTACGTTTAAAAACTGCATCGTCTATACCGTTAATAAGCAAAGTGAGTACGGCTAATCTACAATTGTTATCTAATGAGAAACGTAAAAGGTACGGAAATTCAAGTACAAGTGTTCCAACGGGCTGCGAAACATCAAATGATGATTATATGCCGGATTTCGGGTTGTTTCAGGCATCCCGAATCGCATGTCCCGTACTTCCACAATATCATCCGAAGCAACTAATGGAACTCTTAAATTCTGGTAAAATCAATTGGGTTAAAGCAATATTAGCCCATCTAGTTCGCTGTATGAGCAGTCCAAATGAATATGCATCAACTTCTGATGACGGAAGTTCAGAGAAACAGGTAATAAACTAAATGATATTAACTATTAGTTAGTTGAAATTTTTGTGTGCATATTAGTTAACATGTTTATAGTGAAGTTGCTGCGAGGCGTTAGATGAGTTGGTTTAGGTGACTTAAAGCGATTTATGTTATGTGGTGCGGGAACTCATTGCATGGTATGCATTCGTTGGGTATGTCCGGAGCTAATCTGGATAGGTAGGAGTTTAGTGTATTACTGTATGAAGACCTTAGTTCCGCCAGGATATCATCTCAAGTTGCGCGGGATTGGTCGAGCTCTTCGTCTGAAATAGATTCTGATAATGCTATTCGCCGGAAGAAAATTAAAAAAGCAAAAGGATGGAATTGAAAATTGGATATTTATATTAAGAGCATAAATCGGAACAGAATGCCTATTATATGGGAGCTGGGTCTATTTCTATACCTATGTCAACCATTAAAACTAGTATACTTAAATATTCGATTTTGTGTCAAGCGGAGAATGGAAAGTAAAAAGTTATATGGGATAAAGGCGTAGTTGCCCGATTACGCTCTTTTCAAATCATGTTCATACCAGACCAATTGGAATTATGAGCATCAAATTCTATTGAATTATATTCTGCGATTTCTGATATTTTAACACATCCAAATGTATCGAATACGCGTCCTGGCAAACCAATATCCAAATTTATAAAAAATCCTCCGAAAGGAGTGGCAATCTCTCCGAGCTTATTTCTGTCATGAAATAAAAGCTGAAAAAATCCATCAAACGTTCTTAGGTGGATTAGAAAAAAAACTTTAGGTCCCTCTCACGAACACACATTTTTAGACGACTCTAATATTGGCTAGTTAATCATGAGTAAAAGAAGTTAGTAATTTCAGTGACTAATAGTCGGAAATGTTGAGTCTTCATTATTAGCATGCCGATCCGAATGTTTTTTTTTGATGATGGGCACTTAAACAAATTCTGTATATCAAGTTATTATTTATAAATTTTACAATTACATTTGAATTTCAGCGGGCGTGGTCGCGATCAAGAACTCTCTCCATCAGCTATGTTGGAGAAATAAATGTACCAAATGAGCACAGAGGATCAACTACGCAGGTAGGCCCATTTGAAGATTTGCTGCTTAAAAGGAATTTCTGTTTACATTAAAAAAAAATTTAATTATGTTATATTGCAGGTGCCAGAAGAGTTGATGCTTGACTACACTGAAATTACATCCATACCACCTTTGCCTTTATGGGTGCTTTTAAATGCTGATAAAGAGTTGCCAGGTCAAGGGATGAATGTTTTAGAAAACGGTAAAGATTATAATGAACTTTTTGAAATCAACAAATCAGAAGACAATTTGGACGATCTTCTTGATAACGACGGCGAGCATTGCAAGTTCGAAAGAAAACTATCCATGCCGGAAAAGTTGAGTATATCCCATTTTGGCTCACGTCAAGGTCAGCTTCTGTCACGTTTTCTCACACATACACATTTACCTGGTTTATCATCTTTGGATCAAATGCATCTATTAGCACTTGCGGATACTGTTGCAAATTTTAACAGTGACTTTAGTGAAAAGTTTTCTTCGGATCATGGAAAGAGTGCCCCTAAAGAGATTTCTGGTAATGCCATGTCAGAGTCATTGGACGATTGTGGCTTACGTTTTCTTCTCGCTATGAAACATTTTACGTATCTTTTACGTTGTTTACCATTGAACCAAAGAGCCCAGTTTCAAAAGCAGGGCATTGGAACTTCAAATATCGTATGGGCTTTTCATTCAGAAAGTGAAGAGGAGCTCTTGAATTTGATACCGTCATATTCGAAAGGGGACCTTAGATGGTCTACCCTGAAGGACCTTGGTGTGGGATATTGGTTGAAAAATATAAATACCTTACGTTGTTGTGTAGAGAAACTAGCAAAGAGCGCATACCAAATGAAACAAGATCCATTGGACGCGGCCATATTTTATTTGGCTATGAAAAAGAAATCAATTGTATGGGGCCTCTTCAGATCTAAGCGGGATGAAAAAATGACTGCATTCTTTTCCAATAATTTTACGGAAGATCGATGGAGGAAAGCAGCCCTTAAGAATGCCTTTGTTTTACTAGGAAAACAACGTTTTGAGCACGCAGTTGCATTCTTTCTTCTAGCAAATTCTTTAAATGATGCAATAGAAGTTTGTATAAATAAATTGGAGGATTTCCAACTCGCATTGGTAATAGCAAGACTTTTTGAAGATGACATTGAGATATCCTGTAAGTCGACTTATCGTAGTCTACTTTCTGAACATGTACTTGGATTGACTGATGAAAATAGTGCATTTGATGCAAACAAGGCTCATCCCGACCCTTTTCTTCGATCGATTACTTATTGGATTTTGAAGAGATATCAAGATAGCTTGCATACACTGTTGTTAAATGGTGTTGGTACGAATCATGCTGCTTTTAAAGAAGAAGATATGTTAAAATCTGAAACCTCTGCTACCAATCCAAATGTTTTTAATTTCTATATACATTTACGTACACATCCTCTGTTGGTACGTCAAAATTTAGCATTGTCTGCACAGGAAAAGAAATGTGCAAATGTCGTCCTATCAGGATTTAGTTATTCTGGAGATAATCAAAAATCTAAATCAAATGATAAACAACTTCAACTAGAAGATTCAATAACACCAATTGAGAGGCAACTTTACTTCACAACAGCTCATGCACACTTTAAATCTGGATGTCCTGCTCTAGCTTTGGAAGTTTTAAATAAATTACCTATGAAAATTATGGATTCAAACAGTATTTTTGAAGAAACCTTCACCAATGTTCATAAAGAAGATCAAATAACTTCTGGTATAATTGATTGGAGTGCACCGGTGGTGGATTCTCCTGCTGATTTTGATTGGAGTGCTCCTGTTTCGTCACTACAAAAGGAAGAAGCTTTTGAGATAAAATGGGATGATAGTGAATCTCCTGAAAAAGAGGATGGTGATGAGGTCGCAGAGCAAGTAGAAAGTAAACAGCTAGGAACTGATAATGCTCCGCAAAAAACACAATTGGAAACATCAAAAGATGTTAAGATAGATATTATGGCACAGCAATTAAAATTCGTAGCTTGTTTAAAAATATTAATGGAAGAACTTTCAACTTTGGCTACTGGATTTGAAGTTGATGGCGGTCAACTACGATATCAGCTTTACATTTGGCTGGAGAAGGAAGTTGAGGCACTAAAGCAGCTATGTAATTATTGCAATTACGACTCTCTTGATTTGGATTCTTCTACGCAGATATCAGATGTTACACTTAATGTGAGTATAATTTTTCTTTTGTTAATCAGTGCATTTGCCAATGAAGGATATTTAAAAGAATATTCATTTGCTTGTTAGTTTATTAGCTTTGATACAATGCCCGAAAGCACGATGTACATTTGACCCATGCAGTGTAGTTTACAATTTAATCTGCTGAAGACTGGATTTTATTAATTTCTTCAAGATGATTTTTAATAAAAGCATTTTAATTTTTTACAGGAAAGAGATCAAAACTCTACATCTTTTGTTCTATCTGAAAAACCAACTCTGCATGAAATTTTAATGCAAGAAAAATATGACTTTGAAGCTAAAGTTTTCAGGGCTGCAAAGAGGAAGCGTTGGCTTAAAGGTAAATAAAAACAATCTATTAATTTTTAATATGAGTGACGAATACACTGAAACGATATCCATTTTTCTATATTACATTTTTTGTAATTATTCCTTCCTTCCTGGACTTCGTCTATGCTCCGCAGTGTTTTTTGCGTTCGAGTATAACAATTGCATTATTTATGTTTCAACAAATCTATTCAAGTTTTATCTATGTTTTTGTTTGTAGTGTCTTTTTCGGGTGGTGTGAAATTGACGAATCGGACGTTTAAGTAAATACGCTTAAAGTTTGTATTGCATTGGGACTACTATACTTCCCAAAAATAGTTCAGCTATTTCATATTTGTAGAAGGGTCACTCTAGGTATCGAATAGAGTTTACTAGTTTTATAATTGTTGCAAGTATCAAAACTTTAAGTGCCCACTTCCCACATTCCAGACGCACCACAAATCCGAGAAGAAATCGGTTATATTTTACAAATATTATACTTATATAATATATAAAATTACATACTTTTAATATGTTTTCAATTAAATATGTATAATTAGAGTGGGCGACGGTTCCTTAGAGAAAAGTTTTTTAATGGCCTGCAAGTGGCACATACCATTGCTGTGACTATATGGTATTCATTTTTCTTTTTCTCACCCGCAAAGGAAAAATATACATATGTATGATTTTTTTATTTTTCCTATCAAAAATAATCATTATTTTGTTTATACTTAGTTTACACGGAGCAATTCTTGTCGCCGAAACTCTTAGTTTGTAGGGGAGAGGGTGACGACGAAGAGAGCAGCGTACCGACTTTGTTGTGCTCGGTCGACACGCTTTGTTATCTTATCCGTCGCTGTATAATTTGGCATTCCTTTCCAAATTTATATTTACATTCTCTGAAAGGTTGCTGTTATGATAAATTTAAAATGAATATTAAAGAATTTGTCTAATTTAATATTGAAATTTGTATTTTTAAATGTAATTATATTGATATATATATATATATATATATATATATATATATATAGTTGAATACAATTTATATAAAAAATATGTGAAAAGTTAAAAAGGAGCGGAGTGTAGCAAATTGCGAAAATGAAATCAAATTGGTTGGCGAAAATTGCTAATGAACAATTGAGAAATTTACGATAAAAATAAAAAAATTATCCGTATGTAAACTCACTCTTATAAAGTTTTTTGATCAAAAACAATGATTTCCTCTTGAGTTCTATGGCATATCATCAAAAAAAAAAAAAAATCGTTGTACATTGAGATTTAAAAATTTCTTCAGAAATAATAATTATTTTGTGATTTTTTTTTCTGATCAAAGATAAAACTTGTTTTTTTAGCAAAGTTTTCAATTCAAAAATTAAAATCAATTTTAGAATTTTATTTTGGATGGTGGTAGATGGTGAAGTTTTATTGTTGTACCATTATATGAACTTCAAATTGATATCAACTTTAAACACATATGCTTGGGTATTTCCATAGGAAAGTTCATCGAATTTGGGAAAATATTTTGTACCATAACTTCTTTATTTAAGAAAGTATAGGCATGGAATATGGAAAGTAAAAATAAAATCTGATCAAAAAAATGCAAATCAGTTTTTAATAATTATTTTCTGATCGATAAATAAAGATTTAAATTAATAATAATTTTGATTCTTATAGATATTGATAATGTTTTTCAAAATCACTGAAGAATCATAAATGACATATAGAAAGCCTCCACCTATACAGAAAACTGTCATGCGATATATGGAAGTCATTGTTTTTTTTTTAATTAAAAATCAAAAATAATGACTATTTTTGATTTCTGGTGTTTTTATGCACATTGATACATATATCGGATAAAACAATGTTTTCACATTTGGTTATTTGACAAACTTTTTTTTCAATGACCCTTGTCCCTTTTCATAAGAACTAGCAGAAAAACTCATATATATTTATATAATATATATATACTTGGTTGGGGCATAAATACTGTTACAACATTAAACACACGCATTTCAATAGAAGAATTGAGCATACCACATAATTCCCATATGATTTATAAAATATAACCTGTAAAGCGTTAGTCTGTATCGGGAATTCTAAATTGTGTGAGTTTTCAACATGGAATGGTCAGATAATGAAAACCGTATCGCTGTTATAGCGCTTGTTAAGTGTGAAATGAAAAAAGGTGATATTTTCAAAACACTCCGTCCGCTCCGCATTAGTCGCATGTTCGTCTACCGGTGCATAAAACTGTTTGAGGAGACTGGGGATGTTAAAGACCGCCACCGGTCGGACCGTCCACGCACAGTTCGAACGCCGCAAGTCATCAAAGCTGTCAAATCAAGAATTCTGCGAAATCCGTTTCGAAAACAGAAAATCATGGCCCGGGAGATGAATGTTTCGCCAAAGTCCATGAGTCGAATTATTAAAAAAGACTTGGAACTTGGGGCTTTCAAACGCCGTACCGGACATTTGTTGACTGCAGCTTTGGAAAAAAATAGGGTGGTAAAATGCAAACGTCTTTTGGTGAACACGCTGATAACTTGCACAGAAAAATCTTGTTTACCGATGAACAAATTTTTACCGTGCAGGAAAAATTTAATAAACAAAATGATAGGGTGTATGCACGGTCATCTAAGGAAGCATCTGAACTGATTCCACGGGTCGAAAAAGGTCATCACCCAGCTTAAGTCATGGTTTGGTGGGGTGTCTCTTATGATGGGGTAACTGACTTGCATTTTTACGAACAAGGGGTCAAAACATCGGCCAAAGTTTACCAAGAAACCGTTTTGGAAGCTGTTGTAAGACTACTTAACCATTCCATGTTCCAAACACAATCATGGACTTTTCAGCAAGACTCTGCGCCGTCCCATAAAGCCAAAGCGACCCAAATCTGGCTCCAAAATAATTTACCAGCATTCATTTCCTCTGAAGAGTGGCTCTCTGGCTGTCCTGATTTGAACCCGCTGGATTACAAATTGTGGACAGTTTTAGAGGACATGGTTTGCCAACATTGATTCTCTTAAGACAGCTTTGATTCGTATTGTGGCCAATTTCCCAATGGAGGAGGTGCGTGCGGCTATTGATGATTGGCCAGTCTGACTTAAGGCGTGCATGAAGGCCAAAGGCGGGCATTTCGAATGAATACTGCTTTTTTGTATACAATATATATCAATAAATATGTAAAAAAAATTGGTCCAAAAACATTCATTATTTTTTATTTTATAGCATAAAATGTGTGTAACAGTATTTATGTCCCTAATAAGTATATAGATATATATATTATATTTATGTATGTATACCCAATTTCTTTAATAATATAATTAAATTTTATTTTTATTTTGAACCCAGCTTCAATCAGAAAATAATAAAATATTTGAGAAATGCCTGTTTTTACTCATCAGTCCACAAAAAATTTATATTTTGTATTTGAATATATTAAATATATATTGTAACGATTTTCGTAATTAACCCTGATGATATCCTGAATCCTTCGAATTCGATCACTGGATTGCTAAATAAAAGTCCAAGACTTGTATTTTCTGCTTCTTAATTGTAAGGAATTTTCTCAATGCTTATTTTACTCCCTAATAAATTAAAATCCTCTTCATTATAAAAAAATGGTTTATTTTACAAATCTATATGATCACATAGTTATTTTCCGCTTAACACAGTATACCCTCTTTTAAACACATAATTTACTCCGATGTTATTCCCACTGCGTTTTCTACTCGATTGCCTGCGATAGCTGCAGTCGCTATTTTAATACCTGACGATGTTCTCTAGAACATGCTCATTTATTTGTCCTTCATGTTTGGTATTTTCGTCACAATATTATAATTCCAGCCTAAATAATATCCCCAACAATAAGTAAAAATCTCCAAGATGAATATCTATACGCCCCTTGATAAGTGGAAACAACAAACAATTCTGAACAAAGAAAAATTTCAAATTGAAACTACCTTATAAAATTTTTGTATCATGGAAATAAATACCCATATGTTATATTTTCTTAAAAAAAAAAAAAAAAAGATTTGAAGGCGAATTTATAAAGGTTCGAGCAAGAGAAAAAAAAACAATCCCGGTGTATTTTTTATCACTTTTGAGTTGTGATTGTCAAAGTACTAGAAAATTCTTTGGCTTTTGATACTGCACAAACTCTCTCCTCCAATCCGTTCTTAAGATTTTCGCATTTACAAGTAGAAAAACAAATCAAATTTATGTAATCAACACAGAATCTGAAAAATAGTTTATTTGGTTTTGTGTTTTTCCGACAGGGTGGGTACTAGATTTATATTGGAACGAATTTTCGTCATCCCATCGTTCTGAACGAAATCAAGCACTGAAGATGTCGGTTCGCCGAAACCGGTTTGTTACAAAACCAAAATCGACAAGGGATGACGAAAATTCGTTCCAATATAAATCTAGAAAAATAGTTTCTACAATCTCGATGTTTATTGAATTAAAAAAGTTGAATTCGCACAGTAACTGCACCTTGTTAAATTCGCCTTGGAATTTTTTATTTATATATTTTAGTCATTGCTTTTTCCAGTATGTGTAGAAAATCTTTCGAAAAAACTAACTCTCAAAAATATAAGTTTTTAAAAAGATTTTTCCTCGTGTTCGTCTCAATTCGATAAGATGTAGCCTTCGCTTTTTGGTTTTTGGAAAATTTAGTGATGTTGCAACGCCAACAAGAACATGATATGGTGATATGGAGGTACTGAATTAAATCCGTAATTTGAGTTCCATAAAGGCAATGTTATGTTGTGAATGTAAAAATAGTGTTACGATCTTGCTGATTAACCTCGATGATTTCCCAAATCCTTCGGGTACGATCTCTGGATTGTTAAATAAAATCGCCTTCTTAATTTACAGTCTCTTTATTTATAAAGACTTTAATTAATGTCCTTTTATTATTCAGTAATTCACAATTCAATTACAATTCACTTTACTGTTTACAATAACTTGTATACAACGTTCACAATGTACTGTTTTTATTACTTTACTGTAATGTAATCTCCACGAGTTTAATTCACAACTGATTACTCTTGCAGTCGTATGTCGTCCTTATATACTTGTTTGCTGCTTGAAAACGAAACCCCTGGAATATGCGCGTCGTTTACGATAAACCTCTCGCTTACGATAATCGTCGTTTACGATAATCGCCTCGTTTACGCTCTAGAACGTGCCAGTTGTCGGCTCCTCTCTTTCATCTGTCATTCGCTTTGCATTTTCGCCACAATAGTTACTTTTTCTGCAAAAAAAAAAAATTGTTTACCAAATAAGCGAAAATGCCACCTCTCAAAAATACGAAATTATTATGTTATCATACGATAAGAATTCATATAAGAATTTACCAAAACAATAGTTTTTTAAATTTCACCTAATCCTTAAATTATACATATAAACTTAATTTTTCATATCCATTTTGTCTAGGTAACGAAACTCTTCTACGGACTTTGCTCAGCTATTGTTCGCTTCATGGGGCTAGTGGGGGAGGTCTTGCTTCCGTGAGAATGGAATTAGTTCTGCTTTTACAAGAACTCCAACAAGAGAAAACGCAACAACAATTATTAAGTCCACTTCCCTTTCCAACAACTCTGCCTTTATTGAGCGCTTGTGTTGCTGGCAATAAAACCGTTAGCGCTGATCCTATCAAATATTTACAGGTATTTACATATACATAAAATTAGCGATAAGAAATTTTATTAAATACATATTTTTTATTATAAGTACTTCTTGGTGAGTTACACGGTGTTTTCCGATTAACTAAATGGTATTTAATAAAAACGAGGTGTCCAGGGTGTTATAATTACTCTGCGAATTAAGCATACATGCAATTACAAAAATATGTCGAGCATTTCATTATGTTATTTCTTTTAATTTTTTTCTCACTTTATCTATAATTTTAAATTTGTTTACGTTCTGTCTTCGAGTATCTGGAACCCTACTATGTACATGTTAAAATTATTCTATTTGATAAATTTCATTTTATTTTAATTTGCTGACTTATAATAAGATGGCTTCGAAGTGCTCTCTCATCTTAATCTTTCTGCTGTACATATTTTTTTTTATTATAACTTTACTTATGCCATGCACCATGCACTTGCGTAAACTTGCGTAAATAATGCTTTCAGGAACATAATGTAAATTGCAGGTTTCCAATTCACCTGATAATAGCATTCAATACTTTAGAAAATAACTAAAAGTAAGAAATAAATGAAAGACATCAATGCAATACACACGATTTCGGACAACACTAAGACCTAACATAGTTTTCTCGTTTATCCTTTTTGTTTCTGAATACATACAAATTGAAAGAGAGAGAACATGGATGATTGGTTTCTTCGTACTGTAAAAAAAAAAAAATAAACAAACACAAAGAGAGTAATTTATCAGCAATATTCTAGACCCATGCATGACTTCCTCACACCACGTGTTACGAATTTCCCTCCGATTCAGACCAGACTGTCGCATATTCTAGCCTGTCAAATGGTCATAGAGTTGGAAGAAAAAGGTAGATAATTCGACATTCTGCGCCATGAACAACTACGCCACCACCAGAATTGTGTTATAACGTTAAAAAAGCTAACTGATCCGGCTTCCCGGAGTTTACTGAGAACGCCTTCACTTAACGCTGCCCTACGGGAATCCTAATTTCGCTACTCAAGCAGCGGATCTAGCATCCAGGCGAGACTCTACGCCAGCCGAATCCCGGAGACCTCCTTATTAGGATTGAATTTGGAGATTCAGCTATTGGTAAACCAGCACAAGCGGAAAAAGTGGGAGGAACACTTCAGGCCTGCAACCTCTCCTCTAGAGCACTCACATTTGGGCCATCGTTGCCAAAAGAGACGCTATGTCCGATTGGAAATATGATTCAGCGACCGCGAGTCGTTGGACGCGTGCCCGAGCTATTTTAACCGGCTTGGTTCTAAAATGTTGGCGCCCTCCGGGAACAGAATATCTCACCAAGATTCTCAACTTGTCTTGGACCACTCTGACAATACCGTTATTAAAACCGGGGGAACCACCAAACAAAGGAGTTTTATCGGTCGATATTTCTTCTTTACCCATAGCGAAAGCAATTGAGGCCTTGCTACCTCCCGTCATTTACACACCATCTGAGCCCAGCAACTCATCAGCATGACTTTCGTAAAGTGCACAGTACCAAATCCGCACGCCATAAACACTGAGATATTCTATGTCCTTAATCAAAATCACCCTGTGTTCGAACTGTCCTAGTATCACTGGATCTGTCAAAAGCTTTTGACACGTCAACCACGCAGTGCTATTGTCAAACATTGAGGAATCCTTATCAGCGCCGGGTTGAAGAGGCGGACCAGGAACTATTTGAGTGGTCGACAATCATCGCAGACTTTTGAGGTCAAAATTTCGAATCTGCGCAAAATTAAACAAGGTATTCATCAAAGTGGTATCCCCTCCCCGTTGCTGTTTAATTTTTATAACTCAGGAGTCACTCCACCACCAGAGGGCGTCTTTTTGATCTCGTATGACTATGATTGTTCGATATTGGCGTCTTCACTGCACTACATTTGCAGCTACAACCTGCGAAATTCTCGGCCACACTTTTCACCGGCCCGAACTCACTGTCACTTACATATTGAAACATCTATGCTCCAAGGTAAGGAACATAATGTTATGCTGTGTAAGCAATATCAGTTGAGATGTTACCGTCGGGAGTACTTAATTACAACGACTTCAGAACATAACCGCTGAACAGGATGGCGTACCAACAGGCTTTAAACGCCAAATCTATTACAGACCAAGAGCTCAAGCGGCCTCTAGACTGTTACAATTAGGGTCTAGTTCTTGTGTGTCCGGCATGCAATATGGCACCGCATGACACTAAACGCCTCTTTGTATGATCCCTAAATCCACCTCATCAACACCCCTTCGATCTGGTCCTTTCCCTGGAGCGTCTGTTAGATTACATCGATGACTTGCCTGCTCCTAGGCGGGGTTCAACATCCATTTAGAATTCTACTTATACGTTTATCTATTACATGTGGGAAATATGAGGGAGGCTTCCGTAGAGCATAAGCAAACAAAACACTATAAATCGTTAAGATATTATTTTTCTTTAATTTGGATCATTCTATATCATATTCGATTTGTTACATTGAAAACTTGCATTATCAATATTTACAGTTAATAATTATATTATTAGTTATTGTAATTGTACATAGAGTTATTTGAATATTGAAATTATTCCAATTTAATTATGAAAAAAATCTAGCAATTAATATACCTTTACCTTTTCAGTCGCAGACAATTGATATGCTACAGACTATAATCAAAATTTCTCCACTACCCGGTGTAACATCAAATTCCTTCTGTGAAATCTTCATTCTTCGAGATTTATCCATAGCTCTGTCATCATGTATTTATCAATCCTTATGTGACTCGGAAAGCTTTGTTGTACATAATAGTTCAACATTGAATGGATTCCAAAGTCCTGGAATAGAAAACATTGCCAAATTAAATTCACTTTTCGAGTGCTCACATTTAATTGGTAATACAAATGCTTATAATAAAAGAAGAAAGTATTCTTGTGATGAATCCACAGCTGTTTGTACTTCTCCAGCCAAATGGCCTGGGGTTACAAATTTAAGAGCACTGTTGGCGAGAGAAAAAGATGAAGACATTCCAAAACTAAATGTTTTATTACTTGAGTCCTTTATCGCTACATATATGTCGTTGTTAATATATTCCTTGGCTACATGTGATTGTCGTTTGTTATATAGACTTGTCGGGCAAAAGTTTTCAACCGAAACTTGGTCAACTATATTTGGTGGCGGAATGAAAAAACTATTAAGAAAAGCCACATTGCGAAACGAAACTACGACGTCAAATCAATTGCAATCCAATAATTCAGAAGAAAAACCTGACGAGAGTGGTGTTTGGAACACGGTGACTTCCATCACCAAACAACGTGTTAAACTAAATATGAAACTGCTTGGTACATTTAGTCATAATAGTAGTTCGTCAAATATGAAAGAGGATAAACCAACTTATCGGGAGCAATTCGTGCCACCGGAAATGTCAATGCTTTCATATTTTCTCTTGAAACCAACTAGTATTGGTACGTATATGTATATAAGTGTGTCAGTGTGTCATCATATTAAGTGCGCTTTACTCATGGTATCCGCCGTTATCTATAATGTCAATTAACAATATTTCGACGAAATGGTTTGGTTTATTGAATTGTTTTGATTGAACTGTCATACTTTTAAATTATTTCAAAACAATCACAGAAATGAGATAGAAATTTAAAAAATTAATTTATAAGGGAAAAACGAACTAGTCATTACTAATTTCAAAACAAAAAGTTACAACTAATTACCCATATTATTTATATATTTAATGCTCTGTTATGGTTATAGAGAAATTATAGTTCACATTATCATTTCCCCCCCCAAGATGAAGACGACTATGATACTGATGATCCTATTGAAAGTGATAACGAAGATGAGGAGGATGATGATCCTACAGAAATAAATAATTCTTCGAAGTTAAACTATCATCAACCAAAGTGCAATACAGAACATGTAAATCCTTCTTCATATTCTTGGAGTATTTTACGTTTAGCAATTATTCAGCTTGTTTCTGCCAAAATACAAGAGTTCGTAAACGTTGCTGGCATCGAAATACAAGGTAACTTATGTACGTATACATATGTTGAGTCTTATGTATACGAGTCATATGATAGATTAATTTAACTAATAGCAAACTGTATTATTGTTTTAGATCTGCCAGTTTTGAGTCCTCTTTCTCATGAACTTTTGCGAACACTTCGACGATGGCAAGATTTCGCAATAAATGTGCTCATAACCAAAGGACCGCCCCCTAAAGACTTTATTCCAGGTATTCTTTTTATATTATTAAGAATAAATTTTTGAGAAGCCAAGAATTTACATCATGTTTTTAACACACACACACACACAACCACAGTTGGTTAACATTCTAAGTACAAAGATATATTCCGAAATGTTCCGAAATGTTCAGATTTATTTAAGAAGAGTGAAATAATTTTAAATTATATCCCACTTATACTACTTTTCCTTTTAAACATACATTTTCAGGTTGCTTTGTTGAAAGTAGCGGTCAAGGGCCAGCAATACATAAATATCGCTCTCTTTTAAATAAAGATAATACCCCGTTCCTCTTAAACTCGTCTACTGGACCTATTCGGAGATTGTGGAATTACTTGGTCAGACAAGAACAGGCGCAGGAAGTTTTCATAAAGGCAGTATTTGGAAAGAAATTGGATTATCGGACAATGGCACGAGATAGCGTTGATTTCAAATTAGAATCTGGTAAGTAAAATATTCAATCAAAAAATATTTTTTTTTTGTCTCCTAGGAAACTCCTTTTCCTTTATTAGTTATTCTTCTCATCGTTAAATTTATTTATTTTTATTATAAGTTCCAACGGTTTGCCACCACCCATCCATGAGCACGACGGACGCAGTCCGCATAACATACGGAATCTTTTGTTTTTCATTAATTCCGAGTCACGATCACCAAGAGCTTTTTAAGTGTCGAAAAGTAATAAAGTTCAGCTACAGAGCAGAAATTCACCATCAGATTTTTAAATAATTCCTTAGTACGAATATAAACAACTAGTTGAGGGTCAACAATACTGTTCTCCTAATATGAAAATCTAGTCAGATATGTCTATTGTGCTAGAATGAGAATTGAAAACATGGTAGAAACAATGCAAAGGTTCTAGAAAATAGAAATTAGAGAAATTCTAGGAGTCGGTTATTATTATTTTAACCACACAGAATATATCAATAATTTTCCAACGAAAAGGAAGAATAGGAAGGTTAATAAGTTTCAGACGACAGTATGAGGATAAAGATTTTATGTATTGAGAGTTTCAATGCAATTGTTTTAAAATCAAAATGAAAAATTGATTTTGAATAGATTTTATCCTATCATAATGGATTTGATACCCTCGTTTACAAATGGCAATCTACTTTTGGCTTTGCTCACTGTCACAGCAATGCAAAGGATTAAATTAAGTTTACTTTACACCACTCAAATATTATGTTTAGTTGTGCTGTTTGTAGGATCCCTTCATTTACCGAAGTGTGTATTTATAAAGTTTTACATTAGTCTAATCTAAAATCTAAAATAGAATTTTAAAAAACCGGTAATTGTATCAAGTTTCTTGATTAGCAACGGTGACACACTTTGTACAAAAACTATGCTTGATTACATACGTTGATATACATACGTATATTATTTGTGTGCTTGAATATGTCAAATGTTTTGTGAAAAACGATTCAAATATTTCGGAATTGAAGAAAGTTCAGATATACCTCGATAGGTTTCATAGATCAGCTTTCATTTTAGTAAAGAGGTATAAATTCTTCCACACAGATGGAAAATGTCCTGATTAAACAATAAATTGAATAAATCCATAATAAATATAAGAAAAAAAGTATTTGTCTGGTTTGTGGAGGAGAGATCGATAAGGGAGAGGACAGCAAACCGAATGTCTTGTGCTCGTAGAAATACGGTTTGTGTTCTATTCGCCGCTGTAAAAATTTTATTTTTTATTCACATTTATTTTTATAATTTTTGAATGGTTGCAGTTATGATGAGATTCAAATCAATATATATCAATTATTTGGTAATCTCAAATTTAAATTAGTAGACGTAAATTTAAATATATTAATGTATATATAAATAAATAAATAAATATATATATATATATATATATATATATATTGTTCAATACATATAATAATAATTTACAACTAAATACTTTTACGCTTCTTACATAATTTTCATATTTAGTAGGATCAGTGAATGAGAGTGATGAATCCGAGCACATTAGAGTAATTCATAAGGATCATGAAGCTTTATTATCATTTTGTTTAAACAATAATTCTTCTGGTATGATTTCATTGGCAAGTCCACGTGAAATCCAAGAATTAGACATAACAATGCTACTAGAATCACCAAATTGGTACGAAGACGAATGCGATTATGATGTTTTATCAAAGGAATCAGACCCTTTGTCTAGTACTGGATTTTTGGTCATACAAACTCAGGAACAGTAAGTATACATTCGAGATAATTATGTATTTAATTTAAAGGTTAAGCGAAAGGTCGAAGAATCAAAATTATTATCAAACGAGGAGATATCGGATTTCTTAAAATGCGTTTCTCAAATTTTTAGAATCGATTTTTTGTAAATTCTTTTATTTCATTGTGATATTCACATTTACTGAGAAGCAAAGCCATACATTTTGTGAACACAATATTTTTTACTCAAACAGCGAAAAAAATTTAATTCAAGGATACGAGTTTCTCTATAGAACATATATATTATTTATTCATGAAAATATTGAAACGGATGCCAAATAGATAGAAAAATATATAAACATGTTTGAGAAATTAATCAGAAATAAGTTTCTACAACGGCAGTATTGATTCGAAAACTTATTTTCTAGTGGCATAAAGCATCTAAGAATATCCGAAAACGTAATGGATATTCCGAAAATGGTTGACAATTTTCACTTTTTGCTGACTGGCTTGCGTATCCTATACTAAAGTGGAAGGGTCATCTTGAAACTGGATTGCATGGACCAACGACGAGGTATTAGTTTGCGCATTTAGTTCGTTTTTTTGATAGGTTTTTATTTCATGAAGCATAAAAACCTAATAAATGTATGCACAAGTATTATGCTTATTGTTGTAGTTTTTCTTAAATTAAAGGATACCATTGACATGAATAATCAATGTGTAACGTTTCTAGAATTTATGAAACCAAATCAGGACATGACATAATTTTTTATTCAATATACGTTATGCGTGTCAAGCTTTGAAAATTGGAATATGAGTCCCTGGAAAACTTGTGAACCTTTCGAGTGTATTTTAAATCACTTCTATTTGTCGTATTTCCTAGAAGTTTGGAATACTATTCTTTTTTTTATAAGAAGAACAAGGAGTAACGCGGAATTTTCGCTTCTCCGTATCTCATTGATGGCTCCTCGATCTGATATCTGTTCCTATAGATTTGTAATGTTAGGTTAAGAATAATTCTTTTCACCTCTCTTCTCTTATACGATGTTCATCAGAAGTAGAATCGAGATAGTAATGTACGAAACTAACTTACAACAAGCCAAACACATATTTTTCATTAGTCATTTCAAAAAATAATAATTTATATACAATTCATATATTCCTCACAGAATGATAAGCATTCAAATAGAAATATGTTAAATTTATAAATTACCTGAACTTTTCCTGAAAAATGTGGGGACTCATCGCAAACCAGCGTTTTGATCTCAGCTAAATTGAGTATTTTTTTGTATGAAAAGAGTTTGGTAAATTCTTTTAAATTTCTTCATAACCCTTGAACTAATTCTATTGAGGCACTGTTAATACATACTAACAGCAAAAAAACCTATCCAAACATATATATTCTTATAATTTCTATATATATGCTAAGAAATCCACACGAATTTCAATCGCTAAGTATGGCTGGTCTATATCACCGACACTGTATTAAGCCCTAATGCATGTTCGCGATATCGGTACGGTACGGTGCTTTGCTGTTAGATATGCGTGATATAATTAAAAAATAATAACCAATAAATTTAGAAATCCACTTGTAGGCACAGTAGCAGAAGAATGTCAAAAACTTTGAAAAAAAGAGTTTTAAAAAGTTCAGAAGCCAACAATTAAAATAAAATAATAATTGTTTTATTGTTACTTTTTTTTTTAGAATTAGGTCCAGGAAGCTAAAATAGTTGTGAATAGAAAAAAGAGGTGGCTGGTTTTTTTTTTCAAAGTGCTTGTGCTTATTTACCTTATAATAATTAATGGCATCTCCTTAAAATAACAAATCTTACAAAGTAACTCGTTAGTGATGTGATTGATGTGTTCACAATACCGAGTAGTTCCTGCGCGTCACGACCGCAGTTAGTTTCAATCAAAAATTGAAAGTGGATATGAAAAAACAAGGATAAAAGCTATTGCAACTTGACCATCAACTCATAGATTTGGAAAGAGAAAAAAAAAACAAATTTTTAAAGAATATATAGAGAAAATGAAAGGCTGAAAAAATGCTTTTGTCAATTTTTTAAACATTATGTACAAAATATTAGTTAAAATGAAGTTTCTATTCTATTAATCCTTAAACTGAAGTCAACTTTCCTTCTGCAACTACATACGTATGCATATGATCTCATTGTTTGACGAATGTATATAAAGAAACATTATTTATGTAACAAACTAAAAAGAAAAATCATCAGTATATATTTTACATAAAAATTAGCATTAATATTTTCCTTCAGTTGAATTCATTTGAATATGTACATACAGTTTGTCAAACAATTGTTTGCAAAATCAAAAACGTAATAGAAATTCAATTTGAACTTAAAATTTTAATAATAAATTCATATTTTTTAGTCTTTTTTTGTTTACAACACTGTTTAAACATGTATTAGCGATAAGTATACTGAGAAAAAAGTCAAAAGGAAGAACCCAAACAAAAGAAAAATAAAGAAAACCTAAAAGTAATAAATTTGTATAAAATTGTTCAAAAATGGTTTAAATATAAAAACTAAAAGTAAACAAAGTCTAGTATTTGGTGTGCTTGCCATTGGCATCTATCACAGCCTGAAGCCGTCGCGGCATTGATTGCACCAATCTATTAAGATCATAAACTAAAGGCAGGTTTTTCCATTCTTTTAATGGCTTCAATTAAAGCACTTCTGTTAGTTGGGCTCCGTTTGCCCACCATCTTCTTTAAAAATGCCCAAAAATTTTCGATGGGGTTCAAATATGGACTCTGGGCAGGGGTATCTAAAACTTTGTTGCAATTATATAGCACCCAGGTCCGACATAACAGCGATTTATGTTTTGGATCGTTGTCCTGATATAGCTTATACTTCAACTTATTGCTATTTTGGGGTCAACAAATCCAAAATTTTTTGCGCTGTTCGTCAATTCGTTCTTGAGTATGTCCAAATAAAACTCTTTGGTCATTAAATCATTGAAAATGCGCAGTTCTCCAACACCCTTGGTTGAAAAACAACCCCATATCATGACAGCGAGTTTACCAAATTTTACGGTTGGGACTATATTCTTTTATTGCAAAGCTGTTTTCGGTTTTCGTCAAACTTTTCCAGGTCCATCATGGTAATACATCATTATTTTTGTCTCGTCACAAAAGATTACGTCATCCCAGAACTCCGGTGGCTTTTGTACGTTAGCAATAGCAAACGTCAATCGCTTTTCAATATTAACTATTGAAAGTAACGGCTTTTTTCTTGCTACATGTGAAGAGTATTTGTGTTTATTAAGCACTGTTCGCACAGTTTCATGGCTCACGCTCGTATTGCAATCATTTTAAATGACATTTGTCAATTCTCTCAAGCTTATTCGAGGGTTTTTATCAACTTCTTTCAATATTTTAGATTGATCCCGACGTAAAAGCTTCGGTGGTCTGCCTCCAGAGTTGTTTAAATGTAGTCTATTTTCTTTTTCTGCACGTTGAATAATATTATAAACTGTCCTTAACTTAATTTCAAACATTTCAGCCAACTCCTTAGCAGTTTTCCCTTTGTACTAATGGAAATAAACTAATTGGATCAAATTTTCGTCGACTCGCTTGCCAGGCATTGCAAAAAGGATTTTCAAAAGAGCTACTTGTTCACTGTTCGAACTGAAAATCAAAATGAGTGCTTGCATGCTGCAAAATTAAAAGACAAAGCAAAAACGTAGCTGTAAATTGGATTTCCCGTTGGTTTTTCCAGTCGTGCGTACATTTTGCAAAGAATTATTTGACAGCGACAAATTTATTACTTTTAGGTTTTGTTTGTTTTTCTCTTGTTTGGGTTCTTCCTTTTGACTTTTTTCTCAGTATACTTATCGCTAATACATGTTTAAACAGTGTTGTAAACAAAAAAAGACTAAAAAATATGAATTTATTATTAAAATTTTAAGTTCAAATTGAATTTCTATGGCGCCCTTGTTTTCATTACAGAAATTGTGCAAAAGAGAACATACTTTAACGATGGCGCTAACATTCTATAAGTCAACATTTTTTCCTATCCTTCCAAAATTGTCTTTTAATAGCTCAAAGGCATTCTCGACTGCTCTTCTACTCTTATATAATACATAGTAAAATGTCTTCATTTCTTCATTGCCTTCAAGAGAAAATGAAAAAGTTTCATTGAAAGACGAAAAGCAGAGTCTCCAATAATAACAATGGGAACTCGAGTTGTTCCCATTAAACAAAACATTTCATCAAGACGTATGCAGTTCTATATTTGAGCCTTAAATTGAGACCTTTCGTATAAAAATGAATCAATGTAGCGTCCGGGGTAGCAAATATTTATATATAAAATTGAATTGGGCACCTATGAATTGGGTGTACCAGTTGTGGCCTACTTCATTGGTATCTGTCAACAACAATTAGTGATTTTTGCCTCTTCTCGTAATGCTCCGATTTGCGTTAAACAAACAGCAGTTGCGGGAAGTTTTGGTTTTCTATTTTAATTGGAAGAAAATGCGGCTGAAGGCCTTCAAATGCTTGTGGAAGCTTATGGTGAATCTGCACCGACCGATAAGTAATGCAGAGGGGGGTTTCGATGCTTCAAAAGTGGTGTTTTAGCGTCAGACAAAGAGCGTCATAATGTGTTTGAGCCGTGCATTGCGCTAAAGACGCCCAGAACCGACCGAAAGGCGTGAAAAGTCGATTTAGCAGCATGACAAAGCTCTTCGCCACGTGAGTGTAACGATCTAAAACTACCTGGAAACGCTGAAAAGGAAGGTCTTACCCCATCAGTCGTATATTCCAGACAGAGAGGACTAATTTTTTAGAGATGGTATACAAAAATTACCAATACATATGTATGTTACATACCTTGAAACTCCGGCCAAATTGCAAAGGGCTTTTTAAACCAAATATCGTTTCAATAAAATAAAACAATTTATTTCAAATTGACGAAATGTCATAAAAGGAAAATATTGTAATTGTGTGAGTGAATGAGCAAAAGTCCATGAATGTGTTTGCAAATATTTTGAATTTAAGGAGAAAGTAGTTAATCGTGGCTGTCCGGGTTTAAAGAACTTTATTAACACATGAACATCAGATATACATATGTATGTATGTATGTATGTAGATACAAACATGTAGTTAACAAGAGCAAAAAATAGCCGAATACCACGCCTTGTAGTTGTAGAAGTCCACAGCCATCTGACATTGTTTGAAAAAAAAAACATTGGTTTAAATAAAGTACTCAAGAAATTAAGTAATACAAACTAGTTAAAGGAAAAGCATTCGCGCACTATGGAATTTGTATATTGAAAAAATATAAAATAATTTTAATTATTACTTTTTGAGCGATATGATAATTCTAAAAAATTAATATTTGTAAATGATCGAAAATTATTAAATCACTTAATAATGAATAATATGATTTTTTTTTCATAAAACTCATTATGATTACCATCTCTGTTTTTTACATTTTCTTAAGGCGAATTTATAAAAAGCAGAACAAATACAACAATTCCCGTATATTTTGCTTCTGAGTAGTGATTGTCAAAATCTTGGAAAATTCTTTGACTTTTAAAATTGCTCATACTCTTTGTTCCACCCTTTTTTCGTAGAAAATCAAATAAAATTCAAGCAAACATATGCAACTTAAAATGCAAAATATTCCCATAGTAACTACACACCTTTTAAATACGCCTTGAACAAAAGTAAAGCAAAAGTCGAAAAATCCGTTTATAGCTTATAAATCTAAGAAAATATTTGAGTGGGACTACCTTCATTTTGTATGCTTATGAATAGTACTAATTTTTCATTTTACTTTTTGTTGTTTTAGGTCCCAGCATAATTCCGCAATTAATTCTGACTCTTCAGTTAATTTCCCATCAGCTTCACAATCAGGACGTGGAACCTCATTGGTAAGTGTCATTTGGAAAGATTATTTATTTTGTAGCTTAACTTTTTTGAACCCTCAATAGTTTTATATAATATAGAATATTAAAATGTACAATTGGGTACTTCATTTATAGATCATATACACACACACACATATATATATATATATATATATATATAAATATATATATATATATATGTTTCTTCTTTACGGGCCTAGACACCACAAGCCCGATTACAAGCAATGTATAACTCTCAAAACTGAGTGTTCTCATACATCCGGTCAACATGGCCCAAGATAGATTCACATACGGTGGTAGCAAGAATACAAGAACAAAAAAACCTATTATTTTGTTTGTTCAAAAATGTTCGAAATGTCACAGATTAAATTCGACCAATCTTCTTTTGTTTGTGTACTTTGGCTACTTGGAAGGAAGAACAAGCAACCATTTGATGGGACAATTTCATGTTCTATAAATTCGCCTTGACGTGGCTTAGCCAGCATAGTCGCTGTTTCTTGATTCACTGAACTATATCCAATGTCGCCGTATATAGCACATTGTTCAATCGACTGCGGTATACACTGTTACCAATGCACTAATGACCATAATCTATCTCGAAATCTTTCAATCGATCAGTTTGTTGACGGTAGGCTTTAGTTTTTCACACAATAAATTAGATAGGGCCTTATAAGCTGACTATTTCCGTATTTAATTTTTACAGCCATATTTAGTATACTCTTGGACTCAGTCGCTGACACCTAGGGTCCTACAAGAGTGTGGCCCGGCCTCGAAACTTTCTGTAAGTCGACGCATATTTTCGTAGAAATGTCGAGTGTTCTCATTGTACCAGCTCTTCCTCTCGAAAACCAATAGTTTCCTCCGCATCCGTACGTAGAGACCTTGAAATGCCGTCCCGTAGTTCCCTTATACTGAATTGCCGATGAGTGCTCTCAGAGAGCAGGAGTGCAAGTCGTGTAGAAAATCGTTCGGCTGTCTGTTGTGTTTGCAAGTTGTCGACGTGGGATCTTCAACTTTTTTGTTGTCGGGCGTTCTTTACTGCACAAAGGTGGGTGCGTATCTTTGCTGTTACAAGATAGTGATCCGAGTCGATGTTAGGTCCTCGGAGCGATATGTCTCGAACACTGGAGATGTGTCGTCCGTCTATCACAAATGATCGATTTGGTTACAAGTTTTTCCATATTCTGGGCCCCGAAAAAGTCAACCTCAATCCATTTGAGTATGTGTCGTTATGGAGGCTGAATTTTCCGATTGTTGTGCCGAATATACTTTTGCCCACTCTGGCCTTGAAGTTGCCAAGCGCAATTTCGACATCGTAGCGTGGGCAGCGCTCATATGTACCACCCAGGCGCTCTTTGGGCACATCGTTCTTCTCTTCCATCGAGACGTGGACTCAAATAAGCGATATGTTGAGGAACTTCGCTTTGGGGCGGGTTGTGGCGACACGTTCATTCACCGGAGTGAATTCCAGGACTCGGCGGCTGAACCTCCCCCTCACCACGAATCCCACCCCAAATTTTCACTACTTTATATGGTCGCTGTAGTAAAAGCGACAAAGGGCGGCTCGTTTCCGTCCTTATCCCGTCCCTCGCTCTTATTGGGCGGCGTTGATGTCAGCCTTTAGCTGGGCAGCGGAACCTTCCCAATTAAGAGACCTTAAATTCCAGGTGCATCCCCTTTAATCTTAGTCCTTAATACGTTAGAAGGGAAATATCTCTTGTCTCGCACTTAATTTCATTTAGCATATTTTTTGAAAGAAACCCGAAATTCATTATTCTAATGCAAACAAATATACTTGCTATCATCCATCTACCATCTATTTTTCAGATGTTGCGGCATAAAGTTGAAAATGTGAAACGAATGAGTTCTCATCCATTACTTCCACTTTACCTAACTGGTGGTCAAGATGGATCAGTTCAAATATGGGAATGGGGTCATCAACAAGCTGTTTGTGCACCAAGACCTTCTGGGACTTTCGCAAAAGTGACACGATGTAGATTTTCTGAGCAAGGAAATAAATTCGGAATCGGTGACGGCGATGGAAACTTAAGTTTATGGCAAGCAGGCATTGCATCACAAAACAACAGACCATTTTTCGTGAGTATTTTTATTCGCAGTTATTTAGTCAAACAGTTTTGGTATTAACGACATATAAATTTTCTTTTTTAGTTTCTTATGCACTTTTCTCCAAAATTTAACGAAAAATAAATATTCCTTCTTTCAGACGCACCAGTGCCATAACAAATTGCTTTCGGACTTCGTGTTTTTGGGCTCATGCAGTTTATTAGCAACAGGTAATTTCTGTAAAGATCAGGTTGTTCCATCATTCTATATGAATGAAATATAGAAACAACTTTTTTGAGATAAAAATAATATAAACAAAGCTATTTAAATAAAACAATACCACTTAGGCAAATTTTCTGACATGGCTGAAAAAATTGCAAAACTCGCTGATAGATTTTTCCTTAGATTAGAGAAGCGATGCATGAAAAACTCATATTGCGTGATAATTATTTCTTATTCGGCTTAACATCTTTTTATATATGATCTAATTGCTAGGCGCGAGAGATTGGCAATGCGTGCTATCATACGGAAAGCCTTAGGTTCAAATCCAAAAATAATTATAAATAAAATTTAATTGCGCACCCTTGAATAGGTAGTGTCAATCCCTCCGTATGTATTAACTCTCCATAAAAATCTATCAGCAGTCGTTCGTAGGGGCTTAGTAAAAACTGTAAGACCCTCCATTTGTTAAAAAAAAAATTTGGCCCTTCTCATTCTATTTATTGCTTTATTTCAACACTTGTAAAATATTCTGTATTATAAATAATCTCAGATTTTAAATATTGAAGACTTTTCGAAGCGTTAAATATTATATATTTCTTTATTACCTTCTTTCAGCTGGCCAAAGTTCTGAAAACAAAAATATAAATATTTGGGATACATTATTGCCTCAGAAAAAATCGTGCGTTTCTGGTAAGTACAAAATTGTATCACTTTAATAATTCCTGATTGTAACAGTAACGATCGGAATTATGATTTATCCGATAATTGTAAGTGCAAACTAGAAGTTTGTCTATTAAATGATTCAAAAGTGACTTTAGAGCAAAGCTTTTAGACCAAGCTAATAGCGTAAAACCTCCTCCTTTTAGCATAATGCAAGAAAATACTATTCCTTTCAGTATGTAATTGAATATTGTTTTTACACTTTTCAGCTTTCACATGCCATGATCAAGGATCATCGTGTTTGTGTTTTGCCCCACAGCATCAATTATTAATATCCTGTGGAAAAAAAGGCGACATTTGCATATTCGACGTAAGGCAGAGGACCCTTAAACATCGTTTCCAGGTAAATATAACAAAATTAAGTAAATTTTTATTGAACTAAACATTAAAAGGACTCTTGTACGGAATATGATACTCGTATAGTTTCTTTAATATATGCCAAGCATGTTAGCACTTGGTAGTTCAAATCGATTAGATTTGTCTCTAAGATGTCGTATAAGCTGCATATAAAAATCCTCTTAAAATGTATGAAATTTTTTGAACGCTCGGGAGGCTATCCGCTGATTTCAGTTGTCTTAATAACTTAACGAATACGTTTGAAATTGGCAGTGAACCATAATACACAAAAATAGTTGAGTTGAGTTGTAATGTTGACAGCACGACTTAATTATTAGGTTGTGAATGATAATAGGGGCATTAACTCCCCTGCTCTCATTCTTGAGATCGATCACTTGTATTTTCTGCAGAATTCCGAAAGATTTTACTCCTCAAAGGAGCAGATAACATCAAACATGCCAGAAATCGACTATCTTTTGGTCTTCGATAGAAAATTTAAAGTTTCGGTCGAATATGAAACCTCATCTTTCTGAAGTCACAGAAAGTGATTTTTCACAATAGACATTGAAGCAGCTGGTAAACTAGCTCAAGGGTGATTTATAATGGAACGATTTTCCATCATTCCTTGTCAATTTTGGTTTTTCGACAAACCGGTTTCGGCGTTCCGCCATCTTCAATGCCTAGTTTCGTTCTGGTATGTGTCTATATGTTGTGTTGTGTTATAGTCCATGGGTGATGGGTCAGGTCATGTCAATCTATGTGTGTGTGTATTCTGTGGTAGGTAATGTCAACATGCGTGTGCGTGTTTGTGTTATTGATGTGTCCGAATTGTTACCTGTCACAAGGGTGGTTTTCGTGTACATTCGCTATACCGTGCTAAGCGGTAGGTAGAAATCTGTGATTTTTGTCGTTTGATTTATTTTTTGTTTTTGCTTGTTCATTGTTACGTTTTTGGTAGCTGTACCTGCTGGCTTGTGCTGTTTTTTTGTAAATTAGTTTTAACTGTTGAAATATTTCGTCAGAGTTCGTGTTAGTTTGTTCGTTGATGATCCTACCGTCAAATGTTTTTAACTTGTATATCTCCATGTTCTCAAGCTCAAGGGTCTGTCTTCGAATAAAAGAGATATCGCAGGCAAAATTTCTCAGTGACCATATTACCATTATATCGAAAAAAAAAATCATAATAATAATAAGTTTCATACTTTAAAAATATAACATTAACATAACACAAATGTGAAAGAAAGATGTTGAGGAATTTATAATTTTTGTTAAATAGCCGTCTAGTTGAATATAGTTCGTAGAAGGCGAACATTGCTGCTTTGCTTAGTCTAAAAATCGAAGAATGCAACGAAGTCTAACATGCACTTGCGTGAACTTCTAGACATGGCCCCATCCTCCAGCATACATAAATCATATTTAAACAAAATTAATTTGTAATATCAATTTAAAATTCTCTTACGTATTTTTTCAGGCACACGATGCTACTATAAAGTGTATTGCCCTTGATCCTCATGAAGAGTTCTTCGCTACGGGATCCGCAGAAGGCGACATTAAGGTTTGTTTAAATTTGTATTTTTATTCAACAAAAGAACGAATGAAAGAAATGAATCTAAAATTCTATTTTAATAAAAATTCATATAGCTATCTCACATACGAAACACGTAAGATTATAAGGAACTTAATATTTTATTACCTATTACCTTTACCTGTACTGTACACATACCTTTGAGCTCGATGACTAACATTAAATATATAATATATACAAATATTCATGTCAATACCTTCGGGTATGAGTTGATTTGGTTTTGTTGACAAGGGATGACGGAAATTCGTTCCGATATAAACCTTCGGGTATATTTCTGATATGAAAAATAAATCCTTTCTTTTAAAATAAGATGTAACATATACATAGGTCCTTCCGTTTGCGGGGAAAGTATTAAAACGCATATCACAAATCGGAGAAGATTGACCTAAAATCGCTTAACGCGCCAACTACTTTTATTATATGCCAAACATTGTAGAATTGGAGCGAATTTGTACAGTGAGTAGCTTCTTATTCACTACTCAAAGACATCAAGAAGTTTTGAAAATGATTGCGTTGTTGTCAGCCGTAATATAGGTCTCAACATAATCGAAATTAAGGCAATTCATTAAACACAACTTACATATGGTATTGTATATTAGCATTGTTTTTGTTAAACATTGAGCATCATGTCCATAGTCAAGTTAGAGTCGGGGAATGCTGTTACTAAATCTGTTGCGAACTCTTTGCAATTTAACTCAATTTCAATTTGGAGAGTCTTTATTCTAAATTACTTCAAAGATATCGTATTTTATAAAAATAAAGATATAAAGGTAAAGATATGTCGTATTTTGAAGAAATTAGAACAGTATTCAACGTTTTAACGAGTTTTTGTTTACAGAGAATACCAAAAATATAAATCATAACGATTTAATGTTTCTTTAGATTATGGTTTCATTAGGTTAATGGGTAAAATTTTTAAGAAACGATTAATAATAAAGGTCCTCGAGTGGTATAAACTCGAGAGGAATAAACACAACTGCAATACATTTTTTGTTGTCGCCGTGTCTGTTTGCACTTTACAACGGCATTTCGTACTTCCATTTACATGTGCATCTTCATAATATCTTCTCCAAATCCGAATGCCCGCTTGTCATAAATAAAGAATTGTAAAAAAAGCAACTCTGAATAAACGTCAAAATGGTCCAATAATCACTATAGACTTAGGAAAAGTAATAGAAGACTGCATAAAGCTGCTTTAAAACTGTCACTCTAACTAAAGTGTACTCTAACTCAGAACTGTGATTATGGTCCTAAGTGTCAGCATTAAAATTTTTGAAGTGTATATGTTATATGGTAAAACCGTTGAGAATTATTTCGAAGCATTTTAAAAAGTTTTTCTCTTTCATTCACATTACTTCTTTTATTTCCTACTCAAATATAAACAATTATTTTTGTGAATAATTAATTATTTTGAAATATTCATGAATTCTGTTTAACGGAATTCAACGCTATCTACTGTGAAAATGGCTCGTGAATTTAAAATAAACGCATCCGCTTGGCAACTAGCGGTGTTACGAAAAAGATATCAGGATTGCAAATTGACGGAATTTGAACCGATAACGGTTTGTAAATGATGTTATGAAACCGACTTGATTCCAGTTGTTTGGAAGATTAGCAGAACCGATATTCAAATCAGCTGTTTCGTTTATTGTGAAATAAAAAGTAAAATAATAAAATTGAAAAGTTAACCCAATATTTACATATTTTAATGTATGAAGGTAGAGAAGTTTCTCAAAGAATAATACGTAGGATTTTAAAAGATAATATCAATCATCTTGAGCTTTTTGTGGCAACGTAAGTACAGTAGATCTCACATTTTCCGCACTTTTATTGGTTTGTTAATTGATCAATCCCCTTAATAAAGAAGCGTTTGTTATGGTGATAGGCGTTACAAAATGCAATTCGATCCGTTGTCCATTTCTCCAGTGCTGCGACATGCAGGTGTTAGCCAAAGGGTTTGGATGATTGTGCAGCTATGGATATTATCATTACGCATGAACCCGGCTTATCTAACACCCTTCTCCCTCTGATGCAAACCTGTCGAAACAGAACGTTTTTTGGACCTCCCATTACGTGACTTCGATGACTAAGACTAGACTTACCTGACCCCAGACGGGGTTGGCAAAGCCACTACAACAATAACATCATCATCATTATTACGAATGTGCCATAGTGGTTCCGTTATTATTCTTAAAGTTTTGTATTGGAATCTTTGTGTGACATCTATAATCATCTCGCAAATTATGCTTCATAACTGGATTCCATACATCCATATCGGTTTTATTGTGGCATTATAAGAAGGAATTCGTCGTTAAGACTGAGACAAGACTTTTTGTTCAAAAGCTAATTCAAACTGGCATATTTAGGTTTTACTCTGAAACCTTTTTTTATACTGAAAAGTGTTGCCTTCACGTCAAGCGCCTGTCTAAGTGAATTCCAAAGTACATATATAATTTTGTTAGCTTGCCGAATAGGTACATTGCTAAGCTAGACAGTTTAGGGTGCTGCTCTAACACTTTTGTGGATGTAATGTGGCATTTGTTATATGATTTACTTTGGCATGATTTGAACATGATTTTCACGCAAATTGATGAGTATCGTTTCATGATCGTTGCATAGAGAAAAGGAGATATTTTGGATAGCAACACTTTTTCGAAATGTCAGCCAGACATTCCAAGGCTGCGACTTTACCTGATTTAACTATCGTAATTATCTGCGATTTTTGTAGACAATATCCTAGATATAGCATTTGATATTTTTATCTTCTTCGTTTCTTAATGCCAATTTTAGCTTGTTTTCTGCCATCTTCAATCGAATTTTCTCATTGGACGGTTGGTTGCCCTTTGAAATATAAGCGTCGGTTATCTATGCTATCAGCGACTGAATAGTTTCTAGTAGGGTTTTCTGTTCTGGTGTTACCATATTTGCTAGCATATTATTAAATAAAACTATCTCGGTAGCAATCTCGATTTCACTCTCTATTTCGAGATAGGGTTTTGTGGGACTAGTTATGTTTTTTTTTATATTTAAACCAATTAGTTTGGGATGTCGTAAGACGAGAAGGATGCTGAATTTAATTTGGCTGAGCGATCAAAAACTAAATCAGCAATTGTTGTGGCGAATACTAAATTCATGTCTACAATTTTGTTGCCTGCAAAGTCAATCAGGTCGGGTAATTTTTTTAGGTCTGTGGGCCAGTAAGTTGATCGCTTTCTTCGTCTTCTTTGGTGTAGCGCGCCTTTCGTTCCTTCTCTTAGCTGTTTGGCGCCAGTTGAAAATACCAATTGAAACCAGTTCGTTCTCCAACTGAAACGCTTTCGTCCATTCGGAAAACATGACCAAGTCAGGATAGCCGCTGTCTCTCCTTTAATTGGTATGAATAATAATTTTTGTTATTGGACTACAGAAAAACAACAACCTCTCGAAAGTGTTCTTCGTTATATACCTGAATTTTTGTCTCGTCAATATTTCCCCTTTTAAGTGGTAGGATGAGGAAATTTTTGGTAACTTTGAATTTAACTATGTTCGATACTAGCAAATTGAAGATGTGCATTTCGAATGCTATTTAGAATGGTGGAGGCTTGGCATTGACAACTTTGAGAGCACCCTTTGAACTAATTGTGTGTTCTTCCTCACATAGCGTGGCAAATCTATTTCCTCTTAATACCTTGTTATTAACATCCATAACGGAGCCTTTTAATGTTATTAATTTTTTTAGGACTTGATTTTCTCCTTGCATTTATCGAATTGATATCGCGATCAACAATCCCAATCTGCGCTACCGACTTTTTCTTTTCTTTTTCGCTGTCTCACCTTGTTCCGCGATTGTCAATCGAACTGATGCTGCCGCGCTGCTTGCCAGCAGGGATGTCTGAGCTTTAACTGCTGCTGGCGTATGTGTCAACAGAGCTGTACCACTTGACTTTGATCCGCTGTTGCTGGGTGGAAATTTTTCCTATTTTTTGCTTGTTTGTGTTTATAATTTATATTTTATTTTAACTGTTTTGGTGCTAACAGATGGCGATACACAAACTTAAATATTTTATTTAATATTCAAATATTTTTTGTCTTGTTTTTTTATATATTTTTTTTAAACATAGGTAATTCACGGAGCCAATTGAAAAACACGTCCGTTAACTTTGACTAAAGACTTTGTGACACCTAAACCGTTCCTTTGTCGATTTCAATTCTGATTCCAAAAAAAATCCAATTATATTATTTAGTTTAGTTTAGTTTAGTATTTATTTATTTATAATATTAATTAGTTTCCAAAAAAATTTTTTATTTAAAATATTTATTATATTTGATTTCCTTAAAGCTAAGTTTTTTTTGAAATGCTAGCAGAAGTCATTTTAAGTACATATATATTTGATACGGCTTCAACTTTTTAACAAATTATTGAATTATTTTTTATTATTTTCTTTCAGATATGGAACTTAAATCAGTATTCATTACTTAGTACATACCCAGCTGAACATGCTAAAAACAGTTTCTTCAAACATATTGGACAAGGTGTTAGCCAACTACATATAGATAATTATGGTCGCCTTTTCTCATGTGGCTCTGATGGCTGCATGAAAGTCCGGCAGCTAGTGGAAAAGGAATCCGTTGTTCACTCTTTATACTAAAATATGTTACGAATTGTATTGCCAGTTTGCTAATCTGCACGATTTGCAAGCAGCGAATGCTGCTCGAAATGGCGTTTCAATTGCAATCACTTGAGAATGAAATAATTTCCGTCGAATCGGACTAGAGAATCAGGCCTCTGTACGCAAATATGAACGGATAAAATAAAAGCTTTGTTATGGATATTTTGCCTAAAACATTTCTTTCCTAATATATCGTCAATTCTTATCAGAACGTGAAAGAATGAGATCGGATTAGTAAACTGGCCACCATGTTTTTCAATGGATATACTTATTATATAATATGAAGTATTCTTTATATATATATATATGTATATCTATGTTATATGTATCTTGAAGTTTGAAAAATAAAGTAAATGTTATTCACCCCAAAAATGTTATTTAAGTAGAATTGTGACAGTTATTTCCAATTGGCCTGCTTAGAGTTTTGAGACGCGGATTGTTCACAACATTAAAATTTTATTTACAAAAATGATATGATGCATTACGATATGAAATATGACTGCAAATTAAACTATGTATTTAAAATCGTTTCCTCTGGTCTAAAGTCATAATCTTGAAGCTTCATTTAATCGACTTATAAAGTTAAAGTTTCGTTTTTTTATGTAAAATAATACTTTTATTAAGAAGGTAATGTAATGAATTTTACATTTAACAAACAATTTGACTACATTTTTTTTTATATAAAATTTTTACCCGAAAACAATGCCGGATAAAAGTAATAATCGTAAAATTTCGGATGAACGTAGGACTTTTAAAGAAAAATTTAAATGGAATTTTTAAAGACAGCATCAAAAGAGGTTAATAGAGGAAATATAATCAGGGATATTCTACATTTCGATTACGTTCCCGCTCTCCGCTCCGCCACATTCGTAATTAGGTATTCTGAGTTACGATCGAATCGAAAGAACAGGAAGCGAGAATACATTTTCGAAGTCAGCTGGTTGCATGTGAATGTGTGTAATTGAAACAAAACAGCAAACAAATACAAACTATTTTTGAAAAACTGAAAGAAATATAAATAAAATCGGGTTTTTAACGTTAAATTGAATCAATAGTCTCGGCGATATTTTATGAGGACTGCGAGACAAGTGTTATCCATTTCAGATGAGTGATGAATTTTATGAAATTGAGCTTGTAATTCAAAAAAAAAAAAACTCCAAACTTAATAAAGATGCTTTCAATTATGTCCTGGATAGTTTTTCGCAATAAACTCAATCAAGTACTTTGACATGATTATCTCCACCTAATCGAGTAGTAGCAGATTTGCGATTTTTTACGGAAGGCAGTTGCCAACATAGAGTTGGTGCAGATTATAACATAGGAATATGTCACAAAACAGTGTCAATGCCATTATACAACTTTCTCGAAATCATGGGGTCTTTTACTGGCGGATCAATTGTATTTCGGCAACGTTATTTCAAAACTAATTTTTCATGTTGTTTTTATGTTGTATAAAAAACCATCATTAATCAAATTAAACTAAAAAAAAAAGACATCGTTATGACTTTTCCAATTATCAAAAACATGTTTTATTAACATTTTTGTTAAAATTATAGTATTTAAGTACACGAAAATATACAATTGAATTGTGCTCCGCCAACTAAATTACAACGTACAAACACGTAATTACGATCGAAATGCAGAATATATAGAATTGAATAGAATCGACAGTTTCGAAGATTAATCGAAACGGAAAGTAACGCAGAATACCAAATCCGCTGAACGGAGAAAATTTCGATTCGAGTAGAAATATAGGATAGGGCTGAATATATTGAGAGATTACGGTGGAAAACCACAGTCAATGTTCAAAAGTCAAGCAAAAGTTGTATAGTTGAGATGTCAGTCAAATATTAGCAAAAAATTAAAAAGATTTTCAGATGGAAAGCTGATAAAAAATGCTTGAGCACCGTTGCTGAGATAGCATTTTATTATATATTAACCAGATAAAGCTGAAATTATTTCAAAAATAAGTTTATCAAGATTCACCCAAACCAGGAGAGATGAAGATTTATCAAAGAATATAACCGAAGCGCTTTGTGCACGTATTGGCAAGTTTGTATATTGCTCGTTGGCACTTGATGAAAGCTTTGATGTTGATGGTATAACGCAATTGGCTATATTCATGCGCAAAAATTACATAAAGATTGGTATGGGAAGTTGAAATTCGTATTAGAATGATTTTCCATTCATTTTGAAAAAATTATCAACGTAACGACAGAAGGTGCACGATTAATGTCCTATTTGAATATTGGTGTATCGGGTAGATTAACAAAAGGCATTTTCAATGTTGCAGGAAGACAAATATTGACAAACCATTGCATAATTCACAAGAAAAAAAAAATGTACAAAAAGTTTGAATATCCAAAATGTCACTATACCAATAATCAAACTAGTAAAATTTTTTTTATAAGCGCGAGCAGTAAATAGTGAGTTTAAAGAATTATTAAACGATACGAAAATTTAATTTGGAGATTGGATTCTCAATACTGAACTACGCTAAAAAGTATATACAACTTAAGAAAAGAAATAAAACATATTGTCGATAGAAAGGAATATGCTTTTATTTCTTTTGAAATTATTGAATGGATGGAAGGTTTCGGCTTTCAGCAACTTAATGTTCTTAATGTGGAACTTCAAGGGATAGGACAGTTTATTCACAACTTATTGATTTCAAACGAAAGTAGTATTCTTACTAATACTTTTTTATATTTCCCAAATTTGGGAAAAGAAAATGTTAAAAATTTACAAAAATATGCACATTATATTGAAACTCGAATCTGCGAATTTCAATCACGATTCAAAATGTTCAAAGATGAGAAAACAATGATGTTTGTTTAGACCAATGTTAAATTCACTGACCACCCTAATAATATCAAAACAGAGATATAATAATATATATATATTCTACGTTCTCTGATCAAAACATCTGTCAAAAATTTCGTTTACTTTCTCCCGCCATGATAAGCATACGCTTTCAGTTATCCTTCTTACATCATTATTGGAGAATACCGGAGCGCTTTCGACCACGTCAACATGGTTAGTTTTCGTAAGAATTTATTTTATTGCAGTATAAGGTATTAATTTACTTATTCATTCTAACACACAACTTAATTTCTTATTTGTTGATTTGTTCATATTACTAATTTCCTTTTTTCTCATTTCGATTCATGGATAAGTCCTATGTGGAGCCATATCGAAATAGATTTGAAAATGAGGAAATGGTATGGTATGAACAATTATTTTCCACAAAGAATATACATATGTAACTAAAAGTGGCTATCGGTCAATACCAGCTGATTCAAGGTTGGAAAATCCGTGTGACCAAATTGTATCCGATAAACAATGCCGAATTAAGCATTAAAGTCATTAGGTATATGAATGTTAATTTTTAAGTTTTCTTATTTATTTAATGCTGTATTACAAACAGAACTAATAACAATAATATCATGACATTCCTCTACTGATAAGTGAAGCAACATGGTATATAATTCAAACAATCATCTGGGGGACCTTCATTCCATTCCTACTCTCCGTAAAATAAAAAAATTGTCAAAAGTAACGTAAATAGCTTGCAAAGGCGAAATGTCAGATGCCAGTTTGCATGCATACTCTGAAATAAGACGAATTGAACAATCCAATAAATTTTCCATGCTTTTGACAATCGCTACGAAAAACGGTAATTGTTGAATTTGTTGTCCTGCTCTCACCTTTATAAAATTTACCAGCTAAAATTCCGAGTGCAACGAGGTCAGTCTCCACCTGATCCTTCCAACGGAATGTAAGTCTTCCACCTCTTCTGCTTCCACCAGCTCGTACTCCTTACTCGTTAGATTTCAAGACTGACATTGTTGGTGTTGTTGATGCTGGTTCAAAAAATAGACGAAATTATCTACGATTGCAAACTGTAACTGTCAACAGTGACGTAGGAACCAAGTCCCGAATTCGATGACTCTTTTATTTGATGACAGGAGATATTTCGCCTTGCCCTCGTTCACTACCAGACCCTTTGGCTTCTTTGTCTAACCTGTAGCACGCAGAACTTACCGCGTGGTTTTTATGGCCAATGATATCAATATCATCGGCATAGGCTATCAATTGCACACTCTTGTAAAGGATTATACCTGGTTTATTTATCTCTACAGCAGGAGAAAATAATTCCAGCATCAAATTGAAGAAATCACACGATAAAGAGTCACCATATCTCAAACTCGTTGAGTATCGAACGGCTCGGATAGGTCCTTCCCAATTCTGACTGCGCTTCTAGTATTATCCAGGGTCAGTTTGCATACCCATATGAGTTTTGCAGGAATATCAAATTCAGACATAACGGCGGCAGCTTCTTACTGTGCTCTCGAAGGCAGTTTCATAATCGATGAAAAGGTGGTGGTGTATCGATTATTTTCTCAGATGTCTTCTCCAAGATTTGTCACTTTGTGAATATCTGGTCAATGGTAGATTTACTAGGTCTAAAGCCACACCGAATAGGTCAAATCACTTCGTTTGCGGTGGGCTTTAATCTTCTACACAACAGATAGGATCTTATATGCGATATTAACCCACGATAATTGTCACAGACCGTGGGGTCCCCTTTTTTGATTTGGCAGAGCACACTTAGGTTCCATTCCTTGTTCATCCATGAGTATATATATGTATGGTGGTTTTGCATCTTCATGTTTTAACCAACAAATGGAGGGACCTACAGTTTATTCTAAGCCGCCTCCGAAAGGCTGATGGATTTTTATGAGGAGCTTTATTTCATGCCATAAATATGCTCGGAGGGCTTGACATTCCCTGCCGAGGGGCGACCGCAATTAGAAAAATTTAGTTTCCATGATTTTGGATGTTGATCGAACCTGGGCTCGAACCCAGGCCTTCCGAATGGCAGTGCGCAATGCTAACCACTCGGCTATCGCGGCCGCCATGAGTAACCTTCTGTAAGTAGCAAAATCGAAACTCCTCATGGTACTAGCTCTTTTTTTTTTTTTTTTTGATACTGTTGGAAACCAATTTCTCCGCAGCGGCGGTGCATAGAGTGTTTGATATTCCGTTCCACAACCTCCTTATATCGAGCTGCTGACGAGTGCTCACTCGTTCCACCGGGCAAGGGATGGAGTGGTCGCAACGGAAACCACGTTAGGCTATATGACGGGAGGGAAAGGTCCCAGAAAGCCTAAAATATGACAACGTGGCTTATAGATTTAGTTTATTTCAAATATATTCACTACAGTCTCTTGTGGCAAGCTTGTGCAATAGCGAGCAATTAGCTGAGTCAGTTTTACGAAAATAAATCCAATCGTTTCTGAATGCAATTTTAGCGGTATCATAAAAGAAAAGTTATGAGCTCCAGCCCTGGCTTTTTTAGATTGTGGGCATTCATTAACCATTTTTTGTTCAAAATCTTTCAAATTGTAGGAAATCGAAGAACAAAGTGAACCAATTTCATACTTAAAAAAAATTTAAGTCGATATCTTCTCTTCCTATTTGTGGGTTCCTCGTACTCTTATAATTATTTGAGACCTTTTCATGTTTTATTTTCTGGCTTAAGTGAATGAAAATAATATATTTGTCCCGAAACGGCACACTTATAACTCTAAAGTATTTACAATACGGTCTTAAATATAAATATTTAAAATATCTAACATCGGTTCACCAATGCCTAAGCATGGTCTTAGTTTATGTAAGGGGCGATCCATTGCGAGGTTTCCTACTTTTTTAAAGACAAAAACACAGAAAATCCAAATTTAATAGGGAATGTTTATTATCATTCGAAAGAACATTCTTGGCCGCGGCTACGTCTCAGATGGTCCATCCGTTGAGTCCAATTTTCGACGACTCGTTCAAGAATTTCGACTCATAACTGGCGAATGACACGCGTTTTTTTTTGCTCCAAGGCCTGAATCGAAGCGGGATTGTCCGCATAGACTTTAGACTTTACATATCCCAATAGGAAAAAGTCTAACGGTGTGAGATCACACCATCTCGGTAGCCAATCGACCGGCCCAAAACGTGAAATTATCTGCTCCCCGAAGTATTCTCTCAATAAATCCATTGATTGATGCGATGTGTGGGAAGTGGCGCCGTCTTGTTGAAACCAAATGTCACGGAGATTACGAGCTTAAATTTCAGGCATCATTTTTGACGAAATATGGATCGATGATTCCAACGGCCCACAAACCACACCAAATCGTTGTTTTTTCTGAATGAAATGGCAGCTCTTGAATGTTTTCAGGCTGTTCTTCGTCCCATACGCGGCAATTTTTTTTGTTTACATACCCATTGAGGCAGAAACGGGCCTCATCATGAAGCAAAATTTGACTCGAAATTGTCGGATCTTCTTGGAACTTTTCAAGAGCCCATAGAGCGAAGCGCTGTCGCTTGGGAAGGTCGAGCGGCTTCAGTTCTTGCACAAGCTGTATTTTGTACGCTTCCAATTTAAGATATCGAAGTAAAATGCGCCAAGCCGTTCCATATGCCAGTGCGAGTTGCTGCGAACGGCGCCAGATCAACTCTGCACAGTCTTCAACTACGACTCACGCGTGATCTGTCAAAAAAAAGGCTATTGGAAAAAGTACCTCTACTTAGATCACCCTTTATATTTCCCAAAAAGTATTCAGAAATTGAAAGCAGGGGTTCAATTAAACAAGATGGTACTGAAATTTTCAATTACACTTACAAAACATTTGATACAAAAAAGTGTGAGTGAAGATATCTTACAACTGTATTTGTATTTATATATACTAGCAGACCCGACCACACGTTGTTGTGGCTTTCTGTATTTTCTCTAATTGTTATTCTAAGTGGTAATGCAAAGTCTTTGCAAAAGCCTTCGGCCTTCGCCCACAGAAAAACCGCAGGACGAAGCGAATAGACTACGCACGGAGCTATGCTTACATCCAAGTTACCCTAATTTTTGTCAGTCTATAGGTGATCCCTTTCCACTTTGGAAATTTAAAAAATTGAAAGCTCTAAACTTGATTTAAAATTTGGATTTCCATTGCGCAGCATAAAAGGTTACCTAAAATAGTAAAATAGATAATAAAAGCATTAGTGCATCCACAGCAGCAACCACCGTCAGCCCAGTTATATTCACCACTCATCCGCAGTGCCTATTATGCCGTTGCCTCCAAAGAGGCGCCATTTCCAGCACCCTCTTCAGTCGCCATCATACAGCCTTTTTGTAATAAAGACCTCAAGACATACCCAAAAACGAAGAAGAATCTCGGCGGTAGGGAATAAAAACTATTACCGAAAGTGGTTATTTAGGCAAAAATAAAAAAAAAACCTTTTTTGATCGTCTCCTTTCCTTATCTTACTGGAAAAAAAGCTTAAAAAAAACAAGTTTTTTCGTTCTTTTATCTGAACTCATATATTTCAGATGAATTTTCAGGTATATGTTCCAATTCAATGGATTGGTATAATTCCGATGAGCGGTGGTAATAGTATCCTTCGATTTTGCCGGTTGATTTAATAAAGCAAATATAATAAAATCCTGCAAATGATGCCCCATTTATATCTTTTATTGTATGATCGGGAACAAGAAAGTGTTCCTTCCATCGCATAAATACGTAATCACTATTCGCTAAATTTTGAAAATCAAAATTATCCGAATTAAAAGTTGCTTCATATTCAGAAAATGCTGCGAATTTACTCTGTAAAGAAAAAAATGAAATTGCGTTTAGAGCAAATAACTCATAAAAAATATCTGAAAAACATGTGTAACATATACATACATACAAACATATGAACTTACATATTTTATAAAAAATGATATATAAAATGTACAAAAGTAAGAACTAATGGGCTGAATAGGCTCAAGTTTTTTTTTAAGTTATTTTAGGGAGGTTTTTACGAAAAAAAAATTCCTTCGTATTGGTGTAGAACAGATTCGATTTGCTTGAAATTTGGCACGGTACGTAGCTAGCTCTTTTCTTAAATAACAAATAAGGACTTAATTTTCAAGAATTGGATCAGCGACATGTCGAAGAAAAGTTTTCTGATTTAATATATTTATGGCATAACCCGATAGATGGAATTATTCGTCGGCATAAGCTGTGAACAATTTGGCAGGTGGTGTCTTTTTGTAATTTTTCATTGAGCAAATGTACAATTTTCCTTGTTTTAATCGATTCGAGTTATTAATATAATAATAAAAAGCACAAGAATTGTGATCAATTGGAATTTTATTAATTCCATAATTTTTTCAGAAAATACATTTTTTTTGTGTAAAATGAGTTTTACTGTAACAACGTTTACAGAATGGGAAATTGCTGCAACCGTTGACGTCACCGAACCAACTTCGACCTATTTACATTGAGCGTGAATTCATTTTTTTTTTTTAATAGTTGAAATATGGGGCGAATTTTCGGAAATATAAATGATAAACCTTTATGCAGAATAAAACATAAATTACATAATTTTTTTTAATGATAGTTTACTTCCTACTTATATACATATTATACTTGTAGATTTTTCTTTCTGTTTTCTTTATATTAAAACTTCAAGTTTTAAATACAAAAATGCAGATCATTAAATTTATAAAATAGATAACTGCCATATCGCAACTTTGTTTTAATTTTCCAGAAAATGTCCTTCATAAAAATTTTCTTAAATAATAACCCACTACACACTCTTCACCTCGCATTTTTAAACACGATTTTTTCACGAGATAGGGATAAACCATTTCCAAAACGCTTTATATAAATTATAAATTTGTGCGTTCGCTTGAAATATTAATAACTTTTACGTTTTTTGGCATTATTTTCACTTGCCATTCGTATTACATGACATCGAAAGTTAGAAGTTCTAGTAGCTAACGAATTTTTTGTTAAAAAATGATATTAATTTTTATAATTAAATATATTTGAATATTTCAATAAAAATTTACGACCAAATACCATTAAGGGTGTATTTAGTTCAAATTGTTATTGATTTTAAAAATGTGCAATTCAGGCGTTTAAAATTTATGTTCAAAATATTAAGCTATTTTATGGATAAAATGAATTTGCTCTTGTCGCAACCTTAAATTCTATAAGCCTTGATTCCATACGTTTTCTTTTAAATTAAAAAAAAAAAAATCTTTAAAATTTTAAAGAAATAGTCTTTGCTGTTTTTTAGGAAGAGTTATATTTGACTAATGCTGACAGCATTGACAGGATCGCGCTGCAAAATCATCCCCCAGAATTCGACTAAAATGTGATTGGCGGGAACAATCATGGATCGCTTATGAAGTCGTTATATTGGTGTGAGACGAAGCTCATAATTTTATACCGAAACCTATCCGTACCCAGGCCTCTGGTGGTTCTATTCAGTATACTTTATTATCGTTGTCTCATGTAACAATCTCAACTAGGTTTTGACACCCTAACATAATTATTATAGCTCTATATATGGTTTAATAGTTAATTTTCTAAAACTATTGACAAAGAACGATGAACAAGAGAGATTAAAAGCAATATTATTAAATATTAAATAAATCACACTTACCCAATGTCCCTTATCAACATCTTCATCTGCTTCCCATTTTCTGGTTAAAAATGGATATTTCTTAGATATGATTTCTCCATCGAAAAACGTTGTAAGGGTCGGGAATTCAAATGTCAAGCCATTTATTTTTAAGTATCCACAGAGGAAAGAATTTTGCAAATCTGTATGCTAAATATAAAAAAGGTATATTTAATATCTTTAATTTCAAGATTATTACAAGATATATAGTTTTCAAGTAATGAAAGTCTAAGTTGCAGTTAAAACAAATATTATATACTCGCCAGTCAGTTATATTGAAAGCGATTAGCCTAACTTCGTTCCTATTTAAATATCGCATGGGATTATAAATCTACGCCGTAGCATGATGGAGTGTGATAACGATAAAAAAAATTTATGTAGTCGTCCGCATGGAGCAAAGTTGGCTGTTTACAACATTTACTCCATGGGGCGGCCTCATAGCCCCCAATATCGTTAATAAAAAGAAAACATAAAAAAGGGCAGAGAATACTAACCTATGGAACATATGAGGGGTTACAAAAGCGTAATACTTGGTATTTTTAATTTCAATATACAATATATATACATAACATTATTTCATGTAAGTATGCCTCAACGTAATGAATACTATAGTCAAAGACGAATTTATAAAGGTGAAAGCAGGAGAGCAAAAACATTGAATTCGTTACCATAGTAACTCTACCTAGTTAAATCCGTCATGAGTCTTACTTAGCCATCACCCAAAAAGGCGTGGTATAATCAGAGAAGGCGCAAATGTTAAGTCCAATCTGATGCTTGAGCACGTGCAAGGCCCGTTAGGGGACTGGTCGAAAGCAAAGATGCGACCCATTAAGGGGTTAGCATAAATGCGCATTTACACTCAAATGACAAGAAGGAAATGATCAATTTGTATAGTGCCGTAATTGTATGAAAATAAAAAATAAAATAGAAATAATAAAAACATTAGAAATGCCAAGTTGAACCCGAGTCATGTGTGAATAACGCCGCCTTCAGCGGCAAATTACTGCGAATTGTCCCTGTTCCTATGCCACCACAAGAAAATGTGGCGCCACGCCGTTTAAAACACGATCACTTTCAAAATATTGACCTAATTGAGCAATTTGAAGTTAAGCCTTAAAAATGTTCAAATTTAGTAAACTCAAAAAATACATGTATATGTAAATAAATATGTATGTATGTATTTATAAATTGCATATGTACATATTTTGTACATATTTATTTACTTAATTGAATTTAATTAATTTTGTTTTGTCATTCTTTTAATACTTCATGTTACTACTTTTTATTTTTTATATTTAATTTATATTAATTAAATTTTTTATTTTTTTATTTTGACTTGTTAAGTTTTTTTTTCTTTTACTTAATTTTATAAATTTTTTTATTTAAATTAATTGAATTTAATCTTATTTGATTTAATTAATGTTCAGTTTTAGTTTTTGTTTTTTATTTGATTTGATTGTATTTTTTATATTTCTTTTATTTAATTGAATTTTACTTAACTTTATATTAAATTTGTTTAATTTTATATATTTTGATATATTCATTTAGTTTAATATTAATTTTTTTATTTTATTTTGTTCAATTTTTTTATTATTTTCTTTTTTAATATAACTTTATTAATTTTTCTTTTTTTAATTCATTTAATTTCATTTAACTTTTTGTTCACTTCTGATAATAGTCCCAATAGGCCGGTCCACGCTAATTTATTTAATTTATACAGAGTATTTTATTAAACAAATTTATATAAATATACTTGTAGAGCAAAGTCCCTTGCACTTTTTATAAGTTGAGAGTTGCGATAAAATAAATGATTTTATGTATGCATCTTCAATCTTTTTTTTTTCTCACAAATATGTTTAATAGTCCAGACATTAGAAGATTGATGAAAGATAGTGAGTGTGTTAGCTTCTTGATTTGCAAGAGAGAGATATTGAAGGTAAAGTTGAATATATCTGGAAGCTGTTTGAGGAACCTATATACAAGTATGTACACATATGATATCATATATAAATAATATAAATTAATATAAAATCATATAAAATGAAATACAATAAATTCAAATAAAACAAGAAACTAAATTGAGTTAAATAAAATTAAAATAAATTAAAAAATATACAAAATTAAACTAATTAAAAAAAATAAGAATAAAAATTAAATAACACGATTAAATTTAATTCAATTAAATTAAATTTAAAAAATTAAAAAAGTAAACACGTTAAATTAAATTAAATAAAAAACACCAAAAAAATTAAATAAAACAAAATTGAAAGAAAAAAATTGAATAACTTGAAATATCAAATTAAATCAAATAAGATTAAATTAAATTAAATATATATTTATACACACATATATGTATATATATATATTTAATTTAATTTAATTTAATCTTATATATATATTGTGGCGAAAATCCCATACCAAGGACAAACAAAACTATCGACAATGTAAATGAAATTTCCCGGAAGGACAGAAAATAAAGAAGCGGCCGTATAATGCAAATTACCCATACCAAGGACAAACAAAAGGGTAGACAGCGAATACACGCTGTTGAGGTATAAAAGGAGCTGCAGCAGCTATTTGAAATGAATGAAGTTGAAGACTCAGTCCTAGCGTGTGTTTGAAAAACGGATAGAGCTGAGTGAAGCAGATAATAATTGTGTATGATAAAGATTTGTTAAATAAGAAAATTGTAATTACCATAGAAATAAATTCCTGAAAGACAAAAAAAAACCGAACAAATAAATCATTTGGGAGTTTGTTTAGTAATCCAGTGATCGGACTCGAACAATTTGGAGAATAATCGAGGTGAATTTAGCAAGTTCGTTACAATATATATATATATATAAGATTAAATAAAATAAAACTAATATAAGTTAAATGAAATTAAATTAAATATAAAAATATATAAACAAAACAAAAAATTAAAAAATAACCAAAAAAAATTAAATTATATTAAATAAAAAATTATGTACAAAATATGTACATATGCATGTAGATATATATGTATTGTTTGAGTTTACTACATTTTTTACATTTTTAAGGCTTAACTTCAAATTGCTCAATTAGGTCAATATTTTGAAAGTGATCGTGTATTAAGCGGCGTGGCGCCACATTTTCTTGTGGTGGCATATTAGCAGGGACAATTCGCAGTAATTTGCCGTTGATGGCAATATTATTCACACATGACTTGGGTTCAAATCCAACTTGGCATTTCTAATATTTTTATTTTTTCTCTTTCATTTTTTCTTTTCTTATTTGCTTTAAAATTTATTTATGTACATATCTTTTTTAATACATTCAACAAATTTAATTGAATAGCAGTGTTAGTACACTTGCACATGCATTAGATAAACGTGCATACGAAGGACCAATTACGGCACTTTACAAATTGAGCTTTTCCTTCTTGTAATTTGAGTGCAAATGCGCATTTATGCTAACCCCTTAATGGGTCGCATCTTTGCTTTCGACCAGTCCCCTAACGGGCCTTGTACGTGCTCAGGCATCAGATTTGACTTAACATTTCCGCATTCCTATTATATTAGCATTCTCTGGAGAAACTTCGGCATATGTATGTATGTATATGTGAGGTATAAATTGTGGGCCCCAATAATTTATTATTTTTATTTTTATTATACGTTATTGTATTGTGTTTCGAACTACATATGTATATAGTTTAGATACAATAGGGTTTAAGACAATATCTCACTTCACTTGTTCTAAAGGAATAAATTATAACAGATAAAATACCTGCAGCACCACTTCAACATCATAAGAATTGCCTTGTGATTTTTGAAACCCTTTAAACTTTGATCCGCTATACAGCATTGTCTCCCGGACTCCATCCTGAGATGAATTAGCAGGAAGTGCTGGCATTGCGTAACTTACAGGCATATTTTTAACAAACTGAAAAACATGTAAATGAACATACGTTAGTAATATGGCCAATCAATCAATAACGTTTCGCATAAATATATAATGATAAGAACCCTTTAAACAAATTCTGTTTTTTATGATAAAAATGACTATAAGCCATTCATCATTAACGATTTTTACATAAACGTAGCTCTTGTACGTCGTACCAACAAGTTATGTTGAATTGTCTATATTTCTCTTTTCGTCAGAAGATCACTTTATATTAATACTAACTTCAATTTAGATATCATAATCGGTATTCTATAGGAGGTTATAGGTAAAGAATACCGAAAAATTATTATCTGTTGACCTAAACGAGGTTAGCGCTGGTTTCGATCGACAGCTCCCTGACTTCGTTTCAGCGGGTCACCGGACATTTGTAACTTTTAAAAAAGCCGACTGGCCCGACTTCATGAAATTTACCGAGAACGCCTTCAGTGCTCTCCGGACTCTAACTGACGTTATTACTGGTGAGCGCCTCTTCCGCAGAACAGTCTTGTCGCGAATTGCCATTTAGAATCGAGGTGTGCCAAACTGCTCCCGGAAATCTCATTGATCTCATAATCAGGAAAATCAATTTTTAACGCTAAAAACCCCCAAATAGCCCATGGCCTTAACATAACTCGACCCTAAGCGCCAACTACCCTGGTAGCGCTGGACCTGTCAAGAACTTTTGACGCGGTCTAGCACGCAAGGCTATTCGCCGGTGTTGCGGAGGTGAACCAAGAACTACCTGAGTGATCGATGTCATCGGCTGAGTTTCAAGGTAAAACTTCAAACCTCCAAAAGCCTCCTGCTCTATAGTTTTTATATCTCGAAGCTTCTCCACCATCCGATGGCATTTTCTTGATCTGATATCTCGCTAACCTTTCTCACTTCTTCACTACATGACGCTTACAACACGAATCAGTGAAATCGTGGACTACCCTTTTCACCACCTGGACGAAGGAGAACCGGCTCGAACTGAATGAGAGGCAATAACAAAAAATTCCCTGGTACGACGTATTATATCTGCTGCGAGTGCCAAAGACGATTCCACCATTCTTCCATCTGTGTTCCACCAGTGGAATGGTTGCAGTCCTCTTAAGACCTGTTAATACCCATATGGAATGGCCTATGCTGCCAGCACCCAGTACTGTTCCGTGTGTCATGCCCTATTACGTCGAAACGTGACATCAGTCAAATGTAATTCTTGCATTGGCTGGTGCCACTTTCGGTAAGGCTCTGCACCACTCATGAGTGGAGTGATATGTATATTGCCCCATGCTATAGGAGTCTGCCCCCGCCTGTAAATGCGGGTTGAAAGAAGTTAAACTAAAACAAGCCAACCGAAAGGGGCTGCTGGCTGAATGCCATGAATGAACGGAGATTAGTTTCTCAATGAGTAGAAAGGCAAGCAACGTGACAATTGGTGGATATGTAAATGGACTTGAGCGAGTACTAACTGTAGAAACGGGTGCATCGCACTCCATCCTTAGATACAACTTAATCACTAAAGAATTAAGGCCATTGCCTGGAGCGAGATTGAGGACGACAACTGGTGAAAACATCCAAGTTGTAGGAGAAATAACATGTGAAATCGCGGTAGGGAATGTGTGGAAGTTATTAGTAGCGCAGATTGTAAATAAGGTCATCATAGGAGTTGACTTCTTGCTTGACCAAGGCATAAAGATCGACATGGATAACCGAATAATGGAAGTACCACTTAGCTTTGGCTATAATTCCACATACAGCAGCAAGCAAGTGATCGTTGAACGCAACGAACTGATCCCATCAAAGTCAGAAGTCGTTGTTTGGGCAGATTGGTGGAGATTGTGGGACAAACAAATTGTGAGTTGTCGAAACAACACGATATTCTACATCGGACGTACTTATTGGTAAAACCCTAAGACACAAAATGATGGACTTATCGCAGTTCGAGTTTATTGGGGCAATGTCAACAAGTAGACCCCATCATTAACTTTTGAGATGTACTTAAAGGCAGTTGGCGTGAAGGATATTGGGGAAAACGTAATGAATAGACGCAAGAGTTTAAAGACAAACATAAGCACAAGGCCAAGCAACTTATTCGCAAATACTCCAAATACTCGATACGCCAAGGTGCTCCAAACGTTAAGCTGTAAGTCAAATAATAAAGAAAATGGGTAAAAGTGTCGTTATTGAGCCATCGGCAAGTCCGTGGAGCTCGCCTTAAGTACTTGTGTAGAAGAAAGATGGCCAGTTGCGGTTCTGCGTGAACTATCGGAGAATAAATGATGTGACAAAGAACAGTTATCCGTTGCCCAGGATCGATGATACTCTAGACTCGTTACTGGTACAGAATGGTTCTCAACACGCGACCTTGAGAGCGATTATTGGCAAGTGGAACTAAGTGAGAGAGATAATGAAAAGACCTTTGGCAATTCACGGCGATGCTTTTGTTTGGTGTATCTACACGATATCATCGTACTGGATAACATATTTGAGGAACATTGGACAATTTGGAAAGCTTTCTAGAGGATAGCTGGCGCTGGTTTTAAACTAAGTCCTAAAAAGTGCTTGTTATTCACGAAGGAGGTGAATTATCTAGGTCCTCAGGAAGCAAGAAAGGGTATCTGCGAAGCAAAGGAAAATATAGAAGCGGTGAAGGATTGGCCCAGGTCCAGGAATTTACATGATTTGCGGAGTTTTCTGTGGCTACGCACTTACTACTGCCGATTTATTCTGAACTTTGCCAGCGTTGCTAATAGTCTTCATGAGCTCACCAAAATAAGATGCTTTGAGTGAAGCAAAGAAAAGGAGGAGGCTTTAAAAGCACTGCGCGTATGCTAGCGTACCCGGTTCCAGATGCTACATTCATTCTGGATACAGGTGCTAATGGCTATGCTCTGGGAGGTGTACTTTCACAAGTGATTGATGGGCAGGAGAAGATAGTTGCATACTGTAGCCGGTCTACTGACAAACCAGAGCTGAACTACTGCGTAACTCGGAGAACTACTAGTGTTGGTGGATTGTATCAAACAATTCCACAGATATATTTACGGCCAACACTTCCAAGTAAGAAGAGATCATGCAGCGCTGAAGTGGTTGCTACAGATCAAGCATCAAGGCGTCAACTAGGCCGATGGATTGCGAGACTGCAAAGTTATGACTACAGTAGAAGGCAAGTCACCTACGGAAATGTCAGCAGGAAGATCCAGATTTGGAACTTTTAATGCATGGACTGGAAATGGACAGACGGCCAAATAAGGAAAGTCCAACAGCAAAGGGCACAATGGTGCAGTTTAGAGTTGATATCTGGCTGTTTGCATAGAGTATTGGAAAGTGAAAATGGACAGCTATCGCAGGCAATCGAGGTAGAGTTGAAAAATATACCATTGTGTATAAATAGAATTGTATTTATGCCGGGCTAAATAAACTTTGAGTATATTGCGGCAATTAAGAAGCCTAAAGAACTTTTATTTAGTAGTCAAGTGATAGGACTCGAAGGATTGGGCAAATCATCGAGATTAATATCGAAAATCGTTAATTGTTACCTTCGAAATATATAACTGAAACAAATAAGTAAATTATATGCCAAATCTTTGCCATTGATTTATTTTTAATTTAATTTGAAATCACGCCCAACTCTCATATAACGGTAACGCTAGGTGAAAGTATTTATAACAAAGGAAAATTTTTACAAGTAAAAGTCATAATGGCATTGCTTTAACGAGAGCCAAACTAATAGATGTCATTTTGGTTTTTGATACAATTCTGTAACTTGTTTTTCTTTTTCTTGTGTATTAGGCTAAACAACTGTCCCAACTTTTCGATATTTACAATCAGCGCTAAGACAATTTGGCTAGGTTTGAGAGGTTCCACTATCTTTGATATCCGCTAGATTGATTACAACTTGATTGATGCTAGTAATCCGTAATAAGCAAAAAAAAAACCCACGTAAACCAATATAATTTCAGTGTTTTTTAAACGATGAAGTTCCTAATTTAGTTCTTATTTATGTCAAGATTATAAATATATGTATGTGTACATATATAGAATTCACGGAATAAAACAAGCACATATTTCATAGAGCAAGTTGTTAAAGCTATAAAAAGATTGACAAACATGTATTTATTTCCCGCTATAAATATAGATAATAAATCATTTCTGGAAGTACTGATAATTATTTCTAAATCGACATTACACAATGTAAATAAAGTTGACCTCATAACAACACAGTAAATAAATATCCACTAAAGTTAATTTTTATTTATTCATCGATAAGTTTGTATATCGATATTTTCACTATCAAGTTTTAGAAAATTATACTTCATTCCCATGGTGGAATAATAACAAGGTGCATGGCATGGCATGGTTTTTCAAAATGCTTAAAGAGAGAAAAATTAAAGAATTAATACATCCATTGACCAAACGTAACTGGTCCTGATTAATTTTGTTTCCTTACTATATTTTACGCCATAACTATGAAGAACGATTTATTCTAGCGCTTTTAAGATCAAAGTGTTATAGAAATAGAAAAGCTATGAAAGTTAATTGAACAGAATATTTACGAAAACATTTTTGTGGAAAATATAATATTTATTTATATTCTAATATCAGTATAACAAATGTATATATTGTGGCGAAAATGCGAAGCGAATGACAGATGAAAGAGAGGAGCCGAAAACTGGCACGTTCTAGAGCGTAAACGAGGCGATTATCGTAAACGACGATTATCGTAAACGAGGCGATTATCGTAAACGACGCGATTATTCCAGAGATATCGTTTTTCAAGCAACTAACAAGTATATAAGGACGCCATTCGACTGCATGAGTAATCAGTCGTGAAGTAAAAGCGTTGCAGTAAAGTAACAAACAGTACCTTGTGAAAGTTGTATACAAGTGATTGTAAATAGTAAATTAAATTGTAATTGAATTGTGAATTACTGAGTAATCAAAAGGACATTAATTAAATTTTTTATAGATCAAGAAACTGCAAATTAATTTGGCGATTTTATTTAACAATCCAGAGATCTTACCCGAAGGATTTGGGAAATCATCGAGGTTGATTCAGCAAGATCGTAACAATTGGTGTCAGAAGTGGGATTGTTAAATAAATCCATAAGAATAATAATTGAAAAATGGTGAAGATTCAGGATTTTACGATACCTCTTCTCAAGAAGGAGTTGGCCAAGCGAGGATTGTATACAACTGGAAATAAGGCAGAGCTGCAATCGAGACTGCGTGAAGCAATGGAAGTCGAAGGCATCGACTTGAACCAGTACAAATTCCGTCGCGAGGATGAAGATGTATCCTTGAAGGACATTGACAAAGGAAAGGCTATTGATTCAGCGAAGGGGTTGGAGCAGCCATCAAGTAAGATTCAAGAAAATGCCCCTGGATCATCTACCGGTATGGACATGAACATGTTGTTGAATGCAATTTCACAAATCAATGACAACATGTCACAAAAGCTGGATGCACAGGATGCTAAGATATCAGAAATATGGATGCACAGGATGCCCGTAATTCACAAAATATGTCTGTAATGAACGCGAACATGTCACAAATCGATGCCAGCATATCACAAAAGATGGATGCACAGGATGCCAAGATGTCAGAAAAATTCGATGGATTAGAAGGAACAATCGCACAAATACAGCAAAATCTTGTGAAAGACAATGCGGAACTTAAGGAAAGACAGGATCGAATCGAGGAGCGACAAGACAAAATAGAGGAGCTAATTGAGACCAAAGTGAACAACGCATTGGAAGGTCGTGTGCGGGATTTGCAGTTAAATCGTCCAACCACTTCAGTGAACGCTCCCAAGGTAAAAACATCATCCTTTGACGGAAAAATTCCCTTCCAAGTCTTCAAGCTCCAGTTTGAGAAGACGGCTGAAACCAATAAATGGAGCATGGAGGAAAAGTCTGCTGCACTATTCGTTGCGTTGGAAGGACCTGCGGCAAAACTTTTGCAAACTGTACCTGATTATGAGAGAAATGATTACGACGGATTGATGCGAGCCCTGGAAAGACGATATGGTAGCGAACACAGAAGACAAATTTACCAGATGGAGTTAGAAAAGCGCGACCAAAAACCCAACGAATCTACAGGAATATGCTTCGGAAATTGAGAGATTGGCTCATTTAGCCATCGGAGACGCATTGGGTGAGCATCTCGAAAGGGTGAAAATACAAAAATTCATCAGCGGCATAAAAGATGTTTACACCAAGCGAGAGACATATGCGAATCCAAAGTTAACATTCGCTGAAACAGTGGCGTATGCTCAAACACGTGAAACGGCGGCACTCATAAGCAGACCAGCATACAAAGTAAATAAAGTGGAGGTTGAAACAGCAGATGTGATGACCGAAATATTGAGAACTCTGAAGTCGTTAGAAGGAATGAATCGTTCTGGTGGTAAGAATCAGGCTGGGAAATGCTTTAAATGTGGAAAGCCTGGTCACTTCGCACGCGAATGCAAAACGGGTTCCAGCATACAGGAAGGACAGCGCAAACGGAAGGCTGAGGAGGATAAACCATCAACTTCTCAGTCGTTAAACTAAAACGAGCCAGTCTAAAGGGGCGTATGCTGGTTCCTGCAATTGAATGCCCCATAATCTCCGTCTCGCAAATTGGCAGAAAAACGAGCAACATTACTATTGGTGGATATGTGGATGGACGAGCGCGAATATTAACAGTGGACACGGGCGCATCACATTCCATCATTCGAACTGACCTGATCGCTAAAGTAGTGAGACCATTACCTGGAGCAATATTGAAAACGGCGACTGGTGAGGATACCCAAGTAGTGGGAGAAGTAACATGTGAGGTAACAATAGGGAATGTGACGGTGTTACACAGTTTTATAGTCGCGCAGATTGTGGATGAGGTAATCATAGGAGTGGACTTCTTGATGAATGAAGGTATCAAGATCGACTTGAATAACAAAATTATGGAGTATAAGAACATGGAAGTACCACTAAGCATTGGCTACGATTCCACATACAGCAGCAAACAAGTGGTCTTAGAAGGCAGTGAACTGATTCCACCGAAGTCAGAAGCAGTGGTTTGGGCGAAAATTAATGGAGTTTGTGGAACAAACAAATTGTGGGTTGTCGAAGCAGCACAAAATTCTACACTGGACTTACTTATTGGAAAAAGCCTGGCTAAGACACGAAAGAATGGACGCATCCCAGTGAGAGTATTAAATGACTTCAGATCATCAGTAAAAATTCCTAGTGGAACTGTATTAGCGCAATGTCAAGAGGTAGAAGCCATTATTAACAGCAATGATTCATCTGGAATCGACTCTATTGGCAGCAAGGAGATGGAGGAAGATATCAATGCATGGACGCAAGGGTTGAAAGACAAGTAAAAGCACAAGGCCAGCCAGATGATTCGTAAATACTCCAACATATTCGACAAGGATGGCAACAAACCAGGCAGGACCAACGTAGTGAAGCATAGCATTGATACTGGTGACGCAAGACCAATTCGTCAAGCTCCTCGAAGCGTTCCACTAGCCAAACGTGACGCTGTTGGCCAAATAATTAGGGAAATGAGCGAAAGCGATGTTATCGAACCATCGGCAAGTCCATGGAGCTCTCCGGTAGTACTCGTGAAGAAGAAAGATGGCCAGTTGCGGTTCTGCGTGGACTATCGGAGATTAAATGATGTTACAAAGAAAGACAGCTATGCAACGGTCTATGGCAATTTACGGTAATGCCATTTGGGTTATGCAACGCTCCTGCCACTTTTGAAAGATTAATGGACCATGTGCTCAAAGGACCACACTGTAAGACCTGTTTGGTGTATCTGGATGACATTATTGTATTGGGAAAGAGCTTTGACGAACATCTGAGTAATTTGGAAGAAGTTTTCCAGAGAATTGCTGGCGCTGGTCTTAAACTAAGTCCTAAGAAGTGCCCTTTATTCAAGAAGGAGGTGAATTACTTAGGTCATCAAGTAACCACGAAGGGCGTGTGTACTGCGAAGGAAAAAATAGAAGCAGTGAAGGATTGGCCGAGACCCAGAAATTTGCATGAATTAAGAAGTTTCCTTGGGCTGTGTGCTTACTATCGTCGCTTTGTTCCGAATTTCGCCAGCGTAGCTCATAGTCTCCATGAACTCACAAGGAAAAATAAATCTTTCGTGTGGAAAACTGAACAAGCGGAGGCTTTCCAAGCTTTAAAAGAACGACTATGCACTGCACCTATGCTAGCGTACCCGGTTCCAGGTGCAACATTTATTCTGGACACAGATGCTAGTGGTTATGGCATAGGAGGTGTACTTTCGCAAGTGATTGATGGGCAGGAGAAGATAATTGCCTACTATAGCCGGTCTATTGGGAAACCAGAGCGGAACTACTGCGTAACGCGGAGAGAACTATTAGCGTTGGTGGATTGCATTAAACGCTTCCACAAATATCTATATGGTCAACATTTCCGCGTTAGAACGGATCATGCAGCGCTGAAGTGGCTACTACAGTTCAAGAATCCCGAAGGGCAGCTAGCACGGTGGATTGAGAGACTGCAAAGTTATGATTTCACCATCGAGCACCGCAAGGGTAATACGCACGGAAATGCTAACGCTATGTCCCGTCGACCATATAGTTTGGAATGTAAGCATTGCTCAAAATCCGAGGGTAAGGAAGACATTATAGACGTCCGGCTAATGACAGTTACATCAGCAGAAGAGTGGGAGGCAAGTCACTTAAGGAAATGTCAGCAAGAAGATCCGGACTTGGAATTGGTAATGCACGGATTGGAGGTGAACAGACGGCCAAGTAAAGAACAAATGGCAGCGGAAAGTCACATCGCGAAAGCATACTGGGCTCAATTGAACAGTTTAGAATTGATATCTGGCTGTTTGCATAGAGTATGGGAAAGTGAAGATGGCCAGTGCTCTCGGAAACTTATAGTAGTTCCGAGGTTAAGAATTCCGGATGTTCTTAAGGAATTCCATAATGGTCCTAGTGGAGGGCACCTAGGCATTACAAAAACGCTGGAGAAGTTCAAGCAGCGGTTCTATTGGGTTGGCTGTCGTCAATCGGTCGCTGAGTGGATTGCTAATTGCACGGAGTGCAGTGCAGCTAAAGGGCCAAAGTCACGAAGTCATGGGCAAATGAAGCAGTATAACTCGGGTGCACCATTTGAGCGGGTTGCCATGGATGTAGCCGGTCCATTCCCTATGAGCAGACTAGGAAACAAATACGTTCTTGTGGTTATGGACTACTTTAGTAAATGGCCTGAGGTCTACCCAATTCTAAACCAGGAAGCGAAATCAGTTGCGGATGCATTCACTCACAATTGGGTTACCAGATACGGTGCGCCTATAGAATTGCACTCAGACCAAGGAAGAAACTTTGAATCGGCGGTGTTCCAAGAGATGTGCCAGATACTTGGTATTCGCAAAACCCGAACGACAGCCCTGCATCCTCAATTAGATGGCATGGTAGAGCGATTCAACCGAACCCTGGAAGAGCACTTGCGGAAAGTAGTGGACAAGCATCAAGATGATTGGGATGTACACATACCGCTTTTCCTGATGGGATATCGGTCCGCAGTGCATGAAACAACAGGTCAAACACCTGCCAGGATATTGTTTGGTAGTAAACTTCGGTTGCCCAGCGATTTAAAATTTGGAATAACTGGTGATGCGAGAAGAATTGGGAATGAAGCGTCTACTGTTCTCGAGGAAGAGTTAAGAGAGATACATGCTCTTGTGAGGCAGCGAACTCAAATTATGAGTGACAAAATGAAGGCTCGGTATGACAAGGCGATGAACTCCGAAGGCTTCCAAAATGGAGATTTGGTGTTGCTGTACAATCCACAACGAAAGAGAGGGTTGTCCCCAAAACTTCAATGCAATTGGGAAGGTCCATACAAGATAATCAAACGACTAAACGACGTAGTGTATCGAATACAAACTGTGGGGAGGCCGAGAAACAAGATGAAAGTGGTCCACCTAGAGAGGCTTGCTGCGTTTGGAACAGCGAATGTGTCTGATCGGGACGATCAGACTTAGGTGGAGGGCAGTGTGGCGAAAATGCGAAGCGAATGACAGATGAAAGAGAGGAGCCGACAACTGGCACGTTCTAGAGCGTAAACGAGGCGATTATCGTAAACGACGATTATCGTAAACGTTTTTCAAGCAGCAAACAAGTATATAAGGACGACATTCGACTGCATGAGTAATCAGTCGTAAAGTAAACGCGTTGCAGTAAAGTAACAAACAGTACATTGTGAAAGTTGTATATAAGTAATTGTAAATAGTAAAGTAAATTGTAATTGAATTGTGAATTACTGAGTAATCAAAAGGACATTAATTAAATTCTTTATAGATCAAGAAACTGCAAATTAATTTGGCGATTTTATTTAACAATCCAGAGATCTTACCCGAAGGATTTGGGAAATCATCGAGGTTAATCAGCAAGATCGTAACAATATATATAAAGGCATTTAATACATTAAAATAAACAGAGATAACACATAACACATTTAGTTGTTTAATCAATTTTCAGAAAAATAATTATAGATAGCACTTTTGAGATTGCCTTTGTTTATTTTGCTTCTAAGGGTAGTACCTATAGAATTCCAAATTCGAATAGCATTGACGTTATCAAGGTAATGTGGCCCTTTTGATTTCAATATGTTAAAAAATTAATAAAAATCAATACATTCAAGAAATTAAAAGCGAATCAAAAAGAGGATTAAAATCTGTGCAATAAGTACAACTATTATCTAATTTCTTTTCTTTTTTGTAAAGTACTAACGATCTTAGTTTTCGTTTGAAATAATAACATTTTTTCTCACAAAGTTCGCGTACGCCTACTTTCTTTTGGCAAATTATTATATCTTTTGAAATGTTTTAGACTGCACAGATACAGTGTTTTGCGCCATCTTATAATACTGTAACGTTTTTCTCGGCTACCCTCGATGATTTCCCAAATCCTTCGAGTCCGATCACTGGATAAATAAAACTTATTTTACAATTATTTATGGCACACAATTATTTTCTGCTTCACACAGCTTATCCGTTTCTCAAAACATTTAGCTCACAGCAATGTTTATTCCACTGAGTTGTCTACTCGTCTCCTCTTGAGATAGCTGCTGCCGCTTTTTTATACATGTAGATGACCCAAACATTCTGTTCACGCGCCTAAGGATAGACTGATTATTCGTTTGCCTGCGGTAGCTGCAGATGCTCCGTTTATCCTTAACGAAGTGAAATTTTCTTTACACTGTCTACCCTTTTGTTTGTCCTTGGTAAGGGTAATTTGCATTTTAATGCCGCTTCTTTATTTTCTGTACTTTTCGGGGAATCGCCTTTACATTCTCCACCCCTTTTGTTTGTCCTTGATCCGGGTAATTTGCATCATACGGCCGCTTCTTTATTTTCTGCCCTTTTCGTGGAATTGCCTTTACATTGTCAATCCTTTTGTTTGTCCTTGGTCCGGGTAATTTGCTCTTCGAATTTGGGATTTCCGTCACACTGCCCTCCACCTAAGTCTGATCGTACCGATCAGACCCACTATCTGTTCCAAACGCTCCAAGCCTTTCCAAGTGAACCGCTTTTATTTTGGTTCTTGGTTCTCTAATGGTATGGTTTCGATAATCCGTACTATTTATTCGTCCAATTACTTTGTATGGACCTTCCCGCTTACTGTGCAAGATTTTCACTCGTGGAGAATCGTACAGCATTACCAAATCTCTTTTTTCAAATCTTTCAGGATTCTTCGCCTTAATACATCCTTCTACCTTGTTGCTCATGACCTTAGGGTGTTGCTCGACAGTTTTGCGTACCTCTCTCAACATCTTCATTAGGGCACGAGATATCTTGTCATTTCAGTACGTTTTTCCCTTCTGCTGCTCATTCTTTACCAGGGGCACATTATTTCCGTTGTGCGCATGATCGTGGCCAATACTTAGCGGTACCTGCATATTTCCATACTCCATCACTCTTTTCTTTAGGTCGATCTTCATTCCTTGACCAAGGAGAAAGTTCACACCAACTATAACTTCATCTAAGATTTCCGCTACTAGGAAATCATGTAACACTTCCCGATGGTGACTTTACATGTACTTTACATGGACTTTCTTTAGCTCCATGCAATGGACTTATTTCCTTGGTGAATAAGTCGGATCGAATGATGGAGTTTGACGCGCCCGTGTCCACAATTAGTACTCGCTCATGTCCATCTACATATCCAATTATAGTAACGTTGCTTGCCTTGTTATCGATTTGTCTAGTAGAACCCATATTACAATCGCGGGCGAAGTGTCCAGGCCTTCTACGGTTGTAGCAAATCCTGGTTCTCATCAGTTTGGCGGTTTTCGACGTTTCCCAGATTCCTTTCATCACATCTGGGCTTTCCAACTTCGCACAGTTCGCTTTGTGCGCTGGTCTGCACAAGAGCGCGGCCGTTCCCTATGTCTGAGCATACGAGACGGTCTCAGCAAATGTTGGCTTTGGATTCGCATACGCCTCTCGCCTGCTATAATTGTCCCTCCCGCTTCCGCTGATAAACCCCTGAATTTTTATCCTCTCGAGGTATTCTCCAAGACTATCTCCATAACCCAAATGAGCTAGCCTCTCAATCTCACAAGCGAATTCCTGCAGGGTCTCGTTGAATTTCTGATAGCAGTTCTCTAATTCCATCTGATAGATTTGTCTTCTATGCTCGCTACCATAGCGTCTTTCCACGACTCGCATTAGTGCCTCATAGTCATCTCTCTTATATGCAGGAATTATCTGCAAAATTTCCGTTGCAGGTCCCTTCAATGCCATGAATAGTGCAACTGACTTCTCCTCGTTGCTCCAGTTATTTGTTCTAGCCGTCTTTTCGAACTGAAGCTTAAAGATGTGGAAAGGGATGGTGCCGTCAAAGGATGGGGTTTTTATGATAGGGGTGCTGCTCGAAATGCTTGACGATTCAAAAGCAAATCGTGGACACGACCTTCCAATTCGCTAACTTTGGTCGCAATTAGCTCCTCTCTTTTGCTTTCCCGACCTTCCAACTCGTTGACTTTGGTCTCAATCAGCTCCTCTATTCTGTCTTAACTCTCCTCGAGTTTGTCCTGTCTATCTTTGAGTTCTGTGCATTCTTTGATAACACTCTCCTAAAGCTGTATGAGCCGGGATGAAATACGCGTTTCTTGCTCTTGCATTTGAGATGAAATGTGAGCATTCGTTTGTGACATTTTGGCATTCTGTTCATCCAACTTCTCTGAAATGTTGGAATTCATTTCTGACATTTTGGCATTCATTTGCGAAGTTGCTGCCAATAACATGTTCATGTCCATACTCGTAGTAGAGCTAGAAGCTTTTTCTTCAACCTTAGTTGTTGACTATGACAATACTCATGTATTGTATTTTCAATTCAAAAACATATTTTAAACTACCTTCTAGTTTTGTATCATGAGTGTCAGCGTTTTTTACCTGCCTCAAAAAAAATTCAAATAAAAATACGCCTAAATCACCGAACAGCAGATTTCGTAATTTAACATCGTATACGTACATTATTTGTTTGTTGTTTTGCACAAGGTTGTTAGATTGAATTGCAATAAATACGTCCATAAATCGTCCTAGATCACTATCATCACTTTGCGAATTCTCGTATTAGAGGCAACATCGTCAATTCCTTAATCTCGACCATTTTAAATACTTATCGCTCGGTTTTATTTAACAATCTAACTTCTGACACAAATTGTTAAGATTTTGATAAATTAACCTCGATTACTTCCTAAATTATTCAGGTTCGATCACTGGATTGCTAAATAAATGTACCAAAACACTGTTAATACTGCCAAGCCTTTTAATCTAATTGAATTTGGAGGTGCCGCTCTCCGCTCTTTATATACCTGCCGATTAGATCGTAATTATTGTTCTCGATAACGAGAATCCGAATCTAGCGTTCTAAATATGTCTTTCTTTTCATCTGTCATCAGTCTTTTCATTTTCGCCACAATAATATTTTATAATTAACAAAGATCTTTTATCAAAAGTCTGTTGTGCGGACTTTGTTTTCCTTTGTAAAATCCATAGGGGTATTCGCCTTGTCTAGGAAATGCATACTATGCAAATATTTCCTATGGAATTGTGCTAGAGATCGAGAGCACCCGCGTTGCAAAATTTTGACATATTCAAGTGAAACAATAACAACCACACAGGCACAAGGTTACTTTTCCTTCACAGGGTTGCATTTTCCTTCTTTCTAGCTGTGGGAAATAAATATACATAGGATTTGGTATAGGATATTTTTCCTAACGTCCCATACGTTTTTTGCATGTGTTTTGTTGTTGTGCCGTTGCACGAGTAGGAAAAATTTCCTATCCGTGCACCGTAGCATGCATTTCCTAGACAAACAGAATACTCCTAATAATTTGAATTTCATATACATATACTTACAAGTACTTGCGCTCTTTATTTGTGTTAATAAATAAAGACCAACCATATTGTGAAAATTAATTAAGAGGAAATCCATAGCGTTTTTTAATTAAAACTTAGGCCCGTTCGACAGCCAGCAACCCCTTACATCCAAAAATTGTGAGTTTCCTCGCGGGTAAAGGTTTATATATTCACCATCTGTGAGCTTCCTCAAGTGCTCTTAAAGGGTTCAATTGAATCGTTCTATCATGTCGTCCTAATTAGATTCTCGTTTGAGTTTTTTGAGAACCCAGTATCAGGCACGTGTTCACTAGTCTGCTCATAGGGAGTGGATCGGCTACAACCATGTCAAGCCGTTCGAGTGGTGCTCCTGATCTATATTGCTTCATCTGCCCATGACTTCTGAATTTCGGTCTTTTAGCTGCAATACATTCCTTGCAGTTAGTAATGAATGCCCAATATGCTTTCGCGATGGGACTTTACGCTGTCGCTTGTTTCTTACTTGATCGTTTCTTCATCTCCAATCAGTGAATTAACAGTTCCAAGTTCAGATTTTCCTGCTAACATTTCTTTAAGTGGCTTGTTCCCCATTCTATTAACTTATGTCTCCTTACTTTCTGTTTTTGAGCAGTGTTCAGTGAAGTCATAGCCAGTACTTCTCTTCGAGTTACGCAGTAGTTCCACTCTGGTTTTCCAATAGACCGGTTATCTTCTCCAGCTCATCAAGCCTATCAAAGTCATAGCCAGTACTTTTCTTCGAGTTAAGCAGTAGTTCTACTCTGGTTTTCCAATAGACCGGCTTATCTTTTCCAGCCCATCAATCACTTATCAAAGTACACCTACCATGGCATAACCACTAGCATTTGTATTCAGAATAAATGGTGCACCTGCCCAAAAAACTTCTAAATTCGTAAAACTTTCTGGGCCGTTCGTAGTTACTTGATGACCTAAGTAATTCACCTTCTTTTTAAGTGAAGATCACTTTGTTAGGGTTAGTTTAAGACCAGCGCCAACTAGCTCTGGGAAACTTTTTTCATATTATTCAGATGTTCTTCAAATCTTTTTCGCAATACGATGATGTCGTCAAGATACTCAAACAAGTCTTCTAATGTAGTCCCTTGAGCAAATGGACCCTTATCTTTCAAAAGTGGCACGAGTGTTGCATAGTCCAAAGGGCATCATCGTGAATTGTCAAAGACCGTTGTCAACACTAAAAGCTATATTCTTTTTATCTTCTCCACTCACTTCCACTTAAGAATATCCGCTCTTAAGGTTGAGTGTTGATAACCATTCATAACGAGTCTAGAGAATTACTGAGACTGGGCAAAGGATAACTATCTTTATTTGTCATATAATTTAGTCTCCGATAGTCTACGCAGAATCGGATCTGGTCATCGTTCTTCTCCACAAATACTCCGGATAACTCCACGAACTTGCCGATGGTTCAGTCATACCACTTTCGCTCATTTCTTTTATTATTTGACTTACAGCTTCATGCTTGTCTAATGGAATACTTCGATGATCAATATGTTGCTTCATAACTTTGGTCCTACTTAGTTTGTTGCCATCCTAAGCAAATATGCTGGAATATTTGCGGATAAGCTGCTTGGCTTTGTGCCTTCCGCCCATGCGTTTATATCTCTCACCATGGCGATTCCTACCAATAGAGATTTCAGATGAATCATTGCAGTCCACCTTTTGACTTGCCTTAATACAGTTTCTCTTCGACCCATGTCCATCCAAAAATCTACCAATTGTAATGGATTCACTTTCATGATTTTTTCGTTTACGATCTCCTTCGTCTTACATTCACTTGCAAAGTGGCCTGGTTTTCCAAAATTATAACATCAGGTGTTTCAACTTCCACTCTATTGACTTCGTAGGCTGGTCTGCTCATTAGTGCCTCCATTTCATTTGTTTGAGCATAAGCTACAGTTGCAGAGAAAGTTGATTTTTGATTAGAATATGTCCTTCGCTTGGTGTATATGTCTGTCCCATGCAAGTCCTTCCAAAGGAACGGATTTTTTTCTCTATGCTCTCGTTATTTGCTGTAGCCGTCTTTTCAAACTGAAGATTAAAGACCTGGAAAGGATTTGTGAAGCCAAAGGCTGGGGATTTTATCCTGGGAGTGTTCATCGAAGGTCTTGGACGATTCAAATGGAAATTGCGGACACGACATTCTCATTCGCTGGCTTTGTCTCAATTAACTCCTCTATTTTATCCTGTCGTTTTTCGATTTTATCCTGTTTTCCTTTAAGTTCTGGGTTACCTTTTGGCAAATTTTCCTATTTGTGCGATTGTCTGTTTTAAGGATGATATCAGCTCCCTCTGTTTAACCCTTTGTGCATCCAACTTTTGTAAAATTGCAACCAATAGCAAGTTCATGTCACGGCTGCTCTAATTCCTTCGCAGAATCAACAGCCTTCTCTTTTTCGATTTCCTTCGTAGATATCTCTTCGTCCTCACGACACATTTCGTATTGGCTAAACTCAATGCCTTCGACTTCCATTGCTTCTTGCAGCCGTGAATGTACCTCCGCCTTATTAAAGAATGAAGGTAATAGTCACTTCGGTAATTCTTTTGGAGGGGCTGTGTCGTCAAGTCCTGAATCTTGGCCATTTTCAATTTATTTCCGGGATTTATTTAGCGATTCTACTTCTGACACCAATTGTAACGATTTTCGTATTTAACTTTTGATTTCCCAAATCTTTCCAGTTTGATCACTGGGTTAATAAATAAAAGTCGCAGTTTCTTAATTATAAAGTATTAACTCAACGTTTATTTATTACTCAATAAATTACAATTCGCTTCACTATTTACAATCACTTATATTACAATTTTCACAGTCCACTAGTTTTACTTTACGGTAGTCTTGTCACCAAAGAGGTCGCTATAAAACTGCCAACACTGTATGCTTCGCCCTTATATACTATAGAGACTGCTCGTATTAATGCCTGGAAATATCAAGGTTTTGCAGATAGCGAACATTCTTGATAATGAAAATTTTCATTTAGAAAGGTATCCAAGCTGAGTAAAGAAAAGTATCTACCAAATTTTTGTCGAAAATAGTACCCATTTGGACCCTAATGGATCAAAACGGCAGCATTGATTGTAACTAAATAATTAATCACCATTATTAGAAATCAGGGGGAAATATCGACTGAAAATGGTATAAGTAATAGAAACAAAAAAGTATGGCAGGCATGAGTAATTCCGATAGATGTTTCCCACATCTCTATGAATAGTAATGTTGACGTATTTTCTTGGATGAGTGTTTGTTTATATTTTTTTGCTAGGAATTTCAAAAAATATGTTGGATTTTATTGCTATATGCTTATTCTACTAAGTGTAATGAACATGTTAAACTATGACAATATCTAACGTAAGTTCGCATTATTGCGTTGACGTTATATTCTTCTGATATAAAATAAGTTTGTGCTGTGAAAGGGTGAAATTTTCTAAATGATTGTCACTAAGTGCTTGCATTCTTTTTTCAGTGGATGTTTGTTTCTCGGGTTTTTACTGAGTTTGTATTAATTATAGACAACCTGGGGTTGAAGTAAATTGCAAAAATATATCAAACCAACTTATTAGAATTAGAATATAAACATATATTATGAAAGTTCCAGTAGAGCTTCCTTTGTAGGCCCTCATCGGGTGCGTTTACATATATGTCCGCATACTGAAATAACAGTTGTATAAATCGCATAGACTTGGTTGACTGTGATGAAGATTTCAAAAGGTACCGCTTGTTTTAGTTTTGTGCTTTTGTGTATACCCTAAATAGCGTATAATTTTTTCACGTTGCCAATATTGGGTGTGCTTAATTTATAATTCACCGGACGGTAGAATGACATATTGCCAGCAACACCTATTCGCTTTTTCCTAAACAATATCGCCTAGCAATTTAAGAATATTGTTAATCCGTATCTAGTACGGCTAGCATATGTAGTTACAGTTTCTTTCAATTATCCTTTTTAACTTAAACCTTTGACATAGGAAGCTTAACCATGGCCCAGTAATAACCTAGTTCTTATCTTGATGTTTTACTTCTTGATTTCATTTTCAAATTTGTTTTTTAGTCAAGAATCACAATGACAAAGGACTACGATTACTTATTAAAGGTGCTTTTAGTAGGAGATAGCGATGTAGGTAAACACGAAATACTGTCTTGTCTTGAAGATGCGTCTTCGGAAAGTCCATTCTGTAGCGGCAACGGTAATTACATTGTTAAAAAACAAAATATATTAAGTATATGAGCATTTCTTTACAAATATTACTTTAGCTTATAAAACGACAACAATACTTCTGGAAGGCAAACGTGTTAAACTACAAATTTGGGATACGTCCGGTCAAGGACGATTTTGCACAATTATAAGGTCATACTCGAGAGGAGCACAAGGAATAATTTTGGTTTATGATATTACAAATAAATGGAGCTTTGATGGAATTGATAGATGGCTGAAGGAAGTTGAAGAGGTAATAATTAAATAAATGAAAGCACTTTTGATATATAAAAATATCGCAATAGATTAATAGGAAATAAGGTGGTGTCCGTCTATTTCCACCTGAGCGTTAGGTGTTTATAGGCGTAATCAAATTGGATAGATACAATTAAATTTATGTGTTAAAAAAATCACGTACTCGAAGCCGATAGCACCGATTACAAAATCGTGCTTAGGAATATTAAGGCCAGGTCTATCCTGTCAAAATAGTGCATTGATGATGCCTGAATACCATATACATTGCGTGACATCTATGCTCCCGGTTGAGTAGTAAGCCGTTTTGTTTCACATTTAGTATATGCTGTGGTGCTAATACAAATCACTTTAGTGGCAATTGCTGTCGTATGCGCAGTAGAGGAGTGCAGGCTGTTGAATGTGACTCCAAGTAATTTTGGATTGTTTATCGTCGGAATTTATGTCATCGGCTTTCACATCCAGTTCGAGCCGGTACTCCTTCTTCCAGACGGCGATAAGGTCAGCCCATGATTTATCTTATTCCAGTTTCTATAAAACCATAAATGTGTTTACTTTCGAACAAAGACTATTAATATTTTGGCCAGACGCCAATATCGAACAATCATCGACATATGAGATCAAAGAGACGCCCTCTGGTGGTAGAAGAAGCTTCGAAATGTAGAAATTAAGCAGTGGGGGAGAGGAAAAAAAATCGACTCCCACGACAGCCGGTTCTACGCACCGGAGTTGACCCGGATTTTATCCGGCCAAGGGCTGTCACCCTTTCGGCGACCTAACCCCGTTTAGGTCATCAGGTAATTTTAGCTTTAGTACATCAACGGAGCAACATCTCGCAGCAGGCCTGCTCCAAATCCTTCTCATCAGGGCTGGTGTAGAAACCAATCCTGGTCCGAGGGATTATTTCTGCTGCGTGTGCCAAAGACGACTCCACCATTCCTCCACCTCGGTTAGATGCAACCAGTGCAATGGTTGGAGTCATCTTAAGACCTGCTCAGGCCTTAAGACACATAGGGAGTGGACCACGAGTTACGTGGCCCCATGCTGCGCCTCTGGCCCATACGGCAGTGCCTTCTGCACACTTACCCACTTTGGGTAACTCCCCCCAGGCCTCCACGGCCCATCGGAGCTCCCCGCAGCATGACTCCCAATCATCTTCCCCCAACCCTCCCCACCCCCATCCAGCTCCACATCCCGTGCGGGGGCTAATCAGCAGCTCTTAGTACCCCGCACAGTCTGCTCCGTGTGTCAGACCATAGTACGGCGGAACGTGACATCAGTCAAATGCAATTCTTGCACTGGCTGGTGCCACTTTCGGTCGTGCTCTGGCCTGCGCACCACTCGTGAGTGGAGTAGTGCTTTCGTTGCCCCATGCTGTAGGAGTCTGCCCCCGCCTGCAAACACTACGCAGCCGCCAACTACCACCAATGTGCGGCAACTACCACTGCGGGTTACACAGCTGCAACAGACAAGATCTACGCACAACTCCCTCACCCCCCGTGTTACGAACGTTCCCCCGAGACACTTTAGACTAGTACAATTTAACTGCAACGGACTCCAAAGAAAGATCGACGAGATAGTTGACTTCATGAGCCGGGAACGCCTGCCAATAGCCGCGATCCAGGAGACCAAACTGAGCGCCCGCTCAGATCTTCTGAGCCGGGCTGGCTACAACATCATAAGGAAAGATCGCGAACGAGATCATGGTGGAGGCTTGGTCTTCATTTTACATAACACCGTGCAGTATCGTCTTATCGACGGCGACATCGACCGCAGGGATACTACCCTAGAATGTCAGGGCATAGCTATCCGGTCAGGCGATGTCGAGCTCGAAATATTTAATATATACATTCCTCCCGTTACAAGTTGCCCAGTTGGATACCGTCCTGATATAGGTGCGCTACTCAGAGGCGAAAACCGCTTGGTTTTGGGCGACTTTAACGCGCACCACGATCTTTGGCATTCCTGCCTGTCAAATGATCGTCGAGGAATGGAGCTGGCGGAACAGATAGACGATTCGACATTCTGCACAATGAATGACAAAGCCCCCACCAGGATTGTGGGCAACAGCCATAGCTCGCCTGACATTACAATAGCTAGCGCTGGTCTGATAAATTGCATAGATTGGCGACCTATGCTTACGCTCGCATCAGACCATTTGCCCATAGTCATCTCGATTGACAGGCCTCCCGACTTCGTTTCCGTGGACCACCGGACATTTTTAACTTTAACAAAGCTAACTGGCCCGGCTTCACGGAATTTACTGAGAACGCCTTCAGTGCTCTCCCCACTCCCACCAACGTCCTCCCTGCAGAAAAGCTTTTCCGCAAAATTGTCGTGTCTGCTGCCGCCCGCTGCATACCTGCAGGTCGAATCGCGGAAATCCGCCCCAATTTTCCCACCGAAGCGGCGGTTTTGGCGACAAGGCGCGACACGTTACGCCTGGCCGATCCCGGCGATCCCCGTATCAGGGAACGCAACGCCGAGATTCGGAACAAGGTAAATCTCCATAAGCGGAACAAGTGGGAGGAGCACTTAAGATCCTGCAATCTCTCCTCTGGGGTGACCAAGCTCTGGGCCACCGTCAAATCGTTGTCAAATCCGACGAGACGTGATGATCGGGTGGAAATTTCATTCGGTGATCACGCCTCGTCGGACCCGAAGAGGTGCGCGAGCTATTTTAGCCGGCTTTTTACACTGCACCCTTCGGTCGACAAAACGAAACGACGAATAACCCGCCGTCTGCGCAAACTACCGAACGCCAGCGCGATGCTTGATTTCTCCAGGGAAGAGGTTCAGGGGGTTATCGGGAAGGCGAAAGCCTCCAAATCCATCGGCCCCGACGGAATAAGCATGCTGATGCTAAAACATTTGGGTCCAGCGGGAGCAGAATATCTCACCAAGCTTCTCAATCTGTCCCTGACCACCCTAACTATACCCGACGTGTGGAAACTGGGTAGAGTGGTCCCGCTACTAAAGCCGGGGAAACCCGCAAATAAAGGAGAGTCATATCGTCCGATATCCCTCCTTTCCCTAGTAGCGAAGACAATTGAGGCCTTGCTGCTCCCGTCCCTCACACACCACCTGAGCCCAGCTACACATCAGCATGGCTTCCGAAAAGTGCACAGCACCACAACTGCACTTAACGCCATAAACACCCAGATAATTCATGGCCTCAACCAAAATCGACCCTGTGCGCGAACTGTCCTAGTAGCACTGGACCTGTCGAATGCTTTCGACACAGTGAATCATTCAGTGCTACTATCGGACATTGAGGATTCCTCATTACCGCCTAGGTTGAAGAGGTGGACCATGAATTACCTGAGTGGTCGACGATCATCGGTTGACTTTCGAGGTCAAACCTCAAAGCTACGGAAAATTAAACAAGGGGTCCCGCAGGGTGGTGTCCTCTCCCCAATGCTGTTTAATTCTTACATCTCGAGGCTTCCTCCACCACCTGAGGGCGTCTCGCTGATCTCATACGCCGATGACTGTTCGATTTTGGCGTCTGGCCAGGATATTGATAGCCTTTGTTCTTCAGTAAACAACTACCTCGCCGACCTTTCCAACTTCTTCGCTGCACGACATCTACATCTCCAACCTGCGAAATCCTCTGCCACCTTTTTCACCAGCTGGACGAAGGAGTACCGGCTAGAACTCGATGTGAAGGTCGATGGTGTAAAAATTCCGACCACGAATAACCCAAAGTTACTGGGAGTAACATTCGATAGCCTGCACTCCTTCACTCCGCATACGTCTGCAATTGCCACCAAAGTACAAAGCCGCAACAAAATCCTCAAATCGCTAGCCGGTAGCACCTGGGGGAAAGACAAAGAAACGCTGCTGACAACGTACAAGGCAATTGGCCGGCTGGTCGTAAACTATGCTGCACCGATTTGGACACCGGGGACTAGCACGACGCAGCTGAAGAAGCTACAGACCTGCCAGAACACCGCCCTTCGGACCGCGACGGGAAACCTCCTGATGGCGCCGGAGCACCACTTACGCAGTGAAGCATCTATGCTCCCAGTTAAGGAGCATAATGTTATGCTGTGTAAGCAGTACCTGCTGGGATGCTACCGCATGGATCATCCCAACAGGCACCTGCTGGAAGCTGAACCACCACCTAGGCACATCAGAAAGGGAGTACTTGACTACCGCGACGACATACAGCAATACAGACAAGACCCGCTGGACAGGACGGCGTACAGACAGGCCATCAACACCATTCACCGAGAGTCCGTTAACACCTTCTTGAACTCTCTTCCAGTGAATGGTGTTCTCGAAGTCAAACCACCACCCATTGCAGAACAAGAGCTCGAGTTGCCTCGTGAGACCCGCGTAACCTTGGCACAATTAAGATCTGGATACTGCAGTAGGCTTAACTCCTACCTATCCAGACTCGACCCTGACATACCTAACACATGTCCCGCATGCAAAGAATCCCCGCACGACACTAACCACCTCTTTGCATGCCCACTTAACCCGACTCATCTAACACCCCTTTCCCTTTGGTCCGACCCCGTCGAAACAGCACGTTTCCTGGGCCTCCCGTTAGGTGACCTCGATGACTAAAGCTGAACTTGCCTGACCCTAAACGGGACTGGGCTTGCCGCTACAACAACAACAACAACAGGAAACCAAAATGCGGAGCTCCCTGTTTAGTCTTAAGAGGTTTCGACGTTCGACTTCGAAAATCTACTGATGATTGGCGACCACTTAAGTAGTTAATGGTCCATCTCTTCATGCCACGTCAATGTCATGGACTATCTGGGTGTCTATGGCGTTAAGTGCGGGTGTGTTGTAGGTTTCCCCGGCTTTAGTAGCGGGAAAACTACCCAATTTCCACACATCGGGTATAATTAGAATGGTCAAGTTCAGGACCTTAGTGGTCTAGTATTCTGCTTCCACTGGACCCAAATGTCTTAGCATCAGCATGCTTACACCGTCGGGGCCGGTGGAATTTGAGATAATCATGAGTCATGTAATCCGCTGATGAGTGAAAATACTACGTGGTATTTTGTAAATACAATTACGGTAATCAAATCTTGTTTTGTTTATTTCAGCATGCCCCTGGTATTCCAAAGGTATTAGTTGGAAATCGATTACATCTTGCCTTTAAACGACAGGTTCTAGCAAAGCATGCAGAGGTTTACGCATCCCGTAATAATATGTCTTGTTTTGAAATATCTCCTCTTTGTGATTTTAATATCAGAGAATCTTTTTGCGAACTCGCACGAATGGCACTACACAGAAATGGAATGGAACGTATTTGGCGCAACAATAAAGGTAATTACTTAACGGAACTCTGACAATGCATATTAGGATGTTTCGTGGTCTAAGAAAAAATAAAGAGATAAAAAAAATTTAAGCAATATTACACAAAACGATAGACATAGAGAACAACAAATTAAAATACCCCATGTGGTTTAAGGGTTCAAGAATTTACCCGCGGTAAGGCATGCCTGTCATCAGAGCCGACTAAAATCCATAGTTCGCGCGACAGTCGGGTCTTTATACCGGAACGACCCGGATTTTTATCTGGCCAAGGACTGTCACTCCCGCCATGTTCCCCGAAACCCCATTTGGAGAATTTTCTGTGGTTACAACAACAACAAATTAAAATACAGTAAAATAGAAAAGGCTGAGATTGAGCTATTAGCAAATTTAAACCGACGTTTGAAGCTTACTTAGTTTACTTCAGCTTGCTTAATTGCACCGGAAATTATAGCACACAGCTATTCAGATTTGGCGGTAAAGAACGAAAAAAGTTCATGCTTCAGCTTATTTGCTGAATACTATGAGATGATGTATCCTCGGTGAATACTGACTGGTCTATAGGAAATGCTCCACCTCCCCTTGCGTGGGAAGAGCCTTCATGAAATTCGAATGTTAGATCCTATCTAGGACCAGATAAATACTCGCTATGTCTGGAGTGTTACCTCGAGCTTATCTTGTTTTCCCTCAATTTCGTCTCGTTATCCTTTCAGCGCTGCCTTGTCTGACCAAATTTTCCTGTTTTTTTCCTATTATCTCTTCTAAGGATGATATTTGTCATAATTGTGAGTCTCTCTCTTTCATTTCACATTCGTATTTAGTACTTTCCCCACAATGTACACTAAAATGTCTGTTGTTTACCAAGTTTAGTTTTTACAGCGCCTCCTACTTTTTAGCAAGCTTTAGACTTGATTTTAACCCACCTTAAACGGATGGATTAAAGTAAAACTTTTTGCATTTTTCAAGAACCGGCGACAATACAGTAATTTGGTAAATGTATCTCATTATCCTTATCAAAAACACCATGATTAATAAACTTCTGTTGGTATACTCTGCATGAGAGTAAAATAGGTAAAGCGTGTTTTTAGTTATTTTTAAATGACAAATATTGGGTTTAAAAAGAATAAGTTTTGCCAACATCGAAATCATATGTTTAGTGACGATAACATATTGTATATACAAAGCCAAGGAGCGGCGTTGTACCACTGTAGAATTAATAATAAGTTTAGTAAAGTAGATCCTTGATAGTTTATGCCGAAAAAAATATTCAAAGTTTCGAAAATATTTAAATTATAAAAATTATTATTATTTGTTTTAAACACAGTTTATAGTTGCTAACCCTACTTGATCACTACTTTGCGAAAACATTCGCTTTAAAAGAATAGAGGCTATGAAATAGTGTACAATGTATATTTCTGAACAAAATTTATAAATATATTTGTGTGAATGATTTTTATTAAAAATGTAACAGTTAATTTTTTAGTAATGAGTTTTTGTATTACATACATATGAACTATGAAATATTTATTTATTTATTTATTGAATTTATATCTTACAAATGAATTTGTAAAATATATTTTGGAGGCAGGGCAACTAGGCCATTTTGTCCCTTAAATAGCATTATACTTCGTGGAGTAAATTATGTTTTTTGAGTGCTTCGGATGTATGATTTAGTGCGCTTTGCTTGCTGCAGTCACGTATTGTGGTTAAGCTTAAGTTGAGGCTGGATATTGGGCAATCCATGAGTATGTGTTTTATAGTTAGTGGTATGTTGCACTGGCTGCATTCGCGCTGGCTGGCGCGATTGTAGTAGTGTTCGGATGTGAATCTTGTGACACCCACTCTCATTCGAGCTATTTGGATGCATTCCCTTCTTGAAAGATTCTCGAGATAATTTGGACGGTCAAGGCTAGGGTTGTGCATTTTTAGAAAACGGTTTGTTGCTTGCCATGATTTCTCTCTTAAGATTCTGAGGTGTGTTTGATAAAGTTAGTAATGGCGGATGTCAAGCAAGGAGTCTCAGCCACAAGTGTCATGCTAACAGCATGTTTAGCAGCTTTGTCGGCTAGCTCATGGCCTGCTATCCCTACATGCCCTGTAATCCATAGCAATTTAAATAAATCTAAGCCCATATCCATTATGACATTTAAAATTTTGGATCATTATTTTCAGTGTGCTGTGGCAGTGTGTTTTTGTATGTGTTAGGTGTGATGATAACGTTTAATTTGGGAAAACGCGTGTAAAGCTCCCTTGTTGGGGAGATTTCCACGAGTTCGTCTGCTGTTTCGCTGTGTTCGGTGGTTGAGTTTGTTTTTTGTGCATTTGCTATTGTTGAGTTTTCTGCAGTTGTTTTCGTGTTTTCAATGATGATTTCTTTTGTTGTTTTAGTTGTTTCATTGTCGTTGATTTTCTTTGGTGTACTGTTAACTGGTTGAGGTTTGTTGTTGGTTTGTTTCTTTTTGTTTGATTCTATAGGGTGTTTTTTATAGAGGTATAGAACTTTAAGTTGGCATTACTTTTCAAGATGGCGACCGATTTAACAGCTGTCAAGTGATTTATTCTCAGTTTGGTTTGGCAATTCATCATGAATAGACTCACGCCAGAACAACGCTTGTAAATAGTGCAATTTTATTTCCAAAATAATGGTTCTGTGCGAAAAACGTATCGCGCACTACGTCCAATGATACGGACCAATGATTCCACCAGCCCATAAAGCGCACCAAACAGTCAGTTTTTCTGGATGTAACGGTCTTTCAACATGCACTTGAGGATTACCTTCACTCCAAATGCGGCAGTTATGTTTGTTGACGTAGCCATTCAACCAGAAGTGCGCTTCATCGCTAAACATCGCTAAATTGACTATTTGCAAACGTTGTTCAGGCGTGAGTCTATTCATGAGGAATTGCCGAACCAAACTGAGAATAAGTCACTTGACAGCTGTTAAATCGGTCGCCATCTTGAAAAGTAATGCCAACTTAAAGTTCTATACCTCTGTAAAAAAAACACCCTATATATGTTGTTGTGGGTTGGCGCGTTGGCTTTTCTGTTGTATTGGAGTTTGACTGTTTGACTATTTGTGCCATTGTAGGCTTTTTTGTTTGTTTTGTGAATGGTTCGATTTGATAGACAGAGGGGTTGCTGTTATATACCTTCCATGCTTCCCGAACGGTGCAACGACGGTCAATTTTTATTTTATTGACTGCTTTGTGCTTTAGGAAGCTGTGACAGTTTGGATCATACGATGTGTGTGTGTTATTGTCACAGTTTATACAATATTTACCGGTGCACTCTTCATGACTTGGTGGATTTGCACATTCTTTGCAAAGCTCTATGTTTTTGCATCTGTTTTTGGTATGGCGGAGTTTTTGACAATTCCGGCATCTCATTGGGTTGGGGGTGTACTCCTGCACTCTAACTCTTTCCCATCTAAGTTTGATTATGTCAGGTCTGCGTATTAAGTCAAAGGTGATTATTGCTGCTCCGGTAGCTACCAAATCCTCCAGATTTTTTCATAACCTTTTTTACATCGACTACTTTCTGGCTTGCCAAGTCTTCCCGTAGTTCTTCTTCCAAAAGATTAACGATGTTTCTTGAGTAGATCCTTCCCTGCGAGGTGTTAAGGGCCTTGTGGGAGGTGATTTTTACAGGAATTATACCAATGTTGCTTGCATTTAGGAATTTTTGTGCTGATTTAACGTTCGTAGTTTTTATTAGTAAATCACCAGATCTTAACGCGGATACTTCAGAGTAGTCACTGCTTATGTTTTTGAGTCCTTTGTCAATCTGGAACACATTGTATGTCGAGAGAGTACGAATCTGCTCTCCTATTTTTGGTCCCACTGCACTCGCTATTAGGTATCGCGGAATGTGGTCATCGTTTTGCTTGGGCGATTTGAGAGGAATGAAATCATCTGGTCTTAAACGTTTTCCATATTGGTCAGGATCTGGGTCTAGTACCCGAAACCTGTTTGAAGAGGGGGGTCAGCCCCCTTCATATTTGCACGGCACTGATTCTAAACTGTTTTATTTGTTTATTTGTTCAAAAGAAAAAAGTAAGAATAACAACAACGGTCGAAAGAAACGCTAGTTTTAATCACAATCGAGCTAAGAAAGCGACGTCTTTACGCGGCGATTGCTTGAACGTGACTGTGAACTATGAAATATATCATGTTTCATAAAGAAGTAATTTATTATTGTAAAAACCGACATATTATATTTTTACTATTTTTTATTCTACAAAAAGGTTTTTGTATTTTAATATTCGAAATTTATCCTTCTCTATTTATGTTATTAAGTTCTAACATATATTTTTTTTAAATCAAACTTAACTTTTTATAAATTTAATATTGACTAACCTTTAACCAAATACTCGTAATATTTAAAATATATTCGTTATTAAATATCTTCTTGTTGATATTTTAATCATTTTTCTTCTTATAGTTTTATCTCTGCAAGAACTGTGTTGCCGAACAATTGTTAGATGTACAACTGTGTACGCTATTGATTCTTTAAGTCTACCAACATCTGTGAAGTCAACACTGAAATCATATGCTTTGACCACATCACAGAGCATTCATAACATCAGTCATGGCTCAAGACTTAAATATCAATGTAAATACCCTTTGGGTAATAACCGAAATAGTTGTACTATTTCATGATTAGATTTTTATGTTAATATAATTATAAATGTGTTACTTTCAGCATTATACCATAAGTCTGTACTGTAATTTTGAAAAAAAAATCGTTTATTGTTATAATTTTATTTTACAGCATGAATAAAAATTGAATTTTGCAACTATGAAAGTATTTCTTTGATTAAAAACCAAAAACATTTAAGCCTTTTCCATTTCTACATATTTCTAAAACAATAATAAAGAAAATGCAGCTGATACCATACCCAAGCTAGAGACCTGATTATTTTTCTTTGCGTACTTAAGCTGAAATGCCAGTTAGTCCATTGCCATAACCAAAATCGACCCAGTGCGCGAACTGTCCTGGTAGCACTGGAACTGACAACATTTGCCGACGAGGTCAACCACGCAGTGCTAATATCGGACAATGAGTATCCTCATTACCTCGAACTTCCAAATCTTCATAAAATTAAGCAGGGGACTACGCAAGGCGGTGTCCTTTGCCGATTGCTACTTAATCTTTACATTTCGAGACTCCCTCTACCATCAGAGGGCGTCTCCTTGGTCTCATATGCCGATGATTGTTCGATATTGGCGACATGGTAGGATATTGGAACATTTGCTCGAAAATAAGGTGCGATCTCGTCTTCTTCACTGCACGTACAACCACAACCTGCGAAATTCTCGGCTACCCTCTTCACCAGGCGAACGAAGGAGTAACGGCTCAAATGCTATGCGAAAGTCGAGAATGTACAAATTCCGTTGGAGCCACATTCAACAGCCTACATTTCTTCACTCCGATCCCGTTTGCCGGCAGCACCTTGTGTGAAAACAAGGAAATGTTGCTCACAACATACAAGGCAATTGGTCGGCTGATCGTAAACTGCGCTGCGTCGATTTGGACTCCAGAGACTATCGAGTTGCAATTGAAGAAGATACAAGCATGTCAAAACACCTCCCTGGGGATCGTGACAAGAAACTTCGTGATGGCACCTGCGCATAACTTACTATGCTCCCAATTAAAAAGCATAATGTTATGCTGTGTAAGCAATATCTGTTGGGATTACAATTGAGCTCTGAATATTGTAGTCGACTGAATTTCTATTTATCCAAACTCGACCCCGAAATACCCAATGTATGTGTTGCATTCCTAAAACCGGCTCTTCTAACACTCCTCTCCCTCTGGTCCGAACCCGTCGTTACCTGGGCATCCCGTTAAAAGAAAAGTTTTGCCTGCTACCAGGCGGGGGTCTGAAAGCCGCTAGAGCAACATTCGTGGTAACTGTTCCTCAGTTGTGGGCATTGTATAGTTCTTCTATCAATAAGGAATACTTTATAAGCAATCGGGGGGACGACATGGCGTTGATTTTGTTAACTTCTAAGTCTTTACACAGTAGAGTAGCATAAAGTGGTTTTTACAAAGCGAGTTTATAGAAGGTGAAGTTGTCCCACAATATGCTTTCTTGTTCTTCCTTCCTCTTCGCCAATTACACAAAAAAAAATTCATTAGCAATATGGCTACATCAACAGCAATATGCGACGAATTATAATTTTGACATTTCGAAAGTAATTTTACACAAACACATTACATAGGCCTTTGGTTTTTATATTCTTGCTACTGCCTTGTGTGAATTTATTTGGGTGCTTGTTTATCGAGAGATGAATTTACTTTTCTCCAACATTATTATCCTCGTCAATGAAAATGCAAATTCACACGCGATAGTCGGTAGTAGGAAGGATAAAAAAAACCTATGTATTTTGTTTGTGTAAAATTACGTTCGAAATGTCGAAAGATGAATTCGGCTATCAGGCAAGGTGTAGTTTATGTACTGCTTAAAGTTGTTTGGTAATTGTAAGAAACTTGGCAGCCCTAACTTAAGTTTATTTGGCGCAAGGTTTATTGCTCATATTTGAAACTTGATCACATTTTGTCAATTGTAAACAGATCGAAAAATGGAAAAATTAAAATGTTGCAAGCAGTGTCCTGAAAACTTTTTAGGACCAATGGAGGATATGTGGACGCCTTACAAGCATTTGAGTGCTGTAATACAGCGTAATCTTAGCAGTCCCACTGAACATTCTGTTATCGAATTGGAGGTTCATTTCAAGAAGTATAAACAAAGTTTTGCTTCGCTTTTAATATACCCGGTATGTAACAATTTGCTATATATTCTGAGGTATTGTCTCGAAAATTTTTATCTTTTCTTTTACTTTGCTTCAAAAAATTGCAGTTGAGTAAATCTGATATTTAGTATTTCTTCTGTTCATTTGGTGCCGGTTTTTGACGGCTGATGGACAAAAGGCAGGAATGGAAATAGTAGTAATGATATATACAAATGTATATATAACAACCAGTGGATAATAAAAATATAATTCATCATCGTTGTTATGATTGTTAAACTAGAATGCGCTGACTGCAACTGCAGACAAAATAGCTGCTTTTAAGTAGACTAATAATAGACTGTGTTTATATCCTCTGTTTAGATTCACCAGCTCTAACTGCTTTGTATATAAAGCAGTATTATGTAGTTATCACGGTTACATAAACCCGCTTAGGATGAAAACCGGAGCACGTGATGTTGTGATTATCGAAGTGGTGTGGGACTACTTCATTGATGTAGGCACCTCTTACACGAATATAGCTGAATCAATAATAGCAGACTATTCGTTAGGTTAAAAAAATACGTTTTTGGCTCTATTCGGAATACCAAATCCAACCTGTTTATTCTAAAGGAGTGGAGGATGGATTTGCTCTTCAACTGGATATGTCATCGCATATCATACCGTATGCGATATTCGCTGTCAATGCGCAAAGGATAAATCTTGCGGAAAATCTTTTTCTATAAAACTAGTGCCGACTCATCCGATATCGTTCACATTAAAATATAAACATTTGTCGTATCATGGATATCAGAACGACATTCAAAATTATAGAAAAAGTGTTTCCAAAGAGATTGATTCAAGGAAGGAAATGTCAGCCCATACACGTGTAATTGAGATAGATATAGATAGATATGTTTTAAAAATTGAATAAAATGACGTACGAATCGATTTAGCCAAATCTGTATATCCGCCCGTCCGTCTGTGTTCACGATAACTCATGTAATGAATTGGATATTTTAATGAAATTTGTGTGTGTTAATGCGATTTTTGACTTTGTTGTACTTCAAAATCACTCAAGACTCTTTTTGTATATTGTAGGATTCTTCTGCAGGGCAACAGCATATTCTTAATTGGTTTAGATTGATTTTGCCCCTTAGGCTAAACCAATTTTGGCATTCTTAAGACTATCGTTTAACATATAATCATAATTTAATATAGCATATAAATATTATAGCCATATAGTTATAATGAAATAATTGTATACATATGTATGTCCTTCTAGCAAAAGAATGAAAAACACCGCCAATTGTTGAAAAATGGCCTAATAGACGGTGTATCAATATCGAAATATACACGAAATATTACGATTTCGAGAGAGTTAGTAGACGAGGCTTTAATAATATCTGACATGTTTAATGTTGATGAAATTATGGCATTAGAATTACTTTGCACTGCTCAGCGAGAAATGTTTAAACATCCTGGTCTGTCAAGAGGATTAGTTGCTGTTTTACTTTATTATGATGGCAAAAAAGCGCTAATTCAAACCCTTCGAGATCTCTTTCGGGCAACCAACGGTATATCATGGGTCACGGAAGTTCCAAAAGAGGTATGTATTTTCTTATTAACATTTGTATAGACATTCATATGATAAGGAGTGAAATGGGCTACATTTTATGCATTTTTACTGGCTTTAGTTAGTTTCGCTTTAATTTTTCTAAAATGTACATTTTCTCCTAAGGTTTTAGAACTATTCAATACATCGCTTCGGTACAACTAATATTATGTTAGAGAGAGACGTCGTTATAATTCTTGATTTTGCTGAAAGAGATCGAATCTTCCTTCTAAAATCTCACTATCAGTGTAAGTTTTTGTTTCAGAATATTCCATGAAACTAATTTTTAAATCGGGCTTCTACTACAAAACGGAAAACGAGCAGTTCATTCATTTAAAGAAACAATCACACAGTTGTTGCTGTTGTACCAGTTTGAAAAACCCGATAGATAAAACCACGTCATCGAGGTCATTTAACGGGAGACCCTGGAAACGTGCTGTTTCGACGGGCTAGGAACAGAGTGAGAGTAGTGTGAGATAATGAATCGGTTTTAGGGGACATGCAATGAGGTGATTAGTATAGTGCGAGGACTCATTGAATGCAACACATACGTTGAGTATGTCAGGGTCTTTTAGGGGACATGCAATGAGGTGATTAGTATAGTGCGAGGACTCATTGAATGCAACACATACGTTGAGTATGTCAGGGTCGAGTCAGGTAGGAATTAAGTCGACTACAATAATTGTATCTGTATTACTCGGGTGTCATGAGGCCGCTCAGGAAGAGTGTTCACAAAGGCGTTAACGGACTCTCGCTGAATGGTGATGGTCGGAGCGCCGACCTATTAATCGGCTCTTATCCTTAGCCTTGATGCTCCTTAACTGGGAGCATAGATATTTTACTGTGTAAGTGATGCGTCGGTGACATCAGGGGATTTTCTATCACAGTCTTTAGGGCGGTGGTCTGACATGTTTGTAAATTATTCAAAATCGCGCAAATCGGTGCAGCGTAGTTTACGACCGAGTGGCAATCGACTCCCACGACAGCCGGTTCTACGCACCGGAATTGACCCGGATTTTATCCGACCAAGGGCTGTCACCCTTTAGGTGACCTAACCCCGTTTAGTTCATCAGGTAATTTTAGTTTTGGGTCATCAATGGAGCAACACTTCGTAGCAGGCCTGCTCCAAATCCTTCTTATCAGGGCTGGCGTAGAAACCAACCCTGGTCCGACGGATTATTCCTGCTGCAACTGTGGAGTAATGCATTCGCTGCTGTAGGACCACCACCAATGTGCGACAACCACCGTGGCGGGTTACACAGCTGCAACAATCAAGACCCAGGCATAACTCCCTCACCCAAGGTTCTCAATCTGCCTTTGACCATTCTAATTATATCCGGCGTGTAGAAACTGTGCTCGAACTGTTCTAGTAGCATTGGACCTGTCGAATGCTTTCGATAGGGGCTTCGCAGGGTGGTGCTGTTTAATTTCTACATTTCGAGGCTTCCTCCATCACCAGAGGGTGTCTCTTTGATTTCATACGCCGATGACTGTTCGATTTAGGCGTCTGTTCAGGATATTGATAGCCTTTGTTCTAAAGTAAACTGCTATCTCGCCGACCTTTCCAACTTCTTCACTGCACGACATTTACACCTACAACCCGTGAAATCTCTGCCACCCTTTTCACCAGCTGGACGAAGGAGTACTGGCTTGAGCTCACTGTGAAGGTCGATGACGTAAAATTTTCGATCACGAACAACCCAAAGTTAGTGGGAGTCACATTCGATAGCCTGCACTCCACTCCGCATACGACTGCAATTGCCACCAAAGTACAAAGTGGCAAAAAAATCATCAAATCGCTAGCCGGTAGGACCCGGCCGGTCGTAAACTATGCTGAGCAGTTGAAGAAGCTCCAGACTTGCCAGAACACCGCCCTTCGGACCGTGATTGGAAACCTCCTAATGGCGTCGGAGCACCACTTACACAGTTGGAGCACCACTTACACAGCTCCCAGTTAAGGAGCATAATGTTATGCTGTGTAAGCAATGTCTGCTGGGTTGCTACCGTAGGAATCATCCCAACAGACATTTATTGGAAGCCGAACCACCACCTAGGCACATCAGGAAGGGAGTACTTGACTACCGGGACGATATACAGCAATACACACAAGACCCGCTGGACAGGACGGCGTACAGACAGGCCATCAACACCATTCACCGGTAGTCCGTTAACACTTTCGTGAACTCTCTTCCAGTGAATGGTGTTCTCGGAATCAAACCACTACCCATCGCAGAACAAGAGCTCGAGTTGCCTCGTGAGACCCGTGTAACCCTGGCACAATTAAGATCTGGATATTTTAGTAGGCTTAACTCCTACCTATCCAGACTCAACCCTGACGTATCCAACACATGTCCCGCATGCAACGAATCATCGCACGACACTAACTACCTCTTTGCATGCCCACTTAACCCGACTCATCTAACACCCCTTTCCCTCCGGTCCGAACCCGTCGAAACAGCACGTTTGCTGGGCCTCCCGTTAGATGACTTCGATGACTGAAACTAAACTGAAACTCAGGTAGTTCGTAGTACAACTCTTCAACGACGGCGGTAATGAGAATTATTCAATGATTTGAGGGTGGCCCAAAGCTTGATTGCCCCAGAGGAAAGATTGCGGGACCTTAAGTATTCTTCTCACTTATTCCGCTTATGTTGGTTCACCTGTCGCAGAATCTCCGCCTTTTTTATCAGTCCAGCGCAAGCAATTTTTATAGATAGAGTAGCTTTTTGTTTCATCTCAATAATGCACTTAAAGAGTTTGACATATCCTACCAAAGAGCGACTGCATGTAGATAATAGACGTTGGCCTGGTCTGGATTCAAACCCATAACCCTCAACAGAGTAGAATGCACTGCTACCCACTTAATTCACTTTGTAAACATAAAAAATTTTATGTTGAAATCCTTTTTTGTTTCATTTCAATTTTGTTGTTATACAATACATAGCTGCGTTTATATATTTTAATATACTTAAAATTATTTTTTATAGGTATCGAATTTAGTTACATCCTTCACCCAGAACTTAGTAAATCAATATAATATTCTCGAAAGAATAGTTAGTTTACTGGATGAGCTGGACATATCGAATGAGGTAAGTCACTGTTTTTTTTTTAATTATTTAAAATTATTTTCCCAAAGATGTATCATAAGTGTAGAGTAAACAAAAATTTTGGCAGCTTTTAATATTTATACGTTTCGTTAAAATTATTTATTGAATCTAATAAAACTATGTAATAATTAGTGCTTCGAAAGTCGCTGTAGAAAAGGTTCCTAATTTTTAGAGCGCAATTTAGCCATTAATTTATTCACCATTACGTTTTTTATTATTAAAATTAGAAATAAATAATAAAATATAGTTAGAAATCAGTTGGAAAGCAGAAATTTTTTGAATTTTTTTAAACACAATTACTGAGACTTGTTGTCGATATAGATAACTAGGCAATTCCCGGTCACGCTTTTTTTGGGCCTTTCTTATATTATTAAATTTAGATATAATTAGCAGTTAATCCAAAGTATTAAACTTCTTATTATATTAATGACCTACACATATTTGTATTTATGTGCTAACAATATTTGAGAATAGATTGGTCCACTTCCCAGAAGAAAACCTGGTACTTATCTTAATTTAGGTGAAAATGTACTAAATTTCAAGTTAATCGAACCATAAATAATTTTTTTTTTTTGAATAGATCCTATTTATATGTACATATATGCTTTTTCAAATAAAGGTGTCGTAAATTCAATTTTGAATAGATAATTGTCATTTCAGATTATTTAAAATTTCCTGAAAATAAAAACTTTCACCATCTAAATTTATTAATATGGATTTTTTTTAAAGAATTAAATAGAATCAGTAAATTAATTAAAGATGATATGTTATCTTAAATATCAGTTCAACGGATTAACACGCACTTGCAGCACTTTCACTTATAACAGCTCACATAGATACATATATATATATATAAAGGGTGTTTTTTATAGAGGTATAGAACTTTAAGTTGGCATTACTTTTCAAGATGGCGACCGATTTAACAGCTATCAAGTGATTTATTCTCAGTTTGGTTTGGCAATTCATCATGAATAGACTCACGCCTGAACAACGCTTGCAAATAGTGCAATTTTATTTCGAAAATAATGGTTCTGTGCGGAAAACGTATCGCGCACTACGTCCATTTTAGCGATGTTTAGCGATGAAGCGCACTTCTGGTTGAATGGCTACGTCAACAAACAAAACTGCCGCATTTGGAGTGAAGGTAATCCTCAAGTGTATGTTGAAACACCGTTACATCCAGAAAAACTGACGGTTTGGTGGGCTTTATGGGCTGGTGGAATCATTGGTCCGTACTTTTTCAAAAACGATGGTGGCCAGAACGTTATAGTCAATGGTGATCGGTATAGAGCCATGATTACTAACTTTTTCATTCCTGAATTGAATAACCATGATGTCTAGGAGATGTGGTTTCAACAAGACGGCGCAACATGTCATACAGCTCGTGCCACAATAGATTTATTGAAAGACACGTTTGGTGACCGCCTAATTTCACGTTTTGGACCTGTGAATTGGCCTCCAATATCTTGTGATTTAACACCGCTAGACTACTTTCTGTGGGGCTATGTAAAGTCATTGGTCTATGCGGATAAGCCACAAACGCTTGACCATTAGGAAGACAACATTCGCCGTGTTATTGCCGATATACAGCCACAAATGTTGGAAAAAGTAATCGAAAATTGGACGTCCAGATTGGACTACTTCCGCGCCAGCAGTGGCGGTCATATGCCAGAAATCATATTTAAAATGTAATGCCACAAGATTATCTCTCGGATAAATAAAATTCTTGTCAATCGAATAATCCATCGTTAAAAAACACCCTTTATATGACTGTATGCGGAAACTAAAAAATATATACAAAGTAGGCTGAATTAAACGTATTCTCTTCCAAGAAATACTCTTTATGTACAATGCATATGAAAATACATATATTTTTTTAACATTATTTGTCTTTTAGATTGTTATATTAACTAAAAATCGAGCCTTGGGATCGAAAAAACATCAGAACCAAGTGCAGCAACTGTACAGTGATATACGAATGTCGTTAGCAAGCTCATTATTTTACTGGTCAGCTCAACGAGGACTTCCTAAAGAAATAGTTACTAAGCTAATTAAAAACATATCAAATTTTGCACAAGTTCAATCATCTGGAATTGTAGACGACACAACGCTAAAAGTTCTCTTCGCTTTATTGTATGCGTGCGATACTAGTGTGCTTATGAAATATGAAGTGCCCACAAGTATTTGGCAAAATGTTCCTATTCTTTCACAAGAAGATTTTCTACAAAGTGTGTATGACACATTAAATTCTTCTCCCCAAGATGGACTTGCTGGAACAATAAAACTTGCATTCGGTTTAGCTTTAACTGGATTTCGTCATGCTTCTGTGCAAGTGCCGAATTCGACGTCGAAAATAATTGGATATGATGAACAACTCATTGATGCGTCTATTAACAGCAAAGTATTTGAATTTCTACATTATTATGTTCTGGAAAACAAAGCTTTATATAGGTATGTAAACTTTTTCTTAATTAAAAAAAAAACCCAATATAAGAAATAATATTTTTAATTTTAGGCATGAGTTTTTTTATCGTCGTATTCATATGCTAATCACAGACTTCATTGAATTTATGCATTCTAAAGTGACCGAATTGCGTGGAAAAGCTGATGAAACAGCGCGCACTGTTATGGGTTTTATTAAAGAAGGATTAGAGCCTCCATATAATTTGGATCACAGTTTTGAAATGTTGATGTTATGTATAGCAAAATTTTATAAGGACAACAGGGCTGGTCTTTCTTTATGTGTCGAGTTTTGGGAACCACTTGATTCAACATTTAGTTCTTTGAAAACTACCACGCGTTCAGTGGCACTGTTCAAATTTATTCGCTTGGCTGGAGAATTATTGCCATCTACTTTGTTTGTATCATATTTAAAAATGATAGCCGGTTTGACGAGTTGTGAGAAATCTGCACGCAACACATTTAATCTGCTGAAACAAGCTTCTGGATTGACTGGAAGTACAACTTTATCTTGGGAGCACTTTTTTGGGTCTCTTATTCAGTACTATTCGTAAGTAGCAAATTGTAGGTATTTCTATACATTTGCAGCATTAAAATATTCCAAGCTTACGAGAAATATATCGGTGTGTATTATCATTATAATATAATCCTGCATTCCAAAACTGTCGAAAAACGAAATATCCAGAAAAATTACTTAACCGAATCAATAAATAGATATTTTATTGAAACGGAATAATTATCTATTTTTTCTATCAATATATTCCTTTATGTCTAAGACAAATATGTAGGTTCAATAAATTATTAATATTTTAAGTGCCATTTTAAAGTACTAACTATATGTATTATAAAAAATCTAAGTTCATTTGATATTACTTCTAGGAATTTAAGACAGGAACATTGTATTGGTAGTGAAATATCCTACAAAAGTCATATAAGTCGCTGTATTAACCCCCAGGAAATTGAAGCTCTTCAAGCGGTACTCGAGGTGGTGAGAGCAGTGGCTAATTACGATGAACTGTCTAGAATAGCAATATGTGAGAATCCGAATTGGGCGCCGTTACAAATACTTTTAGGTAAAAAATGATTTTAAAATACAAATTTAATAAAAATAAAATAATAACTATCCGTACGTTTTCAGAACTTTAACCGGAAACCAATCTAAAATGTATAAAAACAATAATAACAAAATACTTTATATCTATGCAGTGAATGCACAGCATTATAATTTTTTAATATGTTTTTAATCGTTGCTGTTATTTAAAGCAATTAAGTTTTGAATTTTCATTAATATGAGTGTTTATGATAATACCTCTGGCAAGTATTATAAACACCTTTCGAAATTTAATATTTTGTTTGTATAATGGGTTTCACGCTCAGACTTTCTTAAACTTAGATATTTTTGCAACCAATCTTGAAAGTTTTTAGCATTTTGCAAAACTTGCTATTCTGTTTATTCCGACTAAAAATATAATACTTATTATTATTCTAATTCGTTTAAGTTCGTAACTGACAGTGAATCAATTCAGAAGAAAATTTTCAAATTTGCGCGTTCGCATGTTTATACATGTTTACTTTCAAATACATATATCAGCACTATTAAGTATATAATTATCTTTTGTTATATTTATTTTTAAGGTCTGCTAAGCTGCCCGGTCCCACTTACTTTAAAAGGAAATATATTGCAAACTTTGTCAGCATTAGGCAAGTCTAAAGAAACAGCAACAATTCTTTGGAATATACTCGAGACGTCCCAAATTATTTCTACTTTGCCTGCATTAAGCACACACAGTACGTATTTTTTTTTTTTTTTTCAAATAACTAAAATACGCTGCTCTATCGTTATTTATTAATATCTATTTCTAGTGGATTATTATTATTTCTTCTGACGTACCCTAAAGTGATATTTAAAGAAAACTATATATTTCTATATTTTGTTACTTTAGATACATGCAACCTTTTAACGGAAATATCACAGAACGAGTCCCGCCTGGAAAGTTATCCACTATCTCAAGGAATATTGGACTTGATACTTTCTTTACTGAAAGCTTACATGCCTAAAAATTTAGGATCAGACCATCGGAAACCAGGACTACAACCATACATAACATTCATTACAGACGATATTTTTTTTAAATTCTACGATCGGTGAGTGGCCAATGTTTAAATACGAGCTGTTACAAATAAAAGAAATAACCGTGCTTTTAACCTTTTGTGTTAAACAAAGTAAAATTAAAAATCTTAACTCCTTTTTCCTAATAAATTAACCGCATCCCATATATATGTATGTATACGACTATATATAAAGCTCAAAAAATTTTTTTTCGAAGATTTTCATAAAGTTCGAGTATTTGAATAAAAATGTTGGGACCTTTCGTTCAAAGCTCGAAGAAATTGCACAAACATTTCTTTTTCAAAATCAATTTTTTTTAAATATTTTTTCATCAACAGACAATACAAAAACCTTGCAGAGAAATGGGAAATCTGTTTGAAGTGCTTAAAAATTATGCACTATTTACTTGAAGTATATGAGCCAACACCTAAAGATTTTGAAGGGTTGGATAATCACAACACCCAAATCGGCTATTATATAATGCTGCAGTTACAAAAAAAATCCCATTTTTTGAATCTTCTTCTTATAATAATTGATGATGCGCGACAGAAGCTTGATGAATATGAGCAATTCGCTGAAAAAGATGTGCTTGAAGAATGTGCCCTTATTTGCCTACTGATAATCGAGGAGGGTTTAATCAAGCAAAGGGAGTTTTTAAATTGTCATGTTATTGCAAATACTCCAGATATCATTTTTGGCTTAAATAAAATCATTTTAGATGTTAATCCACGCAGCCAAAGACCGGATTATCTGTTGAATATAACGAAATTTGTAGTTTATTGTAATTGGCTACCAAATCACTCGCTTGCTGCCATAAATATCCTTAATATGATTTCAAGAATGCCAAATATCTCAACTCAAATATTGGATGTATTTATTGCAAACGGTCATACATATGATGAAATTCGGCAAGGATTCGTCGATTGTTTGGATATGGATATACGTTTGGCATCTCCGAATTTTTACACAAAATCTAATGAATTGGAGAAATCACAAAAGACTTATTTAAAAATTAAAACATCTATAGTAGAATTTCTTCGAAATTGCATATCACAACCCTATCCTAATATCGGTTTTTACCTTCTTGGCTTTGAATATACGACCGAAGCAATAGAAAAACGAAAACTCAATATTACCGATTCCACTAATCATTGTTTAAAAGCATTAATTGCATTGTTAGACCAACATTTAGAGGTAAGAGGCGTTTTTAGTTTATAAAAACAATATAAATAACAATAGAAATATCAAAATTCTCACAGATGATGCAAACTTCAAACACCTACGATGCAGATCTGGAGCAAATCATCAAGAGCTCATATTTACTTTTATTTTTATTATGTTCAAATACACGTACATCAGAAGGCATCTTGAGATATTTAAGATCATCGAATGATTTCATTTGTCGCCATTTACGTGTACTCCCATTTAAAAATGTTAAATATTCCAACATTTTGTACCAAACAAGTTATTTATTAGAATGTACTGCAATTGAGCTTAAACTAGCAAGTACTCATTGTCAAATAAGTAGAGTTCAACAAATTTGCGAAATTTTACTGGGCACTGCAACTAACAAGAATGAAGATCATATTTCAATAAATTCAACACTATTTTTTTCACATTCATCACCAGTTTTAAATGAACATTTCATTAAACCGAAATCGGAAAGAGTACCGAATTTCCTGCTTAGTAATATTCTAGACTGGTTAGATTTTGATTCGAAAGATATAAATTGCCCTAAATGGGATTTTTTCGATATAACTTTATCTAAACAAATATTTGATGAATGTGAATCGAAAACTGAGGAAGGTCATTCGTTAATTAATTTACAAAAGTTACATAAAATACTTCATGATGAGCTATGCAATGTACAAGGAACTATAGCTGGTGGGCAACGAAAATTGATTCTGCAGGAAATTGAATCAATATTAATATATGCACTAAAAATAAATGAAATGAGGAATAAAAGCAAAGGAACCATAAAAGTAATGGATTCTTGGGCACAGGTAAAACTATACAACTAAATACATATCCCCAATAGATATTCAAAATAAATGTAATTAACTTTTAGGTTTCTGAAATTTTGTTCATTTACGCGTCTGAAAATACATTGCCATCTTCCATAAAACAGGAACTTTTATTTGAAATGTTGCAAAAACTACTTAACAAAGCTGTATCCATTCAACCTCCTTTAGAGATATCAGTATTAACTTCCGAGGCTATTTTCATACTTATCATCTGCCTAAGGCAATGCTTTTCACGGATTTCTGAAACTACTGGTAAGTACCATAATTAACCAATGATGTAATTATTAAAATAAAATAAAAATATATTAAAAAAAATTTAAGAATCTTGCTGTAGTAATAGCATTTATAAATATTGTTACGATTTTGCTGAGTCAACGATTCGATTGGCAAATAAAAAGTCAACCCTTCGAGCAGTCGATAAATTAATATTGAAGATATTTGGTCCAAAACGACATTGTATGTCAAAGGGGTCCAAGGAGAATATATAACATTCCTTACATAAAAAATTCAGTATTAAATACAATAGTCATTAAGAAAAAACAATTTTCAGGGATTTTAGGGTGGTCCATAAAATTTCGTAGTCATGAGCTTATATTGAGTTTATGTTATATACATTTCGTTAATGTTGCATATATTATTGAATTGTTTTGGTCATACATTCTAAATTGCATTTTATTTATATACTTCGAGAGAGCCCTTTGAATATTTTAATTGAACTTCAAGTATGCGATTAACTATTACTCAATCGATAAGTGCGCATAATATCAGATTTTGATTTTAGTCATATTATTGAGATTAAGGTAAACATTTATTTTGAAAAAATCAGTAAATATTTATACGAAAAAGTGATTCATAAGTATCAAAGCCGGCGTAATGAAAATCAAAATCGTTACACAAACATGTGAATGGGTCGTGCATTTCAAAATTTATTTTGCCTAAAGACAAGGACCCTTTCCTACTATATCGAGATGATCTTAAAGGGACACTAAAAATAATCTCGCTAAGTAGGAATGGACTATTAATAATGCCCCTTATCAGCTTAGTTAAAAATAAAACCCCAAGTATCTCTCGACTCTGAAGTGAAGGCAGATTGATAAGCCTAATCGGCTTTTATAAGGAGGGAGATTTTTATTTGCATCCCAATATAAATCCTTAACGCGAATAATAAGAATTGTTTTTGTACAGATTCCAATTTATCACTATGCAAATGATAATGTGGATTCCATACAACGGAACCATATTCCAAAATGGGTCGAACGAGTGAAGTGTAGAGTAATTTGGTAATATATGGGTCATTAAATTGCTTAGCCCACCGTTTAATGAAAGCTAGGACTCCTTTAGCCTTATAACAGGAATTTATATGATTTCTAAAATCTAGCTTAGGGTCCATTATAGCACCCACGTCAATGACGCCAGTAACTTGTTAAACATTGTGATTTTAAATCATGACAATATGCAAAGGATTGCAAAGATTTTCTAGAGTAGGACATATATTTAAACTTTTTTAAATTTAAAGGCATACAGTTCACATCACGCCACCTTACCACACCATTTTTTCAAGTTACAAGAGTTCTCTATCTTCTATGGAACGAACTGATTTAAACACCTTGACATCATCTGCGTACATAAATGCTTTAGAATAACGAACCACATTTGGCAGATCATTGACGAATTAGAGGAATAGTAACGGACCGAGATGACTGCCTTGAGGTCCCCCTTGCGGGTTAGGGGTTCAAGAATTTGCCCGGGGTAAGGCATGCCTGTCGTAAGAGGCAACTAAAATCCAATAGTTCCCGCGACAGTCGGGTCTTTATACCGGAACGACCCGGATTTTTATACGGCCAAGGACTGTCACTACTTCAATATTCCCCGAAACTCAATTTGGGGAAATTTCTGCGGTTACAACAACAACAACAACACTGCCTTGAGGTAAACCTTATGGTACTGATATTTCACTTGAAGTACTAGAGTTAATAATTAATTGCTCTGCTTTTCTACCTGATAATGGAAACCCAAACATGTCGAGTTTATAGTGAAGTATTGAATGTGAGACTATCAACTGCTCTGCTGAAGTCAGTATAACTAATAACATCGGTTTGATAACCATTTTTAAAAGCATTACTGACATGGGTAGTGAATTCCAGCAGGTTCGATGAGGTGGACTTACTTTTACAAAACCCGTATTGTGAAGTGTCAATAATCGATGACGAAGCCACTGAATGCCCCGGTAGTTTATAATACAAAATCTACCAGATTTATATATATATATATTTGGCACTTTGTAACCGCTGAAGCGATTTTCGGCCGAGCTCCTCCTCCAATTTGTGGTTTTGCGTCTTGATGTTTTTACCAACAAATGATGAGACCTACAGTTTATTCTAAGCCGCCTCCGAGCGGCTGATGAATTTTTATGAGGACCTTTTATTTCATGTCAGAAATACACTCGGAGGGCTTGACATTCCCTGCCGAGGGGCGACCACAATTAGAAAAATTTAATTTCTATAAATTTTTGATGTTGCTCGAACCTGGGCTCGAACGCGGGCCTTCCGAATGTCAGTACGCAATGCTAACCACTCGGCTATCGTGGCCGCCAGATTTATACAGAGGTAAAATATATGACTCATTGATGAAGCATTGAATATGTTCGCTAATGCTTGATATAAAAAATCCGCACAGAACTTAAGTACACTAGATGGGAGCTTTTTAGAGTGTTAAGGTGGTAGTAAACAATATCAGCGGTAATACAAGGCACTCTTACGCAATCAAAGGAGGGAAATTCATTTTTAGTCTTATGGTTTCCTCGGCAAAATTGCTTAGTATTATATGTAGATACGTTTTTGCTTTACGATTTGCTGTAAAATTTTGCTCTATATAAATTGACCAGCTCTAATATACATTTTTTTTTATTACAGGTATCGAAAAATCGAATAAGTCATATTATGAAAATTTAAAAACTATAAATGTTATTAGCGCAGATTCGAATATTTTAAATCTGAAATCACTATTGAAACGACTATTAGAGTGGATAGTTATGAGCGATGTTAAGTCCCAGAAGCTTCGAATAAACTTATATGCTGCAGTATTGAGCTGCCTCAGAATGTTAAATGGGCATATTATGGAGAATACAACAATGCGCAATAATGAATCGTATGTTCTTAGCTAAAATAAGAACTTGCTAAATACTTAATTGATAATATAACTGGTCTTTATGAAACAATTTTGGCATAAGTAAATTTCCTTTTCTTTTGCAGATTCGTTTCTCGCTTAGATAAAAAATTTACGCCTTCAACCAACTCTGCAGGAGCACAGGTTCCCATCGAACTGTTTTCTTCTTTTGGAGATAAATTAATTGATATAATGTGTCGTGATTGTGTCATTGGACATGATGTATGTAAAATGCTTGCAATGTCTTGTTTTGTTTCGGCTCTAGAGTTTAATTCGAGTCCAAGTATATTGCATTTATTTGCAAATAGAGGTTACTTAGCTAATGTAATAGAAAACTTAGAGCAATCGGATCAAGAATTGTGTCTTATTGTAACTGATTCAATTAAAAATATCAAAGCATTATATGTCTATGAATCACACATGGCCCTATTGCTTCGATTCGCTAATAGCAGTACGGGTGCGGAAATGTTGCTTTCAGCAAAACTTTTAAGTGTTTTGTCGAAAATGCGAGTGTTTGATTTGCATCCGAATTTCCAAGGTTATTTACAAAGCCAAAAACATGAACACGAGTTTTTACCTGCAGTAGATAACCGTTACCGCCAGATATTTTTCCCTGCTCTACAACTTTGCAATGCGCTGATAACAACTCTTGGTACTGACAACTTCTCAGCTATTAGCCAGATAACTAGTTTTTTATTTTCCCATTTTGAAATTTTCGAGTTCATATTAAGAACGGGATTATCTCACTCTGATATGGGAATTATGAAAGAGCTTTCTGCAGTTACAGGAATAATTGCACGGACTTTTAAAAGGGTATTATATTATAAATAATTTTAATTAACTATTTATATAAATTAATCTGTTGTAGGATAAGTGCCTAGAAGATGACATGGAATCGAATCAAAATAAGATATATACTCTGAAAATTAATAAATATATTCTACAAATATTCTGTTATTTCGTACTGAATAATGACATATTGAAAAGAAATACAAAGTCGGATGCCCAAATTCACAAATTTTCTGAAAATAATTGCATTCAATATTTCGTGGACATCGCCGCAAATGTTACAACTTTCTTCCGGTATAAATTTGCACATCCCATCAATTTAAGTGAAATTCTATTCACGCCAAAAAGGAACACATCGCAAAAAAAGTAAGTAAATCATATTATCATATTTGGTGTATTTTTGTAAATTTTTGTAATCAATCATATATACACAATATATATATTATTTATTTTATTATTATAATTATTATTTTTAAATTGAGAGTATATCGATGACAGGTTTCTATTTTATAGAAGACTCTTTAGACCGTCTTCGACGTTGCATGACGAACTCTGTTGAAGCGAAATAATAAAGATGTGATTCCCTCTTATTTTCGAATTGCGCAACACTTAGATCACCTGAAATCTTACATTTGCTTCTTACTTTATTATCAGATAAAATTTTACGGTTTAAACCGACTCGGTAAAAGCTACATGAACGGATGGTAGTTGATATTTATTTTACTAATATACTAATAAGAAATATTTGCCTAAAACGAAGTGGTAAAGGAATTTCAAGTGATAAATATAAGTAAAAATTAGCTGTATCAGAAAAAGTAAGCAAATTTTGTAATTGTTTCACTCAAAGTACAATATTACGAGAGCCATTGTAGGTTAAAAAGAATAACAAAAGTTAGCCAAGTTTATATCATATCCTCGATTTTTCTTTCTTCCTTTTAGTGTCGAGAAATTGGAGAGAATTGTGAATGAATCGTTGGACTTCATTACTGTACTAAATCACTTACAAGGTTCGGTGGAATATCTTGAGAATCAAAAAAGAATTACCGACAATATAGTTTCGCACAGATCTTACATGGCCGACGCTAGTATTGACCATTCTGGTAAGTAAATTACTGAAAAAATTTAGGCGATTAATATTATCTGGTAAGTAAATTACTGCAAATTTAGGCGATTAATATTTAAAAAATGGGGTAATAGATCTTTATATTACTCTACAAGTTCTCAATTAAAACTAAATCGGAAATTTAAGCTTTCTACTCGAGAAGTGTGACTTGCTCTTATGATATCTTGCATAAAAGCCAAATTCAAATCCAAAAATTAAAGATAATTTTATTCCCAAGTATATCAAGATAAGTAAATTTATCCATATTTAGTTCAATATTACACCACGAGAACTTAAACAATCTAGCATAAGTGAAATCAAAAATAATTAAGTTCGCTAAATCAACGCATTTGAAATTCAGTTTTAAAAATTTAAGTAACAACAAAGAGATAACGGTTCTAGGAATTTTATGAGAAAGTTTCTCCTATAGAAAATATGTATGTATGTAAGTGTTACAGACTTCCCTGCAAACATTTGTGTATTCGAAACTAAAAAATATGTTCGAATGTAATTTTTCGCATATACTCCAAAATATAATCCCCTGTAAGTACTCCATGGAGGTGGATTATATAGTCCAGCCCTAGAACATCACAATGTTAATTGGACCATATTTCTTGTATGGATTGTGGTAGGCATTTTAAAAAGAAAACTGCGTCTATTGTGGTTCCATGTTTTGTGGTAGGCTCATTTACATTATATTGTAATGAATTTGCAAGTTCGCCTCGATGATTTTCCACATCCTTCGAGTCCGATCACTGGATTGCTAAACAAAACTCCCAAGAGATTTATTTGTTTGGCTTCTTAACCGTCAGGAATTTATTTGTACAATTTTTGTCTTTAGCCAACGGCTTATTTTACAATTCTTTATGATACACACTTATTATCTGCTTCACTCAGCTCATCCGTTTTTAAAACACACACAGCTCACAGCAATGTTAACTCCACTAAGTTGTCTACTCGTCTTCTGTTGTGATAGCGGCTGCCGCTCTTTTTATATCTGTAGATGACCCAAACATTCTGTTCACGCGCTTAAGGATAGGCTGATTATTCGTTTGCCTGCGGTAGCTGCAGCTACTCCGTTCATCATTAACGACGTGGAATTTCCTTCAATCTGTCTACCCCTTTTTTTGTCCTTGGTAAGGATAATTTGCATTATACAGCCGCTTCTTTTCTTTTCTTTTCGTGGAAATGCCTTTACACTGCTACTCATTCAGTCTGTTCTTCGTATAGGGGATTTCCGTCACAATATTATACGATTGTGTCAAGAGGTGCACATCTAAAAGTCTACTCGACCGTACATAAAAAATCTTCTGTGGAACCAAATTAAATATACAGAGTATGCCTATGTATTAGATATATGTACTTAACTCTAGATATAAAAGCCTTTACCAACGTATATCTCCCCTCTCAACTTCCGTCCGAAGATATGCTTCAAAGTTAAGAAAAGGATATCACGAAATATATAAAACATTCATATAACACATTCACCCAGTTTACTCATCAAGTTCAGCGTGCGTAAAGAAGTTATACTTGAAAAACAACATTGTGAATTACACTGAGAAATTAAGTCACTCTAAGCAATTAAGGAACTATCCATTTATATATACAGTGGCGAGCATAAGTGGATGAATGTTTGTCACTTCTGCACTTATTTGTTCATAACATCCGTTGTACTTATTCAAATAAAACATTTCTTTTTAAAATTTTTAATATATTGTACTAACATATTATGCAAGGAAAAGTCAAAAAAAAATGAAATGCAAAAAATTCTAAGGCAAAAAACTATTTTGCACGTGAATGAAAATTCAATTAGTTACATCAGTTCAATATTTAGTCCACAGCCCTTTGTTCTTTATTACACTTTGGACTCGTTTTGGCATACTTTCTACCAATTCATTCATTTCAATTCTTCCATTAGGTATTTCGGTTCATTCTGTCTGAATCCTTGCTCAAAGCTCGTCCGTATTTTTAGGGGCTCTTTCATAGTCTGCCAACCTTTTTTTTTAAAGGGCCCATATATTCTCGATAGGGTTGAGATCTGGGTTTTGTGTAGGCCACTTTAGCACTTGGAAACGTTGATCATTCAACCAATTTTTCACGATTTTAGCAGTATGTTTAGGATCACCGTCTTGTTGAAAACACACCTCGTCTTCGGGATACGCACTTAGATCGACAAAATCTGGCAAATATGTTTGCAAAATGTTAAGGTAGTCTTCCTTCTTCATAATGCCTTCTATTTTCACAAGTGGGCCGACATGCCACCACCAGGTGAAACATCCTCCACCATGCTTCACAGTTTGTTTCACTTGATGCTTTTGTAACTTTTCCTGTGGCCGGGGCCAATAGTATTTCTTTCCATCTGATTGGAACCTATTAATCTTGGTTTCATCTGACCATATCACTCGTTTCCAGTCGTCAACGCTCCAATTTTTATATTTTTTACAAAATTTTAGCCGCAGCCAATTTTGGTGTTATGGAGTCTTTACGCCGCATTAACCGCTCCATAACGCGAGCATCTCCATCTCTAAGTAGCCTTCGAAGACCTTCAACGTTTGAATCAGGCTTCACATTCCGTCTTTTTTGAGCGCATAAAACAGTATTGTGACAAATTTTTAATTTTTTTGATATTTCGTTATAGGTTTGCGATTGGCGTCTGCGCAGCATCAGATGCCTCTGATGGCATTTTGTTAAGACGATTTTTTCTAAACGAACCTAGTGCTCAATTAATAAATAAAATAAATAAATTCAAATATTCTTCCCCACCCGCTTAGACACTCACAAAAAACGTATTCGTTCATTTCTTCCTTCTTTTCGCCGTTGAAAGTACCAAGTGGAACCAGGTCACTCCCCACCTGATCCTTCCAACGTAGTGAAGGTCTTCGTCTTCCTTGTCAGCAACCTGCCGTTTGAGAATATGATTCAACACCAAAACGATTAATCAGAATGAAATTAACAGAGTATTCAAATTGAATTTGCTAATTGTCACACAATTTTGGTGCAAAAAAAGTTAAAAAAAAATTTCACAATATGAGGTATCGCTCCATATAAAATGTATGGGAAAATGAGTTTTCTTTATCATTTTTTCCGGAATCGTAAGCATTGTAACTAATTTCACTCTTTTTTATTTATTTAGAAATCGAATCGAATAAATAAAATTTTTGGAATAGATCGGTCTCAGGTCCACTTCTCGAGTTAAAAACCGGCCCTCATCTTAATTTAGGAAAAAAGCAATCTGTGCACCAAATGTGAAGTAAATCGAACAAAACGATATGATTTCTCCCGGAATAATCGTTCCATCGTCCACTTCCCGGGATAAGGCATTTTTCATAAAAACCTATGAACAATTTAAAAATAAAATATATATATATATATATATATATATATATATATATAATATATATATATATATAGGTTAAATTCATTTAAAATAAAAAAATTCAATTGAGAACCGTTGAGTCGATTTGGCAAATCTTTTTCTAAAATTGTTCATAGGTGCTAGAATACGTTTTTACGAAAAATGCCGTTTCCCGGGAAGCAGACGATGGAGCGATTATATATGGGAGTTCCTCTAATTTTTTTTTTATCAGCTAAAGGCTGAAAGTTACTTGCTAAGTAATGGTTGTACACAAATAGCCATGTTCCGTATTTCAATTCCGAAATATGAAAATACTTCAATTTGACATTTCGGTGCTCTGCATTCTGCACAATTCTTTTCGACTTCATTTTGTTTACGAACGTTTAATTGCAATGTACCTATTATCATTTAAAATGTTTTTTTTTTCATGAAATTCCTTTTTTATTATAAAATTTGAACATTGGCATTGTATTTGAAATACTATATCAATGAAATGATCGCCTCGTGAATTTTTGCAAACTTCGATCCGTTTGAAGTAATTTTCGATCACTCTTTGACACTTTCTTAACGGTATCTCAGCCATAGTGCTCAATGCCTAAATGTTTATTCGCATAAACACGGTCTTTCGCATAGCCCCACAAAAAAGTCAAACGATGTCAAATCGCACGATCTCGATGGCCAATTGACATAGCCAAGACGAAAGATTAAAACGGTCGGCTCGTGTTGTGTGGCATGTGGCACTATCTTGTTGGAACCACATATTTTCCAAGTCGTATTCTTCAATTGCAGGCCATAAAAAAGTCGGTTATCATATGACCGCTCTGAATTGACAGTGACAGTCTCGCCGTTATCGTTTTCAAAGAAGTAAGGTCCAATCACACTTCCAATGGTCTCTCTTCAATTATTTGAGAATTCTCTCAAAGGTAAATATGACAATTTTGCTTGTTTAAGTATCCACCGAGTGAGAAATTTATCTCAATTCCAATTTTCCAATTTTTTGGAAAAATCGCGGTCGCGGTGTTCAAGCACACAATTGTCGTAACTACGGCGTTGTGAATGAAATCAGCTGGCTTCAGTTGTGTGAGCTGGACTTTATATGGATGTAGGTGTAGGTCTAAGTACAAAATAAAATAAGAAAGTCTCAGCAATCGATAATGTCGAGAAATAGACACATTCGGGTCTTCGGCTACACTTTCATTTAAAGTAGCGATATTTGAGGTGGGACGAATAAAACGATGATGCACAGGTCTTACAATATCTGTAACTGATCCAGTCTTTTGGAAGTCTTTGATTTTTTTCATTAAGAAATCAAAAATGATGATTATTTTCGATACCTCCCTCTTGCTGCGAAAAAATCAAAAAAGCTAAAATGAAACGATTTCACAAATTTCTTGGTTTTCTGTATATTTTATCATCATCATCAGCATCAGCCTGAAACAAATATTCTGACAAAAGATCGATAGGTTTGGCGCTGTGATGGATATATTCCTAAACAATGAATTTATCTCTAGATTCGTGCGATATTCAAAACATATTTTAGCCAATTGAAAATAAATATTTAGACAGAAAAAGTACACGATCGGTGGCTCCAAATTTTTTTGTACATTGGGAGAGGAATAGTATCAACATTAAGAGATAAGATATAAAATATATCACAAATAGGTAAAGAGCGCTGAGAAAGCTTAGCTTTATATTTATTTTATAACCCGATTTTATAGATCCAATATTACATTATAGGCATGAATCAGAAGGTCATTAAAAATAAGGCTGCCGTGTACTTTGTAGTTGTAAATGTCATGTAGTGAAGGAGTGGGAAAGGTCGCCTCCTAGTTCTGTTGTTGTTGTAGCGGCAATACGCCAGCCCCGTCTAGGGTCAGGCAAGTTTAGTTTCAGTCATCGAGGTCATCTAACGGGAGGCTCAGAAAACGTGGTGTTTCGACGGGTTCGGACCAGAGGGAGAGGGGTCTTAGATAAGTCGCGCTAAGTGGGCATGCAAAGAGGTGGTTGGTGTCGTGCGCGAATTCGTTGCATGCGGGAAATGGTTAGGTATCGAGGGTCGGGTCTGGATAGGTAGGAGTTAAGCCTGCTACAATATCCAGATCTTAATTGTGCCATGGTTACGCGGGTCTCACGAGGAAGTTCGAGCTCTTGTTCTGCAATGGGTGGTGATTGGACTCCGAGAACACTATTCACGGGAAGAGAGTTCACGAAGGTGTTAACGGACTCTCGGTGAATGGTGTTGATGGCCTGTCTGTAGGTCGTTTTGTCCAGCGGGTCTTGCCCGTATTGCTGTACGTCGTCCTGATGTGCCTAGGTGGTGTTCGGCTTTCAATAAATGGCTGTTGGGATGATCCCTACGGTAGCATCCCAGCAAATATTGCTTACACACTCCTTAACTGGGAGCATAGGTGTTTCACTGTGCAAGTGGTGCTCCGGCGCCATCAGGAGGTTTCCCGTCACGGTCCGAACGGCGGTGTTCTGGCAAGTCTGGAGCTTCCAAATCGGAGCAGCATAGTTTACGACCGGCCGGCCAATTGCCTTGTACGTTGTCAGCAGCGTTTCTTTGTCTTTCCCCCAGGTGCTACCGGATAGCGATTTGAGGATTTTGTTGCGGCTTTGTACTTTGGTGACAATTGCAGTCGTATGCGGAGTGAACGAGTGCAGGCTATCGAATGTGACTCCCAGTAACTTTGGGTTGTTCGTGGTCGAAATTTTTACGTCATCGACCTTCACATTGAGTTCAAGCCGGTACTCCTTCGTCCAGCTGGTGAAAGGGTGCCAGAGGATTTCACGGGTTGTAGGTGTAAATGTCGTGCAGTGAAGAAGTTGGAAAGGCCGGTGAGATAGCAGTTTACTTTAGAACAAAGGCTATCAATATCCTGACCAGACGCCAAAATCGAACAGTCATCGGCGTATGAGAACAAAGAGACGCCGTCTGGTGGTGGAGGAAGCCTCGAAATGTAGAAATCAAACAGCATAGGGGAGAGGACACCAACCTGCGGAACCCCTTGTTTAATTTTCCGTAGCTTTGAGGTTTGACCTCGAAAATCAACCGATGATTGTCAACCACTCAGGTAATTCCTGGTCCACCTCTTCAACGTATGTGGTAATGAGGAATCCTCAATGTCCGATAGTAGTACTGAATGATTAACAGTATCGAAAGCATTCGACAGGTCAAGTGCTACTAGGACAGTTCGCGCACAGGGTCGATTTTGGTTAAGGCCATGAATTATCTTAGTGTTTATGGCGTTAAGTGCAGTTGTGGAGCTGTGCATTTTCCGGAAGCCATGCTGATGTGTAGCTGGGCTCAGATGGTGTGTGTGCGATGGGAGCAGCAAGACCTCAATTGTCTTTTCTACTGGGGAAAGGAGAGATATCAGACGCTAAGATTATCCTTTATTTGCGGGTTTCCCCGGCTTTAGTAGCGGGACCACTCTATACAGTTTCCACTCGTCGGGTATAATAAGAGTGGTAAAAGACAGATTGAGAACCTTCGTGAGATAGTCTGCTCCCGCTGGGCCCAAATGTTTTAACATCAGCATGCTTATTCCGTCGGGGCCGATGAATTTAGAGGCTTTCGCCTTCCCAATAAACCCCTGAACCTCTTCCGTGGAGAAATAAAGCGTCGCGCTGGTGTTTGGCAATTTGCGCAGACGGCGGGTTACTCGTCGTTTCGTTTTGTCTAGCGAAGGGTGCAGTGTGAATAGCCGGCTAAAATAGCTCGCGCACCTCTTCGGGTCCGACGAGGCGTGATCACCGAATGAAATTTCCACCCGATCATCACGTCTCGTCGGATTAGACACCGATTTGACTGTAGCCCAGAGCTTGACTACTCCAGAGGAGAGGTTGCAGGACCTTAAGTGTTCCTCCCACTTGTTCCGCTTGTGGATGTTGACCTTGTTCCGAATCACGGTGTTGAGTTCCCTAATACGGAGATCACCGGGATCGGCCAGGCGCAATGTGTCGCGCATTGTCACTAAAACCGCCGCTTCGGTGGGGAAATGAGGGCGGAGTCCACCCTCTGGTGTTACATGGTGCTTCGAAATAGGACACTACCCTGGTTAACTCCTTGTCTAATTTTTCGAAACCTCAACCGATGACTGGGGTTTTTTTTAGCGTTAAATGCGATTGTGATACTGTGGACTTTGCGGAAGCCATGCTCTATTGTCTTCGCTACGGGGGAAAGGAGAGATATCGGCCGATAAGGCTCCTTTGTTCTGGCCAACTGGCCCTCCTCAGATATCTAGTAGGAGTTGGAAAGGTAAAGAGTTATGCTACGGGGAGCCCAGTTGGATCTTAGAGGTCTGGTGGTGGTTACTCAAAGCGGGTAGCGGAGCAGAAGGCACAGTCGTTGAGGCTTGAGGCGCAGCCAGCCAGGTCCACTCCCTGTGTACCCTAAGGCCTGAGCAGGTCTTGGGATGACTCCAACCATTGCGCTGGTTGCATCTAGCCGAAATGGAAGAATGGTGGAGCCTTTGGCACCCGCAGCAGAAATAAACCGTCGGACCAGGGTTGGGTTCAACACTAGTCTGCCATGAGAGTGTGCACGAAACACTTTAGCGCTTTATTTTTCTTGTTTACAAAAATGACATGAATAGAACAAATGCACATGCCTGGAATGAACCGTAATATTAAGTATTTCGTCAATCAAAACATTGCAATTGGTTCGGTTAAATAATCTGGAAATATTATGGTTAAATTAGTTAACAAAATTTCATTTCGTTTCTAACCAAAATTAATTTTTTTATTGTTGCCTAATGATTTGTATTTATTTTCAGCTCATCTTTCTGACGTCGAATGGAATAAACAATATGAAAAAAGACAGAGGGAGCTTTCGTTATATGTATTTATCATCGAACAGACCTTGTATTTATTATGGTTACACTTGGATTTTTATGTGAAGTCGACGTCGAGTGCTGCTGGCAGAGGTTATACTTCTGCTATTGACGGTAATAATTTATAAAAATGGAATTAACTTTCATGTTCTAGATTCTTTGATTTTAATATAGATTATTTACATATGAATATGAATAGGTTTGATAATTTTGATTCGATGATTTTAAGAGTGAAACGAATTCGAAATTGTAGATAAGACTGAGTTTACACACGAATATGTTTGTCGATTTTTATCGTCAATTTCTCTTTTGCTGTTGCCAGCCATGTTCACACGGAGAGACTCTGTCTGAGCAATTTTTTTTCTTCATTCTTAAAAAAAATTTCAATTTCCATACCACATTCATTCGTTTAAAATTTGAAACAGTTACAATGACTGTGAAATAAAAATGAAAGGGAATGTCAAAATCTACACAAACGAATAAGATAACAAAGCGTGTCAACCGAGCACAACAGTGTCGGTACGCTGCTCTCTTCGTCGTCGCCCTCTCCCCTACAAACTAAGTGTCGCTTCGACAGAAATATTCGTGTGTAACTCAGTCTAAGTAATATCCATTTAATGTTTGGTACCCACAAATAAATAAAATGAAACTATTATAATTTCGAATGTTGGTGTAAACTCATCCAAAAAAGGAAAGAATGTTTGCCGAATTTTTGAATTTTCACTCATTTTGAATTTTATGCCCTTTGAAAATGCACATTTTATTGGAATCTATACATATTAAATTTTTTGAAATGGGCAAGTTTCAGGGTTCGAACATTATTTAGTACACATTTATAATACTATATTTAATAATTTTTTATAGTCATATATACTATACATACGTATGTAATCTACATTTTCAGAATACTTTCCGAATGCCATATCGACAGAAGAGATTGGGATTTTGAAACAGAATATGATATTAGTGTTTAATGAGACATTTTGCAGTTACCTCTCATCAGCTTCAGAATCGGACACAGAAAACTACTTCAATCAGACATTAGTGCGTCGAATAAAATCATTAATCCAGTTTCTGCCAGGCGTCTCAGTTTCATAATGAAAGACGTTAAAATGACTATAAAAAAACTTGATTGAATAAATTATTGAATTTCTACTCTCACAAAATAATTCGCCTTTTATCTGTTTCATTTACGCTGTAAATTTGTATATTTATTAGTCGTTATTATATTCTTGTCAGAAATACTTCCGGAGTGTCATTACGATTTCAACCGAGAGGAGATTATATTTAACCTCTACCTACTCGGCTACACTGGTCGAACATTCCGTAAACGTTATATCCCAAATTAATTGTAACTGTTCGATTTTAAATCTTCAGCCGTCGATAATCGAAAATGGAATTTAAAATTCATGTCAACTCTGTCGAAATTTATGTTGTCATTCACTTTTTATATAAATTTCCCAATATTTTAATCCAGTTCTCAGGTCGGATAGCTTTTCAAATTATAAACTATAACTATTACATAATATAATTATAATCAGCCCTATTCTACATTTCGACTCGAATCGAAATTTTCTCCGTTCCGTCGAGTTGGTATTCTGCGCTACATTCCGTTTCGATCAATCTTCGAAATTTTCGATTCTATCCAATTTTATGTATTCTGCATTTCGATCGCAGCTACGTTTTTTTACGTTGTAATTTAGTTGGCGGAGAACAGTTCGATTGTATATTTTCGTGTACTTAAATATTATAATTTTAAGAAAAATTTTAGTAAAACATGATTTAGATAATTGGAAAAGTCTTACCGATGTCATTTTTTTAGTTATAATGAGTTTTGATGCTTTTTGATACTTTTGTGTTGCAAGATGAAAAATTAGAGAGTTTTGAAATAACGTTGCCGAAATACAGTTGATCCACCAGTAAAAGATTCCATGATCTCGATAAAATTGTGCAATGGCATTGACACTGTTTTGTGACATATTCCTATGTTATAATCTGCACCAACTCTATGTTGGTAGCTGCCTTCCGTAAAAAATCGCAAATCTGCTACTACTCGATTAGGTAGAGATAATCATGACAAGGTACTTGATTGAATTTTTGAATTTTTTTTGAATCTAAATAACTAAATTTGTTATATAATATATTACCAATTACAAGCTCAATTGGTTGATGACTGGAAGATGACCTCAGTTACGCCAATATTTAAGATTGGTAATAAAAATGATGCTCGCAATTATAGGCCGATCTTCTAAGCTTTTCGAAATAATAGTAAATGATAAAATATATATTTGCGGTAAAAGGCCTAATCTCCACCGTTACCAACTTGTCAATATTCAGCTCGGTCTTACGCTATGTTTGCATTTATTCGCAGAAACTGTTCTGCATTCACAAACCCTCACACTCTCAAGGCACTATACTGTGCTTTGTCAGATCGAGGCTGGAATATGCTGCTGTCATTTGGAGACCCTATCAAGTTGGACCCTCAAAACGTATAAAAAGAGTGCAGAAAGTTTTTACCATCATATGAAGCGAGATGCTTATTGATCAAACTCCATACACTTGAAAGTAGAAGATCCTTTCTGTCGTGCTGTTTTGTAATTGGTATAATCTCTGGAGTTGTTGACTGTCCAGCACTTTTAAGCAAAATTTGCTTCAATGTCCCAAGTAGGAATTTCCGGCAGATTGAAACTTTTAGAATTGGTTTTGCTAGAACTAATTATGCCGCAAATGCCCCCATCGTAAGGGCTTGTTCTGATCTCAATTTGTTTTTCAGTTCTACGGGTGTTGACCTCACTTCAGGACATGTAAATCTAATTAGTCATTTAATATCTTATTTTTCTTAGTAATAGTACTTATAGTCTGTAAGAATTTTGTCAATTCAAAGACTTAAATTACAAATAAACAAATAAACAAATTTCATAAAATTCATCACTCATCTGAAATGGATAACATTTGTCTCGCAATCCTCATGAAATATCACCAAAGCGATTGATTCCATTTAACGTTAAAAACACGATTTTATTTACATATATTTATTTGAGTTATGAAAAATAGTTTGTATTTGTTTGCTTTGTTTTCTTTCAATTTCACGCATTCACATGCAACTAGCTGACTTCGAAAATGTATTCTCTCTTCCTCTACTTCTTTCGATTCGATCGTAACTCAGAATACCAAATTACGATTGTGGTGGAGCGGAGAGCGGGAACGTATGTAATCGAAATGTAGAATAGCCCTGAATATTTACAAAACTCATAAGCATATTATACAAAATTTTATGTCGGTTTTAAATACTCAAAATTAAACAAACAAAAAATTAACACAAAATCTATTCCAAGTACAAATTGCAAAATACATTCGTCTTATATTAGTTATTGAACTTTGAAGACTTTTGTGAGAGTTCTATTTTGTACAATAAATAAAATTTAGGTATTTGTTGGCAGAAACGCTTACTATTTGAATTCTATAAATAAAAAGCTCTTGCGCGCAAAGGAAACCGCTTTTATGTAAAAGTGTTATATTAACAAAAAACAAATCAACAAAAAACAGAAATATATATATAAAAAAAATCCGAAATCTTAATTTGTTCAACTCGAAAATAATTGATAATATGGTCTAAGTGGAAATTCCCATGCCTACCATAGGAATTTCTTGTTTGGGAAATTTTAGCTGATGATTTCAAGCTCATCCCTTAAAAAATGTTGTAGTTGTTGTTGTTGTTGTAGCGGCACCTAAAAATGTATTTATGTATCATTTATAAATTCACATTCGTAGCTATTATACTCAAAAAATTCCAACTCTTATTGTTAAAAATAGATTCAGTATTTTTATGTATTACAATAATATGTATTATGACAGTTCAAAAATAATACATAACAATCTAATGACTTGAACGATTCCTATTTATTTTATTCATATGCTATCCTATTGGTGTTTCCATAGTTTTTTTTTATTGATAACTATTGACATTTATTGACATATATTTGCCATTACCGAATGCGTTGTCGTAGTCGACGTCGTCGTTAGACGACGCCATATCTGTCGACATCAAATTTGCTGACGACTAGTACAAAATATTGTAAGTTTTTTTTTTTTTTTTTAAGGCAATCCAAGGCGAATTTATAAAGGTGAGAGCAAGGAAACAAATACAACAATTCCCGTGTACTTTATTTTTACATTTGAGTAGTGATTGTCAAAATCATGGAAAACTCTTGGGCTATTAAAAATTCTCAAACTCTCCTCCAATCCTTTTTCGCTTAAATCAAAAACACAATTCTCAATATTATCGCATTTACAAATAAAAAATCTAATCAAATTCAAGCAAACGAAACATAAACTGCAAAATAATTTTGACAATCTCGATGTTCAATAGATGGAAGCAATTGAATTCCCGGCCATAGTAACTTAGTATTGTTTCGTATCAAATTTTGTAAGTGCACGCTGCATATCTTTTCAGGCCGTTCTTAGAAATTTGTTTAAGTTTTTCTAAAACGATAATAGCTAAAGTGAAGTCGAAGTGAGCGGAAGTGTTATTTTGTCCGCTCTTGCTATGGCAAATTCCACTTGTGCTAAATGTTTTGAAGCCTTTCGTGTTGATTATGAAATTTCTTGCCATGTTTGCAAAAATAAATTTCATAAAATCAGTGCTAAAGTTGATAGCAAAGAAATGTGTATTAGCTACTTGCTAATAATTTAAACATTGTGTCCAACTGGGATTTCCCCCCTACATAATTCATTATATTTGGCGAAATCAATTGCTTGTCTGACCAAGGAGGTTAATGACTTAAGGGTTTTATTGTCGAAGCTGATCAATAGCACAGTAAATGATTCTCACTCTTCTGCTGCTAAAGCATCAATTGTTGGTGCAAACGATGGTTCGGCTGATATCGTTGAGTGTGATAAGCCCAACGCTCCCTCATCTTCATTGCTTTCTCGTTCAGCTGTTGTTGGAAACTCTGGATCTTGCTCTTGTCCCAGCGGAGATTACTCAGCCGATGCCTTTTGCTAATCTGGCAGACAAAGCATTACATATGGTTGGCAATGCCGAGAGTGTGCTCTACTAGTCTATCTAATTTGAATTCTTGCTCGCATTTATCCATTCACGTACAAATGTTGGTGACAATTACGAATACTCTTCGCGATCTTCTGTTACTACTGCTGCTAGTGTGCCGTTTTTAAGCGCTACTGTTGATCAATCTACGCATATCTCTCCGACGTCGAATAACGCTGAATGGAGGAAAGTTGTAAATACTAAGCGTCGTAAGCAACTACGAATTGTTGGTCGGAACTCGAATACCGTCAGATGAGACCTTGACTCCTCTTATCTTTAAAAATAATCAATTTTAATTTAGCCTTATGTAATCTTCGCAGATCTTTCCTTTTTTATGTACATAGTTAAAAGTAATACGGAGTATTCCCGGAATGCTCCACTTGTTCGAGCCTTAAATGAATTTAATTTAATCTCGAGTTCTATTCAACTTGATTTCTCAATTTCCAAGATTATATTTTCGCATATCTTAAATATGGTATTTTAATTTATCTGAATTATTAATTACTTTATTATTAATTATGTAAATAATCTGTAAGAAGCCATTGTTATTTTTCATAGACCATAAATAAATAAATAAATAAATATTTATTTTTGCTCTAAATACGTTTTTGCTCTCTTCAAGCTTGAGCTTGATGTATCAGTAAAAAAAAAAAAACATTTTAAATAAAGTTTTACATAAAAAACTGGTGAACAAAACGAAACCCCGTGACGCACAAATGACAAATAGCATTTATTTTATCTATAAACTGTCTTCGTCGTCGTCGCAATACTTTTCGGCAATGGTAATTTTGTCACAATGTATGTACATAACTACAAACATATTTGCCCCCTAAATATTCAAATAAAGCAATTACTAGGCGAAACTAAGAAAAATCCATATTAATTGTTTTAACTTTTCAAAGATAACGATATTTTCCTTTATTCTATTCGCTCTGTGCAAACTTAATGCTGCAATATTTTCCGCGAAAAATTGTTTATTGTTCTTTCTATAAGTTTATTTGTAGATTCGCATTGATAATTAGCGGTATTTTTGTGATGTTACTGTAAGTACAAATACAAAATGCCAAAGACTTCTTAAATTTCTGTCCTGGCTGATTGAAATCAGAAGGAAAATTTGGGATGTTAAGAACTCTACGGTCATTCGTGGTGATCTATAATTTTTGATTAAAAATAGTTTTTATACAGGCACGCCGTGATCAAGACGCCCACTTAAAATAAATTATCCACAACGGACTGTTGTAAAACTTTCAATTGTTTCAATTGTTCCACAATTTGGCTAGAAAAAAAATTTCTAGAGTATTAAGAGAGTGCTTTACTTTTAACTTTTCGCACACATTTTCTGTTTACCAAAAAATTTATCCAGCATTGCCTGCCACTACGTTTACTGTAGAGCGTTCCTTTTCGGCTATAAAATGTCTGAAAATCTTTTTGCGGAATTCGACCGTAATCAGATTTCCTCCTAGATTAATGGGAACACTTAAGAAGTGAGGCTGTAAAAAATCAAGACAACATTAAATGATTAAAACATGCTTTGAGCTTCTCAAATATTCACTTGAAAGAGGTAAAATTTGATAGAATTGTAAGTTTTGATGATTGATCGAACCGAAATAGAGCACAGAATATGAAATCTTCTGAACGGCGAAAATTTCGATTCGAATTGAAATGCAAAATAGAGCTGTATATTTGTACAGGATTTGACTTCAATTCAATTCTTCGACACTGGTGCGAGATTGTCACTTTACAAGTTAAACAAGGTTTAAAACATCTTCCACAGCAGACAAACTTAAACGTCAGAAGTCACCATGAAAAAGGTGAAATTTCAGATCGTTATAATTGTATGCAGTGTCTATTCATACGTATATAGCAAAATGTTCGGCGCTTTTTTTCACTTACATACATATAACAAAAGCGCAAGTGGAATTTATGAGATTCTCAACAAACGTATTGTGGCGAAAATGCGAAGCGAATGACAGATGAAAGAGAGGAGCCGACAACTGACATCTTCTAGAGCGTACGAGACGATTATCGTAACCGAAACGATTATCGTAACCGAGAGGATTATCGTATGGACGAGATTATTCCAGGGGTTTCGTTTTCAAGCAGCAAACAAGTATATAAGGGCGACGTACGGCTGCAAAAGCAATCAGTTGTGAATTAAACTCGTAGAGATTACATCACAGTAAAGTAATAAAAACAGTACATTGTGAAAGTTGTATACAAGTGATTGTAAATAGTAACGTAAATTGGTAGGAAAACGAGCAACATTACTATTGGTGTCAGAAGTGGGATTGTTAAATAAATTCCAGAGGACAATAACTGAAAAATGGTGAAGATTCAGGATTTGACGATACCTCTTCTCAAGAAGGAGTTGGCCAAGCGAGGATTGTCTACAACAGGAAATAAGGCAGAGCTGCAATCGAGACTGCGAGAATCAATGGAAGTGAAGATTCAGGATTTGACGATACCTCTTCTCAAGAAGGAGTTGGCCAAGCGAGGATTGTCTACAACAGGAAATAAGGCAGAGCTGCAATCGAGACTGCGAGAATCAATGGAAGCCGAAGGCATCGACTTGAACCAGTACGAATTCCGTCGCGAGGATGAAGATGTATCCTTGAAGGATGTTGACAAAGAGGAGGCTAGTGATTCTGCGAAGGAGTTGGAGCAGCCCTCAAGCAAGATTCAAGAAATTGCTCCTGGCTCATCTACCGGTATGGACATGAACATGTTGTTGGCTGCAATTTCACAAATCAGTGCCAACAACATGTCACAAATCAATGACAACATGTCACAAAAGCTGGATGCACAGGATGCCCGTAATTCACAAAATATGTCTGTAATGAACGCGAACATGTCACAAATCGATGCCAGCATATCACAAAAGATGGATGCACAGGATGCCAAGATGTCAGAAAAATTCGATGGATTAGAAGGAACAATCGCACAAATACAGCAAAATCTTGTGAAAGACAATGCGGAACTTAAGGAAAGACAGGATCGAATCGAGGAGCGACAAGACAAAATAGAGGAGCTAATTGAGACCAAAGTGAAGAACGCATTGGAAGGTCGTGTGCGGGATTTGCAGTTAAATCGTCCAACCGCTTCAGTGAACGCTCCCAAGGTAAAAACACCATCTTTTGACGGAAAAATTCCCTTCCAAGTCTTCAAGCTCCAGTTTGAGAAGACGGCTGAAACAAATAAATGGAGCATGGAGGAAAAATCTGCTGCATTATTCGTTGCGTTGGAAGGACCTGCGGCAGAGCTATTGCAAACTGTACCTGATTATGAGAGAAATGATTATGACGGATTGATGCGAGCCCTGGAAAGACGCTATGGTAGCGAACACAGAAGACAAATTTACCAGATGGAGTTAGAAAAGCGCGACCAAAAACCCAACGAATCTCTACAGGAATATGCCTCGGAAATTGAGAGATTGGCTCATTTAGCCATCGGAGACGCATCAGGTGAGCATCTCGAACGGGTGAAAATACAAAAATTCATCAGCGGCATAAAAGACGTTTATACCAAGCGGGAGACATATGCGAATCCAAAGTTAACATTCGCTGAAACAGTGGCGTATGCTCAAACACGTGAAACGGCGGCACTCATAAGCAGACCAGCATACAAAGTCAATAAAGTGGAGGTTGAAACAGCAGATGTGATGACCGAAATATTGAGAACTCTGAAGTCGTTAGAAGGAATGAATCGTTCTGGTGGTAAGAATCAGGCTAGGAAATGCTTTAAATGTGGAAAGCCTGGTCACTTCGCACGGGAATGCAAAACGGGTTCCAGCATACAAGAAGGACAGCGAAAACGGAAGGCTGACGAAGATAAACCATCAACTTCTCAGTCGTTAAACTAAAACGAGCCAGTCTAAAAGGGCGTATGCTGGCTCCTGCAATTGAATGCCCCATAATCTCCGTCTCGCAAATTGGTAGGAAAACGAGCAACATTACTATTGGTGGATATGTGGATGGACGAGCGCGAAAATTAACAGTGGATACGGGCGCATCACACTCCATCATTCGAACTGACCTGATCGCTAAAGAAGTGAGACCATTACCTGGAGCAATATTGAAAACGGCGACTGGTGAGGACACAGAAGTGGTGGGAGAAGTAACATGTGAGGTCTCAATAGGGAATGTGACGGTGTTACACAGCTTTATAGTCGCGCAGATCGTAGATGAGGTAATCATAGGAGTGGACTTCTTGATGGATGAAGGTATCAAGATCGACTTGAATAACAAAATTATGGAGTATAAGAACATGGAAGTACCACTAAGCATTGGCTACGATTCCACATACAGCAGCAAACAAGTGGTCTTAGAAGGCAGTGAACTGATTCCACCGAAGTCAGAAGCAGTGGTTTGGGCGAAAATTAATGGAGATTGTGGGACAAACAAATTGTGGGTTGTCGAAGCAGCACAAAATTCTACACTGGACTTACTTATTGGAAAAACCCTGACTAAGACACGAAAGAATGGACGCATCCCAGTGAGAGTATTGAATGACTTCAGATCATCAGTAAAAATTCCTAGTGGAACTGTATTAGGGCAATGTCAAGAGGTAGAAGCCATTATTAACAGCAATGATTCATCTGGAATCGACTCTATTGGCAGCAAGGAGATGGAGGAAGATATCAATGCATGGACGCAAGGGTTGGAAGACAAGTACAAACACCAGGCCAGTCAGATGATCCGCAAATACTCCAACATATTCGACAAGGATGGCAACAAACCAGGCAGGACCAACGTAGTGAAGCATAGCATTGATACTGGTGACGCAAGACCAATTCGTCAAGCTCCTCGAAGCGTTCCACTAGCCAAACGTGACGCTGTTGGCCAAATAATTAGGGAAATGAGTGAAAGCGATGTTATCGAACCATCAGCAAGTCCATGGAGCTCTCCGGTGGTACTCGTGAAGAAGAAAGATGGCCAGTTGCGGTTCTGCGTGGACTATCGGAGATTAAACGATGTCACAAAGAAAGACAGCTATCCTTTGCCCAGGATCGATGATACACTAGACTCCTTAACTGGCACAGAATGGTTCTCAACACTTGACCTTAAGAGCGGGTATTGGCAAGTAGAAGTGAGTGAAGAAGATAAAGAGAAGACAGCGTTTAGTGCCGGCAACGGTCTATGGCAATTTACGGTAATGCCATTTGGGTTATGCAACGCTCCTGCCACTTTTGAAAGATTAATGGACCATGTGCTCAAAGGACTACACTGGAAGACCTGTTTGGTGTATCTGGATGACATAATCGTATTGGGAAAGAGCTTCGACGAACATCTGAGTAATTTAGAAGAAGTTTTCCAGAGAATAGCTGGCGCTGGTCTAAAACTAAGTCCTAAGAAGTGCTCTTTATTCAAGAAGGAGGTGAATTACTTAGGTCATCAAGTAACCACGAAGGGCGTGTGTACTGCGAAGGAAAAAAATAGAAGCAGTGAAGGATTGGCCGAGACCCAGAAATTTGCATGAATTGAGAAGTTTCCTTGGGCTGTGTACTTACTATCGTCGCTTTGTTCCGAATTTCGCCAGCGTAGCTCATAGTCTCCATGAACTCACAAGGAAAAATAAATCTTTCGAGTGGAAAACTGAACAAGAGGATGCTTTCCAAGCTTTAAAAGAACGACTATGCACTGCACCTATGCTAGCGTACCCGGTTCCAGGTGCAACATTTATTCTGGACACAGATGCTAGTGGTTATGGCATAGGAGGGGTACTTTCGCAAGTGATTGATGGGCAGGAGAAGATAGTTGCCTACTATAGCCGGACTATTGGAAAACCGGAGCGGAACTACTGCGTAACGCGGAGAGAACTATTATCGTTGGTGGATTGCATTAAACACTTTCACAAATATCTGTATGGTCAACATTTCCGCGTTAGAACGGATCATGCAGCGCTGAAGTGGCTACTACAGTTCAAGAATCCCGAAGGGCAGCTTGCACGGTGGATTGAGAGGCTGCAAAGTTATGACTTCACCATCGAGCACCGCAAGGGTAATACGCACGGAAATGCTGACGCTATGTCCCGTCGACCATGTAGTTTGGAATGTAAGCATTGCTCAAAAGCAGAGGGTAAGGAAGACATAATAGACGTCCGGCTAATGACAGTTACATCAGCAGAAGAGTGGGAGGCAAGTCACTTAAGGAAATGTCAGCAAGAAGATCCGGACTTGGAATTGGTAATGCACGGATTGGAGGTGAACAGACGGCCAAGTAAAGAACAAATGGCAGCGGAAAGTTCCATCGCGAAAGCATACTGGGCACAATGGAACAGTTTAGAATTGATATCTGGCTGTTTGCATAGAGTATGGGAAAGTGAAGATGGCCAGTGCTCTCGGAAGCTTATAGTAGTTCCGAGGTTAAGAATTCCGGATGTTCTTAAGGAATTCCATAATGGTCCTAGTGGAGGGCACCTAGGTATTACAAAAACGCTGGAGAAGATCAAGCAGCGGTTCTATTGGGTTGGCTGTCGGCAGTCGATCGCTGAGTGGATTGCTAACTGCACGGAGTGCATTGCAGCTAAAGGGCCAAAGTCACGAAGTCATGGGCAGATGAAGCAGTATAACTCAGGTGCACCATTTGAGCGGGTTGCCATGGATGTAGCCGGTCCATTCCCTCTAAGCAAACAAGGAAACAAATACGTTCTTGTGGTTATGGACTACTTTAGTAAATGGCCTGAGGTCTACCCAATTCCAAACCAGGAAGCGAAAACAGTTGCGGATGCATTCACTCACACTTGGGTTACCAGATACGGTGCACCTATAGAATTGCACTCAGACCAAGGAAGAAACTTTGAATCGGCGGTGTTCCAGGAGATGTGCCAGATACTTGGTATTCGCAAAACCCGAACGACAGCCCTGCATCCTCAATCAGATGGCATGGTAGAGCGATTCAACCGGACCCTGGAAGAGCACTTGCGGAAAGTGGTGGACAAGAATCAAGATGATTGGGATGTACACATACCGCTTTTCCTGCTGGGATATCGGTCCGCAGTGCATGAAACAACAGGTCAAACTCCTGCCAGGATACTGTTTGGTAGTGAACTTCGGTTGCCCAGCGATTTAAAATTTGGAATAACTGGTGATGCGAGAAGAATTGGGAAGGAAGCGTCTACTGTTCTCGAGGAAGAGTTAAGAGAGATACATGCTCTTGTGAGGCAGCGAACTCAAATTATGAGTGACAAAATGAAGGCTCGGTATGACAAGGCGATGAACTCCGAAGGCTTCCAAAATGGAGATTTGGTGTTGCTGTACAATCCACAACGAAAGAGAGGTTTGTCCCCAAAACTTCAATGCAATTGGGAAGGTCCATACAAGATAATCAAACGACTAAACGACGTAGTGTATCGAATTCAAACTGTAGGGAGGCCGAGAAACAAGATGAAAGTGGTCCACCTAGAGAGGCTTGCTGCGTTTGGAACAGCGAATGTGTCTGATCGGGACGATCAGACTTAGGTGGAGGGCAGTGTGGCGAAAATGCGAAGCGAATGACAGATGAAAGAGAGGAGCCGACAACTGACATCTTCTAGAGCGTACGAGACGATTATCGTAACCGAAACGATTATCGTAACCGAGAGGGTTATCGTATGGACGAGATTATTCCGGGGGTTTCGTTTTCAAGCAGCAAACAAGTATATAAGGGCGACGTACGTTGTGAATTAAGCTCGTGGAGATTACATTACAGTAAAGTAATACAAACAGTACATTGTGAAAGTTGTATACAAGTGATTGTAAATAGTAACGTAAATTGTAATTGAATTGTGAATTACCGAATAATTAAAAGGACATTAATTAAGTCTTTATAAATAAAGAGACTGCAAATTAAGTTGGCGATTTTATTTAACAATCCAGAGGTCGTACCCGAAAGATTAAGGAAATCATCGAGGTTAATCAGCAAAATCGTAACAGTATTATTTCAATCATACATGTTAAATTCCAATTAGAATTAGCAATTGATGCAATTGGTTTATATTCTCTAATTCATTAAACAATTAGAAATAGTTCAACTAATTCCCATTAGATAATTGAAATTTTTATTCCAATGGTAAATCTAATTGCAATTAGTTGCCATTAGCAAAAAAAATTGGGTTACCTTTACAATTAGAAATCTAATTGACTTCTTCGAATTAGAATCAATTATTTCCATATTTTCAAAAACAAAAAAAAACTAAAATATTCATACGATGAATTTCACACACATATTTATTACTTATGTACATATATTACATACATGCAGACATATTTAACGTACGTACTAACTGTTTAATAACTACAACGACCGGGTATATTCGCTTTCAGCAATAAGAGCTTTTCAAAAGAAAAGTCCGTCAAGCGACCCCGCCTTGGACTATTAATAATGCCCGCAAAGGAAAATCGTCGCTCCACAGGGCCTGAAGACGTAAGCGGTGTGTTGCAAAACAGTGCTATTTCCTTTAATGTAGGATATTTGCACCATATATTTGAAGTTTTAGCAGTAATATTCAAATATTGATGCATCATCCTCTGTCAATTTTGACAATGAAGCAGTACTTTCTTCTGCAAAAATGTAATCTGATTTACTAAAAATACCATATATGTATATGTGTCACTTATGCAGAATTTACCACCATCACTGAAATCATAAAAGGTTGATTCAGTATACGAACCCTCACATTTATGATTTTCGTTTGTTGCAGGAAGGTTCTGCTTGATTGCGTAATCAGTGATGATACGAATAACCCTTTCCGTTATTCGCGCATATGTAAATTGCGGCGATGTTTTTTGTAAGATTTTCAGCCAGCTCAACTTTACGTCTGGTAATTGAATTACCACATATTTGCACATACAGTGACTTACATCATTATTCGTTCACATCAATAATTCTTTGAAAAAAATTTATTTTTATCAAAATAATTGATTCTAATTCGAGCTAATTGAATATCTAATCAATTAGATTTCTAATTGTAAAGGTAACCCAATTTTTTTTTTGCTAATGGCAACTAATTGCAATTAGATTTACCATTGGAATAAAAATTTCAATTATCTAATGGGAATTAGTTGAACTAATTCTAATTATTTAATGAATTAGAGAATTTCGCAAAAGAAGGTTAATTAGCAATCATTAGCATTATGTAATCATTACTTAACATCTATGATTTCAATAATGTTAGTTTACCGTATAGACAATATTTGTAACTAGTATTTATTTAAAACATGAATATTTATCTATATATATAAAAACCTTCTGTGCGTTTGTTTGTCATTAAACTTCTTCTAAACGGATGAAGCAATTTTGATGAAATTTGCTGTGTAAAGTGAATCAGAGACAAACCTAATCGAATTCGATTTAATTGAAATTCTTTTCTTTCCAAGAAATGGTCCAGATACCGATCTATTTGGAACTAAATTAGCCGACCCTTCCCCTTTTAATTATTAAAATGTGACTCGTAAATCAGGTTTAAAACAATTAGTCTTTATTGACGTAATTCAATTGTGTACAGTAATTATTGTAAATTATATATCAATATCCATCAGATGTGCAAAATGAATTTGCATTATTTATTACGATCAAATTCCAGTTCTAATCCTAGAAAATACGCTTGCTATTTCACAAATTGTTTTTTGAAATGGATTTAATCAGATATCATCGGCTTTCCACCTTGCTTCTCCTTTTCTTTGTCGCGTTCATTACGTGATTCGGCTTGACCTAATAATATAGCTGGATTTGGTTGACCCTGGTGTGTTTTCTGTTTCAACATGGTCCAATCATATACATAATCGTAATGGTGGTTTAATGTTCTAAAAAGGATTCTGAAAATAAATAAAATAGTTAGTTATCCAATTGTATTCAATTATTCGATGAGCGACATGATATATTTTAGATAGCCATCATGCCACGCTCTTTTCCCATAACATTATTAACATTATTAAAAAAAAAAAAAGACGTGATTTGGTTGAGCGTGGTCAGTGAAGGGAGGTTACTTTATGTGACGAGTCAGAAATATATAATAATAATAATAGACATAATCTAATATTTTGTAAAAGACGATTTCGATGTAGTATATTACAATTGCTATCTTCTCAAAAATATAACGAAAAGCTTAATAGATTTGGCGATTGAAAATGTACTCAGTATTAAGTTCTATGTCGCCATGTTATAAAAGGTGTTTTTTATAGAGGTATAGAACTTTAAGTTGGCATTAATTTTCAAGATGGCGTCCGATTTAACAGCTGTCAAGTGATTTATTCTCAGTTTGGTTTGGCAATTCATCATGAATAGATTCACGCCTGAACAACGCTTGCAAATAGTGCAATTTTATTTCGAAAATAATGGTCCATTTTAGCGATGATGCGCACTTCTGGTTGAATGGCTACGTCAACAAACAAAACTGCCGCATTTGGAGTGAAGGTAATCCTCAAGTGTATGTTGAAACACGGTTACATCCAGAAAAACTGACTGTTTGGTGCGCTTTATGGGATGGTGTAATCATTGGTCCGTATCATTGGACGTAGTGTGCGATACGTTTTCCGCACAGAACCATTATTTTCGAAATAAAATTGCACTATTTGCAAGCGTTGTTCAGGCGTGAGTCTATTCATGATGAATTGCCAAACCAAACTGAGAATAAATCACTTGACAGCTGTTAAATCGGTCGCCATATTGAAAATTAATGCCAACTTAAAGTTCTATACCACTATAAAAAACACCCTATATAAATGTTTCTTTTTTCATTTTATTGCTTACCTAAAGAGCTGCCGAAGATACATATAATCAGGTTGCTCTTCAAACCGCAAACTGCGGCAATAATTAAGATACATTGAGAATTCTGCTGGGAATCCTTTACAAAGCGTTTCAATTGGAGTTGACATTTTCTTTTCAGAAATCTTTTCGTATTTTTGTTGTTTATTATTTGCTTTCATACCCTGCCACGGTAAAACTCCGCGATTAAAGTACATCATAACATAACCTAATGATTCCATATCATCTCTTCTTGATTGCTCAATACCCAAGTGAGCATTTATTGAAGCATAACGTGCTGTACCCGTTAAATTTTTATCTTCACGGTATTGTATATGTGTGCGAGAAGTAGGATCACGATATTTCTTAGCTAATCCAAAATCAATCAAAAATAATTTATTGCAGTGACGCCCGATCCCCATAAGAAAGTTATCAGGTTTAATATCTCTGTGAATAAAGCACTTTAAATGGATATACTCAAGGCGCCCAATCATTTGATCCACTAGCATTAGCACCGTTTTAATTGTAAAGTGGCGTGTACAAAAATTGAACAAATCTTCGAGAGATGGTCCAAGAAGATCCATAACCAAAGTATTAAAATTCTTCTCTTTTCCGTGATATCGGATCCTGGGAATACCAACTCCACCGCTTAAAATTCGATATAATTTTGCTTCATATAAGAGTTGTGGGTGCCGAGCATTGGCGCTTTCCATTTTAACGGCAACCTCTTCGCCGCTCTGTATACTCATTCCCAGATAAATATCTCCAAATGATCCGCTTCCTAAAATTGAAAGTGTAAAAGGTTAATAAATAATAAACAAAATTAGAATCTATATACATTTGTATAATTTTCATTTGTAAATGCAAACAATTTCAACTAAAAAGCTGAGTTTGGCATATTCTAAATAAACATTGCTACCCACTTGGCTACAGCGGCCGCTCATCGCATCTCAAATATAAAGGTTCAAAATGTATGTTTATATGTTTTCTTTGGAAATCATTTTTCGAAAATATTTGATAGTTGTAATTCTGTTGCTTCTATCAAAAATAATCGTTATTGTGGGATTTTGAATCATAAATATTAAACTTGATTTTTATAACGCGCATGAGGTCGGTATGCAGTTCTAACGAAAAAAAAATCTTCTATTTCGTGGATGAAAAAGTTTTAGGCAGGAATTCGACAAATTGATTTTCTATTGGGAAAAACAATTTTGATAGGAAGGAGACATGCAAACGTAAATACACAAAGAAAAGTTGTAGAAATTGCTGAAAAAAACTAAAAATATTACATAACTTGCTTTATGCACTTGCCTTAATACGTTTGAAAATTATTCTTCCTCTTGTTTGTCACGAAATATATATGAGATTATTTATTTCGCTCGAATACCTGGTTTGCCTTGCTTTAAAATTTGTTTAAGAATATACTTCAGAAATAGACAGTAGAAAATGGAGTTTTTTTCGTTCGAGGTACTTACTGTTGCACACTTTTTGGGCACTTTTTATATGGAGTGTTTGTATTTCGTTAGAGCATCATACCGACCTATATTCAAAAATAAATTTAAAATTTTTTTTATCCTGTGGATTTTTATTTAGCTTAACTAATTATATGGCTTCCAAACATTCTTGCGAAATTTTTTAAATGATGTTGTGTCGTTCTACACCTATTTGAATAGCTGTGGAAAGGCAGTGGAAAATCTGCTAAGAAATAATAACATTAATTTGTTAGAAGACAGACTTTCCAACCAACTTTGACCAACTCTCGCCGAGTTTGTAGCATATATTAGTCGAAAAAATAAAAACCAGAAAATAACGATATGTGAAATAGAAATTTAAATACAAAAGTAACGATTATTGGGTTTGTTTATGAAGTGGCACTGGTTTTTACCAGGTTATTTTAACAGGTCAATTGAAAAGTCTCGCGCCTACCATAGTAAAATATATTTTTTTTTTCGAAAATTCATTTTTTTTTATTCAACATAGCCTTCAAGGGTGATACACTGATTATTTGGAGCCTCCAACTTTTCGATACAATTTTTGTAGTATGATTCGTCCTTTGCTTCAAAATAGGCCTCAGTTTCGGCGATCACCTCTTCATTCGAAAATTTCTTCCCAGCGCATCCCAAAATACAAAAACTCAGGTTTATTACGCTTGAATATCTCCAAAAACTGCTCCAAATCATCAACTCATCGTTGTTTTTGGTCAAAAGTGAGCTCACGCGGCACCCACTTTGCACAGAGCTTTCTCATACCCAAATATTCGCGTTCAATTGATATATTCAGAGTGCCTGCTATTTCATTCAATTTCAATTTACGGTCATTCAAAATCATTTTGTAAATTGTTTTGATGTTTTAGTCGGTAACAACCTCTTTTGGGCGCCTACTGCGTTCACCATTTTCGGTGCTCATTTCACCACGTCTAAACTTAGCATCTAATCCTTAATGGTCGATTTTCCTGGGGCAGTGTCCGGAAACTCGTTATCAAGGCAAGTTTTTTCCCCTTCAAAATGTAGTATTTTATGTTGATAAAATACTATTACTTAATAGGGGCATAAATACTGTTACACACATTTTATGCTATAAAATAAAAAATAATGAATGTTTTTGGACCAATTTTTTTTTTACATATTTACTGATATATATTGTATACAAAAAAGCAGTACTCATTCGAAATGTCCGCCTTTGGCCTTCACGCCTTTTATGCACCGGTAGACGAACATGCGACTAATGCGGAGTGGACGGAGTGTTTTGAAAATATCACCTTTTTTCATTTCACACTTAAAAAGCGCTATAACAGCGATACGGTTTTCATTATCTGACCATTCCATGTTGAAAACTAACACAATTTAGAATTCCCGATACAGACTAACGCTTTACAGGTTATATTTTATAAATCATATGGGAATTATGTGGTATGCTCAATTCTTCTATTGAAATGCGTGTGTTTAATGTTGTAACAGTATTCATGTCCCTACCAAGTATATTTTAATTTACTTCTTGTTTCATAAGACTGCTCCAAGCAGAAATAGAACAACTTACTGCCCAGTTGTCGGATATAGCCTTTTGGTCGATATAACTAGAGCAAATAGTTAATTTTTTTTTGACAGACGTGTGTACTGGTACAACAAATAATTTCAATAAAAGTTAAAAGAAATATTAAATGTGTTTTTTTAAGCGCATATGTATTTGCGCTCAAAATTTATATGGAATTCTAAGCGCAAAGTTTTATGTTCGCCTATGAAATAGACGCAGATAGAATTAGTGCTATCAAATTATGTTACATGGTTTTAATTGACTTTTTCATAACTGACGATCAATTTTTGAATAAATATTGAATGAAACGCCGATGTGCTTTTTTTCTTTTTAAGCGCTATTATAATTTTATGCGCTATTTATAAGTTTACAAAAACACATTGCATGCAATACTAAATTATTATTATTATCTAGGAAATGCATACTATGCAAATATTTCCTATGAAAATTTGTTAGAAAACGAGGACACTTCCGTTGAAGGATTGTGACAGATTCATATTTAGCAACAACCCGGCATAGAGTTGCATTTTTCTTCTTGCCATCTGTGGGAAATAAATATACATAAGTTTGGATATAAGAAATTTTTCCTAACGTAGCATATTTTTTTACGTTTTTTTTTTTTTTTTGTCGTGTCATTGCACGAATAGGAAGTCCTTGCGATCCGTGCACCGTATCATGCATGTCTTAGGCTTAGAGAACACCCTTAAGGTATCGGTGCGTGATATTGTGTATTCTCTCTTTCTAACCAAGTGAAATGTAAAGAAACTCAGCTTTTACAATAAATCTAGTAATAAATACTGGAATCGCTCACAATCTACAATATTTATGATAAATATTTATCAGAAATACATCGCATCATGAATACGACTATTGTTTTATGTAAACTACAATCTACACATTGCACGAACTTCGACACGAATAAGAGCTTGCCCTCGAAGTAGTGTAAATGGAGCATTTATTATTTAATATAACTTACCTATTTTTCGAATTATTCTGTACTTCCCGCCAACAATTATTTCTGAGCGATTATCCTTCATGAGACGTAACTTTTCCATGGCGATCAACGGTAAGTATCCAATCCTGAAAAATATATATTTCTTTTAATTTATATTTTATATTTCTAAAATTTTTTATACATTTTTTTATTGTTAATGATGATTATTCTTAACATACAATTTTGTTGCAATAAATAAATAAATAATACCAGGGACACATTTATAAATAAATTGCCATTTACGCCCATTTAAGTATTGCTTAAGCTCGCCAACTGCATCGAACGAAATTAAAATTAAAAGTAGAAAAGAATATACATACATACTTATGTATATGTATAGGGTGTTTTTTATAGAGGTATAGAACTTTAAGTTGGCATTACTTTTCAAGATGGTGACCGATTTAACAGCTGTCAAGTGATTTATTCTCAGTTTGGTTTGGCAATTCATCATGAATAGACTCACGCTTGGACTACACTTGCAAATAGTGCAATTTTATTTCGAAAATAATGATTCCACCATCCCATAAAGCGCACCAAACAGTCAGTTTTTCTGGATGTAACGGTGTTTCAACATACACTTGAGGATTACCTTCACTCCAAATGCGGCAATTTTGTTTGTTGACGTAGCCATTCAACCAGAAGTGCGCCTCATCGCTAAACATCGCTAAAATGGACGTAGTGCGCGATACGTTTTCTGCAGAGAACCATTATTTTCGAAATAAAATTGCACTATTTGCAAGCGTTGTTCAGGCGTGAGTATATTCATGATGAATTGCCAAACCAAACTGAGAATAAATCACTTGATAGCTGTTAAATCGGACGCCATCTTGAAAAGTAATGCCAACTTAAAGTTCTATACCTCTATAAAAAACACCCTTTATTATTGCATATTATGAAGTAAATAATGGCTTAACTAGGACTTAGTTAAACTAGCTCAAGAGCAGAAGCTCCGACTATTAAAATTAATATCATTCCGTAAACAATTATAATACACTCTTGTAAACGGCATCTAGATTTTTATTTGTTTTCCTTTCTTTAAGTGGTAAAGGTGATAGGTAACACCTCATACAGCTTCGAGAGAGCGTTGTCAAAGAATGCGCAGAACCAAAGAGAGACAGGACAAAATCAAGGAGCTTCAGGGTAAAATAGAAGCTCTTTGAGAGGGTCAATTTTCGCGATTTCTATTTGATTCGTCCAACTACTTCAATGAACGTTACCAGGATATAACGGCATAATTCCTTTCCAGTTCATTAAGCTTCAATTAGAAAAAACGGCTAAAGCTAATAACTGGAGAATAGAAGAAAAATCCGCTGCATTATTCGTTGCGTTGGAAGGACCAACAGGGAAAATTCTGCAGACAATTCCCGAATATGAGAGAGATGATTACGACGCATTAATGCGAGCCGTGGAAAGATGCACAGGAGACAAATTTACCAGACAGAGCTGGAGAAACGCGACCAAAAGTCTAAAAACCGATAAAAAAAAATCGTTCTGGTGCCAATACGAGGAATCAAGCTGACATATGTATGTTTTAATTGTGGAAAGCCACGCCACTTTGGGAGGGAATGTAAGACGAGCTCAAGCAGAAACAACAGTTCAGGATAACGTAAACGAAGGGCTGAAGAAAGTGAATCCGACTCTAATTAGTCGTTAAACTAAAACGAGCAAACCGAAAGGAGCGTAGATGACGTTACCATAGGAATAGCCTACTTGCTTGACCAAAGCATAAGGATCGAAATGGATAACCGAATAATGTAGTTTAAAAACCCTTAGCATTGGCTATAATTCCACATATGCAGCAAGCAAGTGATCCTTGAAGGCAGCGAACCTATCCCACCAAAGTCAGAAGCTGTTGTTTGAATAATACCCTAAGATACAAAATTATGGACTTATCCCATGAATAGAAATCACCAATGAAACTTCGAACAGGAACTGTATTGGGGCAATCACGACAGGGCGACGTGTGAAGGATATTGAGGAAAACGTAAATGCATGGACGCAAGGGTTGAAATGCAAACATAAGCACAAGACCGAGCAACTTATTCGCAAATACTCCAATATATTCGTCAAGGGGGCTACAGAATAGCCAAGACCAACGTTGTTGGTATTGATACTGGTTACCATAGGCCGATTCACCATGCTCCTCGAAGTATTCCAATAGCCAAACGTGAAGCTGTAAGTCAACTAATAAAGCCTATGCCGGATACACTAGGTTTCGGGAGTAACATTTACGCTGGATGCAAATGCTAGTGGCTATGCCATAGGAGGTGTCCTTTTACAAGTGATTGATGGGGTGAAGAAGATAGTTGCCTACTATAGGAAAACCAGGGGAAGGCATAGAAGACATAATAGGCGTACGATTAATAACAATTACACCAAAAGAAATGTGGGAGATAAGTCACCTACGGAAATGTCAGCGCATTTGATACTTTTAATGCATGGACTGGAGATGAACAAGAGGCCAAATAAGGAGAAAATGGTAGTGGAAAGTCCAATAGCAAAGGCACACTGGGCACAATGGAGTAGTTTAGAGTTGATATCTGGAGTAGTTTAGAGTTGATATCTGGCGCAGAGAATGGAAAAGTGAAAATAACCTCTGCTCTCGACGGCTAATAGTATTCCGAGGTTAAAAATTCCAGACGTTCTCAAAGGATTCGTCGGTCGTCAATCGATCCCTGAATGGATTGCTAACTGCAAGAAGTCATGGGCAGATGAAGCAATATCACTCAGGTACACCATTTGAGTGAGTTGCCAAGGATGTAGCCGCTCCATTCTCTATGGGGAGACGAGGAAATAAATACGTTCTTGTGGTTATGTAGTACTTTAGTAACTTGCCGGTGGTCTATCCAAATCCATCCAGGAAACCAAAACATTAGCGGACGCATTCACTTACAATTGGGTTGACAGATATGTTGCGCCTATAGACCAGCACTCGGACCAGGAAAGAAACTTTGAATTGGCGGTGTTTCTGGATATGTGCCTGATACTGGTTATTCGAAAAACCCGTACGACAGCTCTGCATCCTCAATCAGATGGCATGGTAGAGCGATTCAACCGGACCCTGGAAGAGTGGCAGCAGCTACAGCAGGCAACTGAGTTGAAAACTCAGTAGCGACCACACTGGTACGGAAAATATTTGTGTGAAAAGTGTAAAATAAACCATTGTGTATAGTGAAGAAATTTGTAATTTTTTAAGTAGTAAATTCCTAACAATTACGATAGGTTGGCGCACCAAGGGTTTCAAACCTCATTTCGAAAGGAAAGATTAAACTTCGGATAGTAATTTTTGCAAAACTTTAAAAAAAATTCTTTTTGTTTTTCATTTATTTTAATTTCACTACTTTTCTAGAGCATGGATTAATGCGAGCCTCCTTGGATGATAGGTTCAATATTTTTTTATCAGACCTTAACTTGCCTTAACGAGGCAATATCGTTTTGACACTGGCTACTCCTTGTTAAAAAATTCCCACAAATATTTTAAATACTTCGTATTTAGAGAAGTCAGCATTACGAATTTTGAAGAATGGCAATTTTACGATTCGTACGACAATCGAGTAAATGAGGGAAGCTTTCATATTGGTGATAAACAATATCCGAAAATATGGAGAAAAAAGATTGAATGGGCCACGGTGCACTTTCATTGTCAACGTAGATCAATCTTCGTGTTCTTTATGTCTTCAGCATAAACTTCTAAGTATTTTATACAAACGACATTTTATACAAAACAATCAAGGCTTTGGTATTATTAAATCAAAAAGTGCTCTTTAATATGTCTAAACTATTTTTATTTTCTGCTATTTAATCCTTATTAAAAAATTTTAATTAAGATGTGGGCTGCTGATCATAACAAAATTATATTTCTTTGAGCACGCATGAATCTAGTATATTTCTGGTAGATAGGTAGGAAGTAGATTGTTTGAAAGGTTAATGTTTAATTTCTTCTGATATGAACATGGAAAAAATGTCACAGCTTTTGAGCCAGAAATAATTGTTTTTCACTACCTAAATTTATGTATGTATATATGTATATGCGTTTCCCGTAAGAAAAATCATATACTAATTTAGTGCATCATATTCATATGCTTGCACATCCGCATACATAACTATTCGCAAAATCACTACCGCATTTTCAATTGTAGTCCAATTTTGAAGCACATCCTAATATAGTTCAGGCCTTTAAAATAATTTAAATTGAATTATATACATACATATGTACACAATTGATATATGTGAAAACAATCACCATATACACATTCTATATTGATTTCTTACCACACAAAAAGTGTTTTGTCCCGAAAAACTAACTCCAAACGTTTTCGAAAATTTTATTACTCCTTAAATGTTAAATTTCAACACTTGAAGATATGTTCATATATGCAAAGAAAATTATTTTAGGGCACGAAATTTCCAATATTCACAGATAAATGAAAATTGTTCATCGCTGATAGGATTGCCACTGTTACAATCTACAAATTTTATAATATAGTTGGTACCCTTATGTGTGATACACATTATCGATCAAATTGACGGTTCATATTTCCTCCAGCCTGTACTCTGTCACAAATAATTTTTTATGGACTGTCAGTCCCTGATATCTGGAGATATTTGGTAAATTTAGCAAATTTTCCACAATGTGCACATCAAACTTAAAAAGCACCAAGCCGACAGATCAAGAATACATATAAATCCTTATGGTCGGTTTTATAGTTTCCAATATATTTGAAAATTAATATTGTTACGATCTTGCTGATTAACCTCGATGATTTCCTTAATCTTTCGGGTACGACCTCTGGATTGTTAAATAAAATCGCCAACTTAATTTGCAGTCTCTTTATTTATAAAGACTTAATTAATGTCCTTTTAATTATTCGGTAATTCACAATTCAATTACAATTTACGTTACTATTTACAATCACTTATATACAACTTTCACAATGTACTGTTTGTATTACTTTACTGTAATGTAATCTCCACGAGCTTAATTCACAACGTACGTCGCCCTTATATACTTGTTTGCTGCTTGAAAACGAAACCCCCGGAATAATCTCGTCCATACGATAACCCTCTCGGTTACGATAATCGTTTCGGTTACGATAATCGTCTCGTACGCTCTAGAAGATGTCAGTTGTCGGCTCCTCTCTTTCATCTGTCATTCGCTTCGCATTTTCGCCACAATATTAATAGTTTGTCTTATGTTTCACTCGTATATTACCACTAAAAACACTTGGTACTTATTTTTACGCTCCTAAACTTTTTTCACTTTTCGCATTTGTTTTTTAATTATGTGTGAATATTTCCAATTATATTTTGATTTAATAATTTTTACTGTGTGCTTTGACGATTTTTCTTGGAATAAATTATTTAATATTTTGAAATATTTGTTATCAAAATATATCTCAGAATATTTAAACAGATAACAAAAGTAACTGCGTAAAGTGTAAAAAATTCTAAAACGTTAATAAATAAATAAGTATCGAATGTTATTTCAGAAGGATGCAGCCATGTTTAGAAGTTTACGCAAGTGAGGAAAATTTTTGACTGCCATTTACCTCAAAGTGGACAGAAACAATTCTTTTACATATAGTTCAAGCAGCTCACGACATCCAGCCTTAGACCAAGTATCCTCTGTGTACCCAACAAACATCCTTTTATCCTAATGTGAGAAGGCGAGCTCCCCGTGGTTGTGCGTATGATGTCTCTCGGTTGAGAGACCCGCCACCTCCATACTTTTCGGTGACGACCCTCACATAAGTTTTAAAGCGTCAACAAACACAAGGATGGCTTACACAATCACAACAGATAGCCGTGCAGTTTTCTACTCAGAATCTCGATATAGGCATTTCGAGCTTCCTACTGCAATGAAGAAGAATCATACTGCCTACTTCGAAGCTTTGCGGACGAACGCATGCCCTACGATTGGAACCTCAGTGCGTTCTGGCCAATCAATAAAAATGGGAACCCCACGGTCTGCAGCAATTGTCGTGGGATAGGCATTCCCAATAGCGCACACAAGGCTCTATCGAGCGTGCTGTGTGATAGATTAAAGCCCACCGTTAGCGAAGTGATTGGCACTTTTCAGTGTGGCTTTAGACCTGGAAAATCCATCATTGACCAGGCATTCACTAAACATGCGCTAAATCTTGGAGAATAAATCTGGTAAAAGAATCGATATACACTATTTTTTCATCAATTTTAAAGATGCCTTCGATAGCACAAAAAGCTGTCTCTATGCCGCTGTGTTTGAATTTGGAATCCCTACAAAACTTATACGGTTATGTAAACTGAGGCTGGACAATACCATGATAGAATGATATTGAAATTATTGATCATAACAATCGCACTGTAAGTTCTGCTTTCTCGAGGTTAGGCAAAGAAGCGAAGCGAATGAGTATCGTGATGAACAAGGTCAAAACGAAATATCTTGTCATCAAATAAACAATCAGCGCATTCGCATCTTAGCTCGCCCGTGTTGATAGTCGTAACCTTGAAGTTGTAGATAATTTCGTCTATATTGTAACCAGCATCAACAACTTTAACAATCTAAGTCTTGAATTCTTAATTTAAAGGTAAAGTCCTCTCCCGACGAATCAAAATCAAACTCTTCAAGTCGCTCATTATTCTCGTCCTGTTGTATGGTGCAGAAGTGTAGACGATGTCGACATCCAAAAAGGCAGCACTATGAGTTTTCGAGGGAAAGGATTTGCGGAAGATTTATTGTCTTTGCGAGTTGGCACCGGAGAATACCGCGGACGATGGAACGATAAGTTGTACGACGCTAACATTGATTTAGTTCAGGGAATAAAAAGATAGCGCTTACGCTGGTTCGGTCTTTTCTTCCGAATTGATGAAAGTGCTCCACTTTAGAAAGGTTTCAATTACCTGCACATGGAAGCAGAGAAAGAGGACGACATCCACTGCGTTGGAAAGATCAAGTTCAGAAATATGGCTCTTCCATCGCCTATCTAGGTGGATACCAAAATATTTAATTTCACTTGCTTGTTTAGTTTTAATGTTGGGCATGTTTTTGTCTTTTGAGCGAATGTGACATGCTTACTCTTCCGCTCGTTTACTTTTATGTGCCATTTTGACAGCTAGCTTCCAATTAGTTTTAAACGGTTTTCCATTGGTCACTTGCCTCGACGTATAATAGCTGTATCGTATGTGAATATGTACGTTAGTATTTTTGCCCTCGTTGGAATGTCTGCATTCCATAAAACATACAGTATTGGTGCCAAAACGCTGTTTCGAGGAACATTCGCCATAATTGGATATTTCTCTGAGCTTAAATGCTTTGCTTTGATCTTAAAGTACCTGTTGATCAGGTATGATATATATATCTGATGAAAATTTGTTAGCAAAGTAATTTTTATATGTCCTTCGTGCCATACTTTAACGAATGTTTGAGCCAGCGATAAAGAGATTTCTCACTCTCATTTGATTTGAAAGTAAGAGCGCAAACACATACCAATCCTTGACAGTTAACTGCATCTGGTAGGTTGTGATGTTTCGCTATTGCCCTGCAAGACATGCTATCTTACTGCTATGCTTTATTCATGTCTTTGCTATTCCAATTGTTACTTTTGTTCTAGGCGTAGGAACAAAGTAACCAACTTTCCCGACTTGTTTCAGGCACATTATATTCATAAGAATGCGATGTATATTTGCCTTTTAAATTTGTGAAAACTTTGGTTACTATATTAGTTTGTTACACGACCTGTTATAAGGGAGACAGACTAACTTAGTTAAGCTGCATTAAGTGGAATAAATGCAAATTCAATTTTTCTCCAAAAAAAAAATTAATATTTAAAAGAAAAATTAATATTCTTGTCTTAAATTTTTAAGAAATATAAAAATAATCAATGCATTTAGCCTTAACGCGTTATTCAAGCTGATATAAGAAAACGTCAGTTGTAGAAATTGTTAAGCATAAATTTAATTTTCATTAGTACAATTAACATTCGCACTCTTAAAGAAAATATTCAACTCAATAGAAAAGCTTTTCGGAGAATTTGTGAAAAAGTTTGAGACATCGAAAAAACAGACAGGCATTTGCAACCATGTATTTCCACTTCAAAAAAGAGTGGTTATCTCACTATTCACATTGGGATCTGCAGCAGAGTACAGAGCTGCTGCAAGTATATCCAGAGTGGGACGCAGTACTGTTGGTGTAATTGGTTTGCAGAATTGCCAAGCAATATACGAAAATCTATCAGACTGCATTAATTCTTATCGTCTAAATCGAGGCGAAATCAGAAAAGTTGTTGATGGTATATTGATACTTTTATTAAAATTTATTTATAAAAATTTAATGTAATGCTTCCACTTCTTACATATCAAACTTTAATTACAAAAATGTTGGATGAATTGGTTAAACCAAAGACTTTTATATTTTCGAAAAGAGTACATTGAAAAGATTCCATGAAAATTCCGTTATTTGTATGCAGTATTTCAAATTCTTATGCGGCATAAAAGTTCCCGTTTTACCTATGGTGATTCTGCTTTTCGCCTTCCGCGATATATTCACCGAATCAGCCGTGTATAGAAAAAACACTTTCACTACCGTCCATCCGTGTCTTCGTTTAATCGAAAATGCTTTTTGTCAACTTAAATAATGGTTCAGAAAAAAAGATAAACGTCATAATTAGAACGTGCTGCATTTTACTAAAATTTGTGAAATTAGAAAGGACGAAGATTCCATTGCTTGGATGCAAAATTCAAGAGAAGATATGAATGCTAGAACTCATCCGTTATTAGAAATGCAATAGCGCGCAGTTTCAGCAAGTACAAATATTACAAGTATCCTATGAACATTAATTTCCTTCCAAAAAACATTTTGCACTAATGTTTACTACTGAGTCTTTAACTCGATTGCCTGCGGTAGTGCTGCCGCTCCTTTTGTCTGTCCTATGTACTTAAGATTTCCATCATACTGCCTTTCCTTTCATTATTTGTACTTGGTATTTCCCCCATACTGTTACTCCTTCTCTTCTTCTTCTTTACACTTGAGATTTCCGTCATAATATGTATAAATGTTTTCAATCTGTTATAATTCTTACCATTCGATTTATTTCTCTAGAAAGTAATGATTATCTCTCATTTTTTTTTTGATCTTGCTTACAAAATTTTAATCATAAATAATGATTTATTTTGACGAATACTCCTGTAGCTTTTTATCGGCAGTTTTGCTTTTGGTATTTCCCTCCACGTTCACATGGGGAAACTTTGTTCATGGCAATTTTCTGCCATTCCATTTCATTTCATTTTCGCAATTTGCTACGTACTCCACCCCTATACAAGTTTTTACATATTTTTCAATATAAATCGTTATCATATGTATTCAACTGTATATATAGACTGCTATATTTACATTTACATATAGAAATTTAAATTTTAAATTCCATAAATTCTCTAACATTCATTGCAAACTTATAACAGCAACCATTTAGAGAATGTAAATATAAATGTGAAAAGGAATGACAAATTTTACAGCGACGAATAAGATAACAAAGCGTGTCAAACGAGCACAACAGTATCGGTACGCTGCTCTCTTCGTCGTCACCCTCTCCCCGACAAACTAAGAGTCGCTTCGACAAAAGTATTCGTGTGTTTTGTGAGTTTTCTATTTTATCATCCAAAATATTCATTGTACTTTGAGTTTTAAAATTTTCTTCAGAAATAATATAATTTTCCGAGCTTAATTTTTTTTGATCAAAAATAGAACTTGTTGTCATTCAAAAATAAAAATTAATGAGAGATGGTAAAATCTTCCTGTTTTGAACTAACTATTGTATGAACTTCAAATAAACATCAAATTTCAATACATACGCTTGATTATTTCCATAAAGAGGTTCATCGAATTTTGGAAAATAATTTGCACAATAACTTCTTTATTTAAAAAGCTATGGGCATGGGTATTTGCTTTACAGATCATTAATAGATACTTAGATCATTAATAGCAAAAAAAAATCATGAATCACATACAAATAGAATGCAATTATTTGTGCACATACATACATGTGCATGTATGTACATAAATATGTCATAAGCAAAATGTTAATCGCTAACATTCTTAATATCGGATTAAACCTTTTTCCATTTTTTTCTCCTTTTTTTACTTTTGAAAAATTAACTAAATCAACCAGCCAATCAGGTTCATAAAATCCAAGAGTTTGTTTTTACAAATATCGCCTCCTGATATGCAATTTGCCAGAGCTAAGTTTCTGAATCTATATTTAGATTCATTCGCAACGCACATTTCCTTCACTACACATAAATATATTTATAGATAGAAACAATTGATTTATTTTAGCTGATTTGGAGATATTAATTTTTTTCTTTAACGCCGAAATATAATTACACTCTCTGGCAAAACGTTGTTAATGCCACAAGATGTATCGGATGAACTATATCAAATTGTGGTATTTTATCCTTGTCGGAATTCTTTATAAAAAAAAATTAACTTGGCTCTGATCTTTACAAAGGCTGTATGAGAACTATAAAAATAATTATCCGATCTTCATAATTTTTGTTGCTAAGTATCTATTAACGATATGTAAAGCAAATATGAAGTTTCATGCTCAAAGCTTCATAAATAAAGAAGTTAATTTTTATTTTTGAATGAAAAATTTTGTCCAGAAGACACTACTACTATACTATTTTTTTATCACAAAAAAAAAAAAAATAATCAGCTAAGAAAATAATTGTTATTTCTGAAAAAAATTTGAAAACCCAAAGTGCAACGAATATTTATGATGATTAAAAATAAAACTCAAAAGGAAAACATAATTTTTGGTCAAGAAAAAAACTCAGGTAAAAGCTAGGATAGACTACGTGGGGGGAGGGGGAGGTCCGAGAGTGGCGAAAATCAGGCTACGTAGTTTATGGACAGTCCCTTAATGGCAGTCACAATCTCGCTTGTTAACATGTTAGTATCATTCACATTAGCCTTTCTGTGTATTCTCCTATGTTTTTATTAATTCTTCCGAAGAAGTGTATGCAGATGAATCCAGAGACGATATAGGTTAAGCTGGTGATACTAAACTAAATTGTTAACATTTATCACGGAATGCGCTAGAATGTTTTTCTTTAAAATACATCTCTTTAAATTAGGAAAAGAAATAATAGTTCAAAACAAAACATAAAGATTAATTTTTACGTGAAAACAATAATTAAACAAAATTAAAATAAAATGGTTAGTAAATGAAATTTTTTTGTTTTATTTGTATTACAAACATAAATTCTCAAGCATAGAATTAAAGTATTTATTTTATTTATTTATTAAAGTTTACATAATAAAATCTTATTATATAAACTACAGTGTGCAGCGCTAGCAACTTAGGCGTTTGGCTGACTGCTTAATAGGTGCAAATTGGTTATGATAGAATGACCGATGCGAAGTCTGATGTAAGGAATGAATCAAAATATATTTTGCTGAAAACTTTGCAAAATCAATATTTATATTATTTTCAAAAATTATTAATTATTTCAGTCCTAATAATTTTATAAATATAAACCATTGCCCGTACCGATTGCATAGAATTTTAAAATTAAGCAATTGCACACAATATTAATTGATAATTAATTAAACGGTTCCCCCTGCGGGTTAGGGGTTCAGGAATTTATTCGCAGTAAGGCATGCCTCTCGTAAGAGGCGATTAAAATCCAATAGTTCCCACGACAGTCGGATCTTTATATCTGGCAAAGGACTGTCAAAAATAAATTGGGGAATATTTTCGCGGCTACTACAACAACAAAACTTTCGACACGGTAAACCACGCTGTGCTACTATCTAAAATTGAGGATTCTTTATTACCGCCGAGGTCATGAACTACCTAAGTGGTCGGCAATCATCGGCAGATTTTCGAGGCCAAACATCGTAAAATTAAACAGGGGTTTCCACTCCTCACTGCTTTCTCGCTGACTTTTCCCACTTCTTCGCTGCACGAAAGGTACAGCTACACAGCTTTAATATGCGAAATCCTCTGCCACCCTTTTCACGACCTGGACTAAGGAGTTCCGGCTAGAACTCAAAGTGAAAGTCGGTGACGTAAAAATTCCCTCTATAAACAATCAAAACTTATTGTTTAGGGTCAGGCAAGTCTAGTTTTAGTCATCGAGGTCATCTAACGGGAGGGCGGGGAAACGTGCTGTTTCGACGGGTTCGGACCAAAGGGAGAGGGGTGTTAGATGAGTCGAGTTAAGTGGGCATGCAAAGAGGTGGTTAGTGTCGGGCGGGGATTCTTTGCATGCAGAACATGTGTTGGATATGTCAAGGTTGAGTCTGGATAGGTAGGAGTTAAGCCTACTCAAATATCCAGATCTTAATTGTGCCAGGGTTACACGGGTCTCACGAGGCAACTCGAGCTCTTGTTCTGCGATGGGTAGTGGTTTGATTCCGAGAACACCATTCACTGAAGAGAGTTCACGAAGGTGTTAACGGACTCTCGGCGAATGGTGTTGATGTCCTGTATGTACGCCGTCCAGTCCAGCGGGTGTTGTCTGTATTGCTGTCCGGAGTAGTCGCGGTAGTCAAGTACTCCCTTCCTGATGTGCCTAGGTGGTGGTTCGGCTTCCAATAGGTGCCTGTTAGGATGATCCATACGGTAACATCCCAGCAGGTATTGCTTTCACAGCATAACATTGAAGCTTCTTCAACTGCGTCACGCTAGTCCCCGGCGTCCAAATCGGAGCAGCATAGTTTACGACCGGCCGGCCAATTGCCTTGTACGTTGTCAGCAGCGTTTCTTTGTCTTTCCCCCAGGTGCTACCGGCTAGCGATTTGAGGATTTTGTTGTGACTTTGTACTCTGCTGGCAATTGCAGTCGTATGCGGAGTGAAGGAGTGTAGACTATCGAATGTTACTCCCAGTAACTTTGGGTTGTTCTTGGTCGGAATTTTTACGACATCGACCTTCACAACGAGTTCTAGTCGGTACTCCTTCGTCCAGCTGGTGAAAATAGTGGCAGAGGATTTCGCAGGTTGTAAATGTGCAGTGAAGAAGTTGGAAAGGTCGGCGAGGTAGCAGTTTACTGAAGAACAAAGGCTATCAATGTCATGGCGAGACGCCAAAATCGAACAGTCAGGTAAGAGATCAGCGAGGCGCCCTCTGGTGGTGGAGGAAGCCTCAAGATGTAAAAATTAAACAGCATAGGAGGGAGGACATCTTCCCTGCGGAACCCCTTGTTTAATTTTCCATAGCTTAGATGTTTGACCTCGAAACTCAACCGATGATCGTTGATTTACTGTGTCGAAAACTTTCGACAGGTCCAGTGCTACTAGAACAGTTCGCGCACAGGGTCGATTTTGGTTAATTCCATGAATTATTTGAGTGTTTATGGCGTTAAGTGCAGTTGTGGTGCTGTGCACTTTTCGGAAGCCGTGCTGATGTGTAGCTGGGCTCAGATGGTGTGTGAGGGACGTGAGCAGCAAGGCCTCAATTGTCTTCGCTACTGGGGAAAGGAGAGATATCGGACGATATGATTCTCCTTTATTTGCGGGTTTCCCCGGCTTTAGTAGCGGGACCACTCTACCCAGTTTACACACGTCGAGTATAATTAGGGTGGTCAGGGACAGATTGAGAAGCTTGGCCCAAATGTTTTAACATCAGTGTGCTTATTCCGTCGGGGCCAATGGATTTGGAGGCTTTCTCCTTCCCGATTACCCCTGAACCTCCTCCCTGGAGAAATCAAGTGTCGCGCTGGTATTTGGCAGTTTGCGTAGATGGCGGGTTACTCGTCTTTTCGTTCGTCAACAGAGGGTGCAGTGTAAATAACCGGCTAAAATAGCTCGCGCGCCTCTTCGGGTTACCTAATGAAATTTCCACCCGATCATCACGTCTCGTCGGATTAGACAACGATTTGACAGTGGCCCCAGAGTAGAGATTGCAGGACCTTGGTGCTCTTCCTGATACGGGGATCGCCGGGATCGGCCAGGTGTAATGTGGCGCGCCTTGTCGCTAAAACCGCCGCTTCAGTGGGGAAATTAGAGCGGATCGCCGCGATTCGACCTGCAGGTATGAAGCGGGCGGCAGCAAACACGACAATTTTGGGGATTCTTTTCTGCAGGGAGGACGTTGGTGGGAGTGACATTTGACATCCTGCACCTCTCCACTGCCACTAAAGTACAGAGCCGCAACAAAACCCTCAAATCGCAGCAAGTAGCCCTTGGGGTAGACAAAGATACTCTGTTGGTAATAAACAAGGCAATTGGCCGGCCCGTCGTAAACTATGCTGCTCCGATTTGACCATTGGGGACTAGCAATTGAATATCTTAGAAGCTTGTTAAAACACCGCCCTTCGGACTGCGGCAGGAAACCTCCTGATGGCGCCGGGACTCCACTTATAAAGTGAAACATCTATGCTCCCAGTTAAGGAGCATAATGTTATGCTGTGTACGCAATATATATTGCGATAGTTCCGCAGGAATCAATACCGACAAGAACCGTTGGACAGGGCAACAAGTTTTAAGCACCATTCACCGAGAGTCCGTCAACATCTTTGTGAACCCATTTCAGAACAAGAGTAAACAACAAGAAAGAAATTTGCTATTTATTAAGGAGTAAATAAACGTTAAGTAATTTACAGACAACTAAGAACCGAATAAACAAATTTTGGGACTTTTATTTAGCTATTCAGGGATCAAACTCAAAGGATTTGGGAAAACAGCGACGATAAATACGAAAATCGTTAGAATGTGTTTATTTTCTACATGTCATCTTTTTATTACATATTTGTATAAATGATGTTTGTAATTAATTTGTTTATGGATCATTGATTATTATATAAATTTTCTTGGCGATTAGTTTCTTTAGACATTTTCATGCCTTCATATATACCAGTGTAGTAACCGCTCATGTACCATGACATCAACATAGCAGATAAATGTTCCGATCCATTTGTATTTTGTAATAGCATTGGCGGCAGAGGTGGAGGTGGTGGCACTGCATTAATACAACTTTCTTCGCTGGGATCTATTCGCTGTCTTCCATTTCTACTCTTCCCCTGTTCTTTACTATTAGCCTTTTGGAACTGCATGCGACGTGCTTTTTTCCCCCATGAAGGGACCAGATCTTTCAAGTTTACCGTTTCTTCATTTTCATATCCAATATATTTCACTGAACAAGTTTCATTAGGTTGATCTATGGAAATTATTTTTGCCTCATAATCACAGCCATCGTGCCCATATGTAGCACGAACGTAATCACCGACTTTAAAATCATTTAAAATATTTGACTGCAATTCAGAATTGGCTACCTCCTTTGCATTAGTATTACTTGCCACATGCTTTGCAATATCCTCGCTGACAAGTTTTACACAATTGCCATACGATTTTATCAGCATATTTTCATCCCAGCCATCACCAAAAATATGCTCTTCACATTTCCGGTCAAGGAATGCCATTTTATTATCAGATCGTTAACGGTAGATCTTTATCCAAACTGTTTACAAAACACAACAATTATAATTGGGATACTTTATCGATATATGAAAAGCTCGATATTATATTCTATAAGGCTGGTCAAGTCTAATCAACAGCTCCACAAACCTGCCTGTAAAACTTTTATTGAACATTGATATTGATTAGCGCACGTAGTATTTGTATTTAATTAATTTAACTTAGGTAGTTGATTCAAAGAATAAGCGGACAATGCTTTTAATTCATTGTACTCGTTTGTAATCTTTAATATTTCACTTAATATATAAAATCAACAATTTAGTAAAATGTCTTAGAAATTGAAAAGAATAAAAAAAAAAAATTTTAAATAAAATAAATAAAAAATAGTCCGAATTGTTGCTTTTTCAAATGAAATTTAATTGTAAATAGGGAAGAGCATATTTTCGCAAAATTTTTTTTTTTTAGTTTTTCACAATATAAGTAAAGAAATGACGAATAATAGTTTCACTTAATATAAACAAGTGTTATTGTAGGGAACAGTCAGGTGAAAAGCTAACCTCATTCTATTGATGAATTGCCAAATGGATTTATAATTTTAGTTTGAATAGCAACCTATTAACTCCAAAATGTCTTTTCCCGGTAATTGTCTAGAATAGCTACTTTTGTTAAAACATTATTAAAATTAACAAAAAAGCATACCAATAGATTCGGTTTGACGCGAACATTAATTATAGATCGGGGGAAGACCAATTTTCCAAACACTTTTTTAGTTATTAACAAAATAAATAACAATATTATGCTTATTAGATGCACTCATAATATGTGTTAATTTGTAAATATCGTAGTGAAATACACACAAAAAACCATGTAAATCGATGCATCAATATAATAACAAATATCGCTTTAAATTGATTCAAATAGTTGTTGTTGTAGCCAACTATGAAATGAACTGCAGCTAACTTTGTCATAGGATGAATGGGCTGCCATGAAATAGGTTAATGGTAATTACAAGCGATTTTTACTAAAAATGACCCAAACTGATGGGTTTTTTTCGTAATAGGTGTTTGAATATGTTATTTCCATTAAAAGTAGCGGAAAGCGGAATTTTGCCTAAGCTTTTCATTATTTAAGCGCGGCGCTTTAAAAAAATAACCCTGGACCGAACCAACACCGCCTCCGCCTTACAAAATATTTGAGTCCAACCCCTTTTTTTTAATATTTATTGCTATTTTAAATATTAATAATGAAAAGCTTAGGCAAAATTCCACTTTCCGCTACTTTTAATGGAAATAACATCTTCAAACACCTATTACGAAAAAAAAACCATCAGTTTGGTTCACTTTGAGCGAAAGTCGCACGTAATTACCATTAACTCATGTGCATGGCAGCCCATTCATCCTATAACAAAGTTAGCTGCAGTTGATTTGATAGTTGTCTACAACAACAACTATTTGAATCAATTTAAAGCGATATTTGTTATTTCCTTACTTCTTTTGTTAATAACTAAAAATTTTGGTGGAAAATTTCACTCCTACCGATTTATAATTAAAGTATATTCCTTGATGCATCGATTTACGTGGTTTTTTTGTGAGTATTTTACTACGATTTTCACAAAATAACACATATTATGAGTGCAACTAATAAGCATAATATTGTTACTTATTTTGTTAATAACTAAAAAAAGTGTTTAGAAAATTGGTTTTCCCCCGATCTATAATTAATGTTCGCGTCAAAACGAATCTATTGGTATGTTTTTTTTGTTAATTTTAGTAACGTTTTAACAAAAGTAGCTGTTCTAGACAATTACCCTTTTCCCAACCTATCCACGATGGTTTCCCAAATCCTTAGAGCTCGATTACTAGAATTTTAAATAATTTTGATATATTACTCAATAAATGACAATGCGTTTCGCTATTTACAGTCACACAATTTATCACTTTCACATTCTACTAGTTTTACTTTACAGTAGTGTTTTCACCAAACGAGGTCACCATAAGCTGACTTGCCGGCGGTATGTATTTCGCCCTTATATACTACACAGACTGCTGGTATGAACGCCTGGAAAGATGTTAGAGATAACGAACTTTATCGATAATAAATGTTCTCGATTCTCTCTTTCATATGACATATATTTCACATTTTTGCCAAGATCTATCTACCATGAAAATTTAATAATAAATCATTTTTATGGCAGCTCATTAAAATGAAGTTAGATGCTTTTCAGAAGTCAGTTCTCGGTAATCGTCCACTACAGTTACTTATGTTAACCACCAATAGTTTCGTTTTCAAGTGAACTTATATTATAGTTGAAACATATTTATGTGAAGAAAAAGAGATAAAATAAATATGGGTCCGAAATTGTGCATTCTCCAATTTATTTTTAAAGTATATTTGAAAAGGCATTTATTAGCTTGTTTTTTATATTTATTTTACTTTGACTTTGACAAAAGACTGTTCTCAGCAATTTTCAGAATTGACATGATTTATTCTCAAAAATCTGCATCATCATCATCTGTTTAATTGTGGAAGTTAGAGAAATCTACAACAAATTGGATCGTATGTGTCGCCTTAGTTACTTCCAATTTGTTTATTGGGGAGTGGCAACATTGCTATATTATCTATATCTCGTTTCGGAGTTTTTATTTAGCCTAAAGCGCGAATACTTGGTGTGCAATAAATAACAAAATTGTAGAGCATTGTGGAAAGATAATTTAATTCGTAAAAGTACCAAAAAGGTTCGCAAAATATTTAAAATGTTGTGCATGTTCAAAGCAAGTTTACATTCTTTATAATTCATGTATGTTTTAGGAAATTACAAAGTAGTGCTAACTCTAGAATTTACGCATATACATGATGCTGGCAAATTTGTATGTGAACCTATTTAATAAAATACTTCCAGTTTAATATGTTGTCATAGCGTAAGCAATAGATACTTGAGAATGTTGTCATAGTTGATATATGTACGTACGTACATATGGTTTAGATTGTAGTAACGCCCTGACAAATAATTGGCTATGTTATTATTGGGCTTTTTGCAAATGAAATTTTTTTAAAATAACAAGGTAAAAAAAGGAAAGATGATTTCCATAAAAATGTGGTTTATATAAAGGATTTTCTTATATTCACTTAATCAAAGTGAAATTTTCCGAAAAATGTCAAGGTCTTTTAATGTTTCGTCACTGTTTAGTTTAGTAAGCCATTGATTGGGCCTTAGTAATATCTCACACTATCTATACTCTGTCCTCCCTTCACTATGTGCCAGTGCTATGACTTCGGTAGAATTAATAAGTAAATTCTAGATGCACGTGAATCTCTTAGTTTTTCTGCTTGATTTTAAAGATGTGTATGTCTCCAATGACATCACCGCTTCTAATAAGCCAGTTCACTGAACATTTAATTTTTATCTTATTTATACAATAACAGTTGTATTGCTTTTGTTAGGAAAGAACAGGTATATCCAACTAAAATCTAATTAAAATCTATTATTCGTTATATATATATAATATGTGGTTGAATATTTATCGAATGGAAACTATATTTAACAAAAATTTAAATATTTTAAGGAAACTAAAAATTAAGTAACGAAAAACGGAGAAACAAATCCATTTGTAACATGTGTACACATGCTAATCTAAACTTACATACATACATAAATTATGTTCCACCAGCATAATTCAATCACGTTTATAATCTCGACTTTTTGACATAGCTTTCAATCCTATATACCAGAATATCTGGCAGTGTTAGTAGCTCGATACAGTTAATTGCTCGAATCCAGAATTTTGTTTTTGTTCAAATTTTCAATACCTTGAACAATTACAGCTGCGGAACATATTATATTTTATTGACTTCTTCAATATTTAGTTGTATTGCCTTTATTTATTATTTCTGCCAAATATGGGGAAGACAAGATGACGACGTCTTTCTAATAGAATATTATTCTATGATTTTTACACACTAACCTTTTTTTATTTCCATTTTTAAGATCTGTCCACAAACTCGTGCTTGAACAAACATGTTTGATTTTTTAAATTCATCTAATTTTTTTTTTTTTTTAAGTATTAAAACAATTGATATTCTAAAGAAATTTTGATAAACAACAACATACAAATTTATTATTTATCAAAATTTCTTTAGAATATCAATTGTTTTAATACTTAAAAAAAAAAAAATAGATGAATTTAAAAAATCAAACATGTTTGTTCAAGCACGAGTTTGTGGACAGATCTTAAAAATGGAAATAAAAAAAGGTTAGTGTGTAAAAATCATAGAATAATATTCTATTAGAAAGACGTCGTCATCTTGTCTTCCCCATATTTGGCAGAAATAATAAATAAAGGCAATACAACTAAATATTGAAGAAGTCAATAAAATATAATATGTATTCAACTTTCTATACATTTTTACTATAATTATCTTAAATTAGTAGTATTATATCACTTCAAATACATACGCACGCGCTTAGTACGTACATAGTTATTTTTGGATAAATTAATATTAGCGATAAATTTACAAATTGTAATTGTAAGCTATTTAATCCACAATTCACACTGCACTCGATAGATCGGCCAATGAATGAGCCTCTCCAAGTGTTTCGACAAGAGCAATTGTACGAAATAATGCCAGCTCTTGATCAAAAGAAATCCCAATTAGGTCGGGAGCAATAAGAGTTGAATGCAAATTATATCTATAAAACATGCTTAAATCTTAATGCTCGATTTTTCAACAACCTACATCTATTATAATGCAAACTCTAATCTGAACATTACGTTGTTTCAGAGGGTCGAGGGAGGTTCGACCGAGTTCAGCGATTCTTATATTCAAAATCACCTATCTGAAAATTGGGTTATCTCATAGTCGACCGATCTGTCTGGTTCCGAAAAATGATTAACAAACTTCAAAAGCGTTAAAAGCTCATTAATAGGTAAAAATAATAAACGCAAGAAACGGAGAAACACTGGATTATGTGGATACTATGAAATTAACTAATATTTTTTGTATTTTTAGAGTAATTCCAAACGTGTAAAGATTGAATTAATAACCGATAAATTCATTTATACTTTCAGATTTAAACGTTCCATTTCACATACCCAAGCTTTTTAACGGTCTCAAATTGACAACAAGACAACATCTTGTATCAGCTTCAAAATCGTATATAATTAAATTTTAAATTAAAACGGCACAATGGCTACTGTGACAACAATAACAAGTTATGATCGGCAGCAAAGGTATTATATTAAATAATGTTAAATGCCAATATTATTTAAAACTTTAATTTTAGTACTGATTCCGGTTGGGACAATCCATTTAGACCAGGTGGTGATTTATCCAGAGAGGCTGATGAAATAGTAAACATGATTAGAGGTATTTGTCGGAATATATAAATCAAAAAAGAAGATTATTTTCAATTAAATGAAGTAATAGCCTTTCTCAAATTTATTCTTCTGCATAGAAAAAGGGTTTATAATAAATATTACCAACTTGATCGTTATGATCATTCGTATACAAAAAACTTTCGAACTAAAATTTTCACATGAGAAAATTTTAATTGATTTTTAAAAATGTATTAACTACAAAATTTTTTGAAAGTGAGGTAGTTTAAGAGAAACGACATTAATTGATATAGATTAAAATAAGTTTGTTTATTGAGCTGCTCTAGGTTACGACAGGTTACTCTATTTCAAAAATTGTGCTGAAAACTGGCTATTGTTTGCTTTATATAAAAAAGCATTTCCACAACATCATGTTTCTACCCTCATTGGAAGTGTATTTGGTTTCAAATTCCTTACCTTTCGGATGTCGTAAATTTCTATTGGTATGATTGGTATTCATGTCTGCAAAGATTAATCTTTTCTTCGTCACTAAATAAGACATAATAACACTTGCCCAATTAAAGTCTAGATATTGTTGTCAACTTAATTCCGATCTATCCAGACTCGACCCCCACATATCCAATGAGTCTCCACATGACACTAACCAACTCTTTGCATAACCACACTAACCGATTCAAACACAAACCTCAATGGCTTGGACTAGAACTTCCGGGCCCTAGGCGGTGTAAGTGAACTGCTACAAAAACAACAACAATACATAATAAATCATCGCCCGGGATTTTTTCGAAAGAATGAATTATGAGATGCAACTTTTTTTTTTTGAGTCTTGTTACGTGTTAACAAAGTCTATGACGAGGAGAAGATTCAATCTTTCACAAAGCAATGGTTATTGAAAAAAAATTGAAAATTGTTATTTTTATTTTATTTAACTCTTTACATCTATTATTTTGTCTACCAAAATTAAGAAGTCTGTTCTATAAAGTATATATACATATATATGTTAATAAAACACAAAGATGTTTAAATTGCTAACGGTTTTCAGATATTATACTAAAACTAAATATACCACTTATTTTGTCCCTGAGTTTATGATATGCATACGAAATATTATTCTTCAATCGTCCAATATTTGCATATATCGTTTTAACCACAAATAATAAAAAATCATTTAAATGTTGAAATGTTGCGTGCAATTTATAGTTTTTAATATGATGTTTCTTAATAAAAGTGAGTTATTTTATTCCAGGTGGAAAACCGATAACACCGACAGAGGATAATTTTTTTAAAAATATAGAAGCAAAACATGAAAATAATGGGACTGGTGTTGTTTTAGAAGCTTCAACTGATCAAATTCGTGTAAGTAAATATCGTATATGTTACATAAAATTGGGTAGGTATGTATGTTAACGTTTTTAAAATTAATGGCTCCTAAAGAATTTTATTTGTACTCTACGTCATGAGCAATGTCAAGTATTCGAAAGATAAATCCAAAAATCTAATGACAGTAAATCAATCAAATCAATTGGCAAATTTTCCTAGGAAATTTTTGTATAGCAATCCAGTGATTGGACTCGAAGGATTTGGGAAATTATCGTAGCGTGGTGCGCAATACCGCGTTTACGCAAAGCACAATACCTTATGATGATGATCTTAACAAAACCGCTTCAACAATTTTTGACTGAACTAATAGTTTATTAGATTAATGTTAGATTCGTAATTTACGACTATATTTATTATGTTTTTTTACGCACATATTTATATGGAAAGCACTCCACGTGCGCTCATGAAATAGGCGCAGATAAAATTAGTATAGGGTGTTTTTTATAGAGGTATAGAACTTTAAGTTGGCATTACTTTTCAATATGGCGACCGATTTAACAGCTGTCAAGTGATTTATTCTCAGTTTGGTTTGGCAATCCATCATGAATAGACTCACGCCTGAACAACGCTTGCCAATAGTGCAATTTTATTTCGAAAATAATCGTTCTGTGCGGAAAACGTATCGCGTATCGTTGAAAAAGGAGTAGTCGAATAAATAAATAAAAGTGCCCATATTGCTTTTTGCGGCATTAAATGGTTAAATATAAATAAATAAATATTTTGAATATTGTGTAAATTATCTATAAGAAGACCACTTTTTTGTAAGTTATATTTTTGTTATTTTTATTTTTACCATGTTTTCAAGCCTCACGCTTCCTGACTTCTCTTACATCTTACAACAACGCATACAGTCAAATCCAGTTTTTAATTATAAAATCCTATTTGGTCTAACAGTATACAATATTTGTCTAAATTCTATCAGATTAAATAATAACTGATTACTGAACTAATAAACTACTACTTTTCCTACATTTCGCCTTCTTTTTGTCACATTATAACTGCTTTTTTTCTATTACTTTCCAAAATGCAACGGTTTGTAAGGGAGTGTCAAAACTATCTTGTCACTATTTTTGCAAAACTTGGTAGCACTTTGCGTTTAGCATTCCATGGAAATTTTAAGCGTACATTCATAAGCGCTTAAAAAACAGCTATTATTATTGTTACGATCTTGCTGATTAACCTCAATGATTTCCTTAATCTTTCGGGTACGACCTCTGGATTGTTAAATAAAATCGCCAACTTAATTTGCAGTCTCTTTATTTATAAAGACTTATTTAAGTTCCTTTTAATTATTCGGTAATTCACAATTCAATTACAATTTACGTTACTATTTACAATCACTTGTATACAACTTTCACAATGTACTGTTTTTATTACTTTACTGTAATGTAATCTCCACGAGTTTAATTCACAACTGATTCACGACTGATTGCCGACTGACTCTCTTGCAGTCGTATGTCGTCCTTATATACTTGTTTGCTACGTGACAACGAAACCCCTGGAATTATTGCGTCGTTTACGATAATCGTCGTTTACGATAATCGCCTCTTACGTTCTAGAACGTGCCAGTTGTCGGCTCCTCTCTTTCATCTGTCATTCGCTTCCCATTTTCGCCACATTATTATTATTATTATGATTTATTAACAAATTAAATAAATTAACATGTTAAAAAGGATTGAGCACTAGTTGCCAGGGCTATCAGCTCTATACTATAGCTTAAGCGTAAATATAAAATGATAGTTAATTGCTATTCTAATTATTAAATTTGGGCTTTGATGACTTTAGTGAAGTTAAATACGGATTTCAGGTTGTCATTTGTAGGATTTTTTAATATGTTTAACCAATTTTCTTTGATATAGGTGCTTCTAGTTGCTTGTAGGGCGGTACAATCAACGAAGATGTTTTTCAAAGTTAATGCGTTTTGGCAGAATGCACATGTTGGGATTGGGTCTCGTGAGAGTAGATATTGATGCGTGTAGCGGGTATGTCCAAGGCGAATGCGGGAGTATATTTCAATTTGTTTTTTCGAGATGTTTGTTGGGTATGTTGGAGTAACCAGATTTTGATTCATAGCTTTGTAGTGATGATGATTGTAGCTGTGCCATTTTTCTATGTCGTCTTTCCGTAGTTGTTGTAGAATAAATCGACGCATATCTATTTTTTCAATTGTGCTGTTTGAAGTGACAGGGAGGTTGCTGGCCGACTTGGCTGCAATATCTGCTGCTTCATTACCCGAGATGTTTACGTGTTCGGGTGTCCAAAGGAGTCTGACTTTCTCGCTATTATTAATGAGATTATCTCTGATTAGCTGGATTATCTTTGAAGTTGTTCTTGGGTTAAGTACTGCTTTCAAAGCAGACATACTGTCGGTGCAAATTATTACTTTAATATTTTCTTCTAGTGCCATGGATAATGCGGTCTGTATAGCAACTGCTTCAGTGGTAAAAGCTGAGGCAATGTCTGTTAGGATTTGTACCCTCAAGGTTTGACCATTTGTGTTTACAATTGCGTAACTTGCAGGTTTATCGTTATTTTTAGACCCATCCGTGTACCACAGTGTCCAATTTTCTGACTCGTAGTGTGTTTTGCGTTCTTGAAAGAGCTGTTGGTAGATGGTAGGAGAGGTGTCTTGTTTTTTAAGGCTAGAGAGGCTTAGGTCGCATGATGCCCTTTTGATTTTCCAAGGTGGATTGTTAATTAGGGGATCGTATTCTACGTAGGACAGTCCCAAGTGTGTGGCGGTATTCAGTATTGTTTGTAGGCTTGATAGTAATCTTGGGGTGTTACTAGCCATGTTTTGAATTATGATTTTTACGTCTCTGTTGACTATGGAGTCACTTGCAAATAGGACTTTGGGAATTAGTCGTGCAAGATTGTGGTGGATTTTTTCTTCAATTGTAGGTAAGCTTGCTTCTGCCAGTATGTTCCTTATAGGTGTTGTTCTGTAGGCGTAGATACACGCTCTTGCGGCTTGGTGGTAAAGCGGAATGAAAATTTTCAGTGTGGCTTTCGGAGGTTTGCCGTAGAGGTAGAGCCCATAGTCGTCTATTCTACTTAAAGCTAATGCCTTAGTGAGATAGATTAGTGTATTAATGTGTATGTAACATTTTTTACTGGATAGGTATGTAATTAAGTTTACTCTGGCAGCTAATGACTTTTTTAAGTCTAAACAATGGTTGTTCCATCTGTAGTTATTGGAGAAAATAATACCTAATATTTTAAGTTGTTTAACGTTTTCTAGCTCAAAATTGTCAATTTTTACTTTAAGGTTGTTGAAGTCGCATTTGCGCTTTCTACACACATGAAAGTTTTTTGTTTTATATAGAGATATTTTGGCTCCAGAGTATTTGGACCAATTGCAGATGTCTTTTGCTACATTTTCTAATATGGTTTTTGTTTCAGTGGCATCTCTCTTGCAGAGAATGTATAAATCATCCGCGTAGAAGCAATGCTCTATAGCGTTGTTCGTTTTGATAATTTTGCTAATTTCGTTGAATGCGATGGAAAAGAGAGTAACAGATAAGGGAGATCCTTGGGGAATTCCATTGTTAAGTGGATATAGGTTAGAGAAGGTATTACCTATTCTTACCCTGAAACGTCTGTTTGACAAAAAAGCTTTGACATAACAAAAGATTTTCGGTCCCACTCCCCAGTTTTGCAAGCATTTAAGTATAACATGTGCACCGATTCGATCGAAGGCTTTTTCGAAATCGACCGAAAGGATAGTTGCATGATGACGTGCTGATAGTGTTTTGGTAACATAGTAATCTATTTGGAGCAGAGCGTCGGCACATCCGCTGTTTGGTTTGAATGCTACTTGACAAGGGTCTATGAGATGTAAGACTTCGGTGAACCAATTTATCGGACTGGCTATTATTCGTTCTAGGATCTTTGAAGGGCAAGGTAGTAGCGAGATTGGTCGGTATCCGCTTGTTGAGAGTTGATTTTTATTGGGTTTAAGGATGGGGATAATCGTGGCTGATTTCCAGTTCTGTGGGATTATACCGGAGTTAAAAATATTGTTATAAAGTGATTGTAGACGAGATTTGGCAAGTGGGGATGTTGTCTTCAACATGGCATACGAGATGCGGTCGAATACCGGTGTTTTCCCTTTGGCTTTGTCAAGATACATTGTTAATTCGGTAATTGTTATGGAGTCTTCGATAATAATAGCTTTCGGGTGGACATTAGGTGACGTTGTAAGGTTTTGAACGTGGCTTTTAGCCAACTGAAATACGTTCGAAAAATTTGTATCTGATGAGAAGTTCGACCATTCGGATGCAAATATATTTGCAATTGTATTTGGGTCAGATGTGGAGACGTTGTTAAATTTCAGAGTCATGGGCGGTTTGACGGTCTTTTTATTATCGAGCCTGTTGACTTTGCTCCATATTGTAGCTATTGAGGAGTTGGGGTTGATGGATTCAGTGAAATGCATATGGACATATTTATACTGGTGGATATATTTATACTGGTTTCAATCTCTACTGCAGCCACTTGAAGCTGAGTGTTAATATTTATTTGCTTATGAGGTATTATGTCCTTAACTAGGATGGAAGTGCCTTGTTTTTATTGGGTGTTTGAAGGGCAGTTAGTAAAGTAGCCTTGGTAGCCTCTCGGGAGAATAGGGGTAAAGTTAATGTTGCAGTGGGTTTCTTTTATAGCGATAATGTAGGGGTTGTGGTGCTGAACAAGCATTTGGAGTTCTGAATAATTATTTATGAAGCCTTTCATATTCCACTCGAGAATATTAAAGTCCATAATTAATTGCAGAAAAGAAAAGTACTATACAATTTTTGTGAATTCGAGTTTACAAAAAAGATAGTGTTTAAGAATTTATTTATTTATTTTTTTTTTTTTTTTTTTGGAACTAAGCTTGCTCTATGGATCTTCCTAGGAAGAGTCCATAGTGTCATCTAGGTTCTCTGAAGGATTGACGTAGTAGTCTTTGGTTTTTAGTAAATTTTGTGTAAATTGGGGAATTGGGGATACAAATGTAGATGGTGAATTTATTAAACTGTCCGAGCTGTGGGGCTCTGGACTGATAGAAATTGGGGTAGAAAAGGATGTTGAGTTATTTGAGTCGGTGGTGTTTGGGTTGATTTTTTCAGGAGTGTTTGTTAGGTTAGTTTTGTTGTTCTCATTATGCTTTGGTATTGTTGATGTGGGTATTTTATTTTGTGTGATTGTTACGATAGAAAATGTACTTTGTGAATTGGGTATGGATTTTGTTGTTTGGGAGGGAATGGCTTTGGTGATATTCGCATATGTAGCTGCTTGTTGTTGGAAGGGTAGTCTTTCTTTATATTTACGGCGAGCTTCTGCAATGCTGCATTTTTCTAGTGTTAATATTTTTAGAATTTCCTTGGCTTGTAAGTATTGGGGGCAATTTCTGTCTGATGCTGGATGCTCACTGGTGCAATTGGCGCAGAAAGTCCTTGGGCATTTTTCGGGGGAATGAGGAGGAAGATTGCAATTGTTGCAAGCTGTGTCATTGTTGCATCGTTTTTGTGTATGCCCAAGTCGTTGGCAATTTTTGCAACGCATTGAGTTTGGAACGTACGGCTGTACTTTCACCTTATACCAGGCGATATCCACAGCTTCCGGGAGCCGGAAAAGATCGAACGTAAGTACCATGAGGCCAGTAGGGACAGATTTGTTGTCAACTTAGCGAGTAAATTTGTAAACGCCGGTGACGTTTTGATTTTTCATCTCTTTAATGATTTCATCTTCTGGCACGTGTTTTAGACAGGGAGCGTATATTACACCTTTAACCGAGTTCAAACTTTCATGTAGCTTTACATTTATAGGGCATAAATTAGAGAAATCTTTGGCTTTTAGGAACTTATCTGCGACTTGGGCATTGCGTGTCAAGATGAGTAGGTTCCCGTCTCTAATCTGTGATATCGACTCTACTTCAGATGAAATAGATTCAATGCACTTTTTGATGGCGAATGGGCTTAAATGGGAGAGTTTGATATTACTATCAGCAGATGAAATCAGGATAAATTTAGGGTTACTGGTTGGAGTAGCTTTAGGGATTAGTGGTGGAAATTTAACTTTTTGGCGTTTGATTTTTTCTTTTTGTTTGTATCGTCGAAAACCATCAACTCGGAAAACCGATTTGGTGGCCTATCCGGAGGCCACGGCATTGTTGGGAAATTACTTTATTAAATTTTTTATGAAAATTCTATGACTACTGCACACGTGTTGAATGTGCAAAACAAGTAAACAAACGGTTGTCCAAAGAAATAAGAAAAATAGCGGTACTTAATACACTATTGAACACTGTGATACACACACGTCTGATCGCTTTGAATGATAGTCGGCGACTGAAAAAAAAACAGCTAATAATCCACTAAAAAAAGCAGTACAGACCTTATAACAACACATTTTATATAATATACGCGGCATTTCAAATTTTTTCTCACGCTAAGATAGGAAAAATATTCTATACCCCAACCTATGTATATTTATTTCCCTCAGATTGCTAGAAGAAAATAGCAACTCTTTGTCAGATTCTTTTTTCTTATTTGACTTCAATTTGGCACAATCAAATCAATTGGCAAATTTTCCTAGGAAATTTTTGTATAGCAATCCAGTGATTGTACTCGAAGGATTTCCCAATTCCTTCGAGTCCAATCACTGGATTGCTAAATAAAACTATCAATATTTGTTCGTTTGGCCTCTTAATCGTCAGGAACTTACTCAACGTTTATTTAGTCCTCAATAATTACAATTCCTTTCTTACCCAATGACTTTTTTACAATTCTTTATAACGCACAATTATTTTCCTCTTCACACAGTTTATCCGTTTCTAAAACATACATCTAACTGCAATGTTAACGCCTCTGCGTTTTCTACTTGTCTCCCTTTGTGATAGCTGTTGCCGCTCTTTTTATATCTGAGGATGAAACATTCTGTTCACGCGCTCAAGAATAGGCTGATTATTCGTTTGCTCGCGATAGCTGCTGCACATTCCGTTCATGTGCTAACTCGTCTGACTGCAGTAGCTGCTGCCGTCTGTCCTTTGTACGGTGAATTTCCATCTCACTGTCACTCCTTTTGTCTGTCCTTTTTATTTGAAATTTCCTTCACAGTATAATTATTAGGTAAATTTATTCAATTTAATACAAATATTTTCCTTCCTCTGTTTTATAGTTTTGGCGTTTGGAAAGTTTTTATCATATATGTATTTTGATATTACAAATTAACTTGACACACAAAGAGATTACTTTTGGACCGTTCTCTTAAAAGTTTAAAGGGCTAGAATAACTACAGAAACTACAAATTTTTTCTATTTTAAAATTGTTTGAAATCAACGGATATTTTAAATATTTTCTTTAGAAAACAAAATTCAGATGAGCATGTCAATCAATATTAACTTATTATTATTGTACCATTAAATATAATTGCTTGATACAGTGGTAAATGTTAATTATGTTTTCCCCATGCCAATCATACCTAATAAAACTAGCGCTTGGTAAAATCAAATAATTATTATATTCTAGTTGAAACTATATTTCGCCGAAATTGTATTTTGAATTTAATAACATTTGAGCTTTTACGATTACATCCCAAAGAACATGGGAGATAAAACTTTCCAACTTCTCGAACAAAGTGAAAACGCCAAGCCTATGACACAATGAAGAGTTTTCTATTCAATCATTTTTCATCAGTTATGCTTTATGGAATTCGTGAAAAAAGTTAAGAAACAAAAAGGTAAACATTTTTGAGCATTTTCTTTGTTGGTCATCTCAAGTCCAGTCTCACGCTTTTCAGGCTCTAATTGATTCTCTAATTAATCATGAATTGTAATCATGATAATCGAATTTTTGTGAGAATTATTAACTTCTCTTCTTAATTTTTTTAATTACAAAAAAAATTTTTTTTTTAATATATTGAACTTTAAACCAATCATTTGTGGTTAATTTTCTGAAATCTATTGGAAGTGAATGTATTTCCAGCCGCCTCAATATTCCATAAAATTACCTTATTTTCAATATCATAATTTTAATGCAGAAAAAAATTAATAATTATTAATTTTTAAAACTTATCATATTGCTCAAAAATTAATAATTAATATAATTATATATTTTTTCATTGAGATATAATTCTTACTTTTCAATTTATATATTTTCGCTCAAAAGTAATGATTATTTGACCAAAATAACGATTTCCTTTGGAGTTTTATTTTTTTTTTATAAAAAATATTCATTGCGCTTTGAGTTTTAAAATTTTGTTCAGAAATTCAAATTATTTTCTAAGTTTTATTATTCTGTTCAAAAATACAATTTGTTTTCTGAGTTTTATTTTTTTATTCAAAAATAAAATTGGTTTTCTGAACAAATTTTTTATATTTTTGTTTTTATGTTTATTTTTTTTAGTCATAACGAACGATTCGCTCAAAACGTCATAGCGTCTTTCTAATAAATGGTTGGATCGTAAAATCTTTTTTTTTTTTTTTTAAACTTCCTAATGTGTATATGAACCTTAAATTGACATGAAATTTAAACATATATGTTTGAGTATTTCCGACTTGACTTCATTACTTCTGAAACTATTACAGATCGTGAGCAGATCATTAAAAACAAAAATTATGAATATCGGATAATTATTATAGTTCCCACACAGCCTTTGTAAAGATGAGTGGTTTTTTCGGTTTTTTTCACCTCATTGAGTAGAATTTTATTAACTTTATGAACTATACAATCACGTATAAAATACCACAATTTGTTATAATTCATCCGATTCATCTTGTGCCATCACTAATGATTTAGAAGAGATCATCCGCCAGTGCCAGGGATTGCCTGGTAATCAACCAGTTGATTTTCCAAAGGTAAAAAAGGAAAAAATTAGAAGTTTTAATCATAATCATCCGATATTAAGGATTTTAGCGATTAACATTTTGCTTATAACATATGTATGAGCACAAATAATTTCTTCGTAGCTATAGATAACAGTTATCCGATCTTCATGATTTTTATTGCTAAGTATCTATTAATGATCTGTAAAGCAAATACGAATTTTCATGCCCATAGCTTTTTAAATAAAGAAGTTGTGCAAAATATTTTCCAAAATTTGATGAACTTTTCCATGGAAACAAACAAGCGTATGTATTGAAATTTGATGCCAATTTGAAGTTCATACAATAGTTAGTTCAAAACAGGAAGATTTTACCATATACTATTTATTAGAAAGGCGCTAATGTTTTTACTCAGAAAACAATTTTTTATTTTTGATTAGAAAAATTTAACTCAGAAAATAATTATTATTTCTGAAAAAAAATTTTTTTTTTTTAATTTACTCAGATAATATATAAAATTATAAAAATTATAAAAAAAAATGAAACTCAAAAGAAAATCATTATTTTTGATTAAAAAAAATTAAATACTCACTTTTGAGGAAAAATATAAAAATCGAAGAGTAAGAATTATAACTGATTGAAATAATATAAAATAATCTTAAATGTACTTTTTGAACGATATGATAATAATGAAAAGTTAATAATTATTAGGCTAAAAAATTATTAAATCACTTAATAATGTTTTTTTGTTGTTGTTGTTGTGATATAACTAATAATAGGGAAATGCATACTATGCAAATACTTCCTATGGAATTGTGCTAGAGATCGAGAGCACCCGCGTTGCAAAATTTTGACATATTCAAGTGAAACAATAACAACCACACAGGCACAGGGTTACTTTTCCTTCACAGGGTTGCATTTTCCTTCTGCTAGCTGTGGGAAATAAATATACATAGGATTTGGTATAGGATATTTTTCCTATCGTACCATATGTTTTTTGCATGTGTTTTGTTGTTGTGCCGTTTCCTATCCGTGCACCGTAGCATGCATTTCCTATTGATTACCATCTCTGCTATTAACTAATAAAAGCACACTTTAGTACCATTAATTTGGGTTATATTTTTACATCCCTGAATAAGAAATTGCAGTATTTCGAAGTAGGGGTTTTGGACTTAATTGAAGTTCGCGCCTGAATGACGTTTTGCCAACCTATACATGTAATTATATATTTTCAATATACCGTTAAGTATATGTAACAAATCAGCAGTAATTGCCTGACTGTATTCTCTCTGCTTTGTGAGTAATACTGAGAGAATGAGAGTGTGCATGGCTTTGTCACTACATTAATTATGATACTGTGACGAAGATACCAAATACGAATGATACATAAAAGAGTAGAAGAGAGAGATATAACCATCATGTTCTAGAGCGCGTGAACGGCATGCTTGGGCCATTACCAGGTATAAAAGGAGCGATAGCAGCTACTGCAGACAATCGACTTGAAAACTCAGTAGTAGCAACATTGGTGCGAAGTGAAGCGGAAAATAGCTGTAATTGCCGAGAGAAAAATAAATCATTGTGTATAATTAGGAGAAAATAAACATTGAGTCATTTCCTGACAATTCAGAAGCCGAGACAACAAATCTTCGACCTTAATTTAGCAATCCAGTGATCGAACTCAAAAGAGTTAGGAAAATCATCGAGGTTGAATCTAAGAATATAACTGGTGTCAGAAGTGGGATTGCTAAAAAAATCCCAGATAGATTTTGAAAATGACCAATATTCATGATTTGACAATACTACCGTTCAAAACGAATTGGCGAAGCGAGGATTATCTTCAACCGTAAATAAAGCGGAGCTATATCACGTCAGCGAGCCAAGATGTCACAAATTAATGCCAGCATTATACAAAAGCTAGATAGACAGAGGGAGCAAAATCGAGAAGCATCAAGATAGAATAGAGGATTTTATAAAGACAATTTATAGTGAACTCAATCTCACAAATCAGTAATAAAGAGAACAACAAGACTATCGGTGGATATGAAGATAATTGTAATTAAGAAGCCGAAAGAACAAATCTTGGATGTTTATCGAACTCGAAGGATTTGGGAAAATATCGAGGTTAATTACGAAAATCGTTACAATATGTAATAATAATTTGTATTAATAAAGTATGTCGGTTGTTGGTGATGCATTTATTTTTATTTTTTAATTCCACAGAAAAAATTATTCATATATTTTATATCATATAAATACTTGAGAGTTGTGTTTATTTATTTATTAAATCCGTTAATTGTGTCAAAAAGTGTTAGATATTGGAAAGAAATGAAAGAGGGCTTCTTTCCAAACAAGACCAAGATAGATATAGATATTTCCCATAAAAAAATTCTCAAATTTAGTATATCCAATTCACAAATGCTGGTCGTAGACAACAATCTCCACGAATAGTAACTTTGGCTCTTTTCCATTTTAACATTATGTTTTGTAGTTGCTGTTACCGCATGCAACATGCAAAATTATAGAAATTGAAATTTTCCAATTTCGTACGCTCCTCGGGAGAGAATGTCAAGCCCTACGAGTGTATTGCTGATATGAAATAAAAGTTCATCATAAAAACCCACTGGCCGTTCGTAGCCATCTTAAAATAAACTGTAGGCCCTCCATTTGTTGGAAAATCATCAAAACAAATTGGAAGGAAGCGCTAATTATATACATAATTTTTCGTTGCCACCCTCGATGATTTCCCAAATCCTTCAAGTCCGATCACTAGATCGCTAAGTAAAACTCCAAAGATTTGTTCGTTTGACCTCTTAATTTATATAATTTCCAAATAAAATTAAAGATGACATTAACTTTTTGCTAAAATTTTATATTTTTTTATGGCGAATCGGTTTTTGATTGAGTACTTCCCACCAGGTCTATCAAAATCACTACATCACTAAACACCGTTAATTAACATAGATGTATGTTTCGTAAGGCTTAATTACATATCAACAACAAAAATATTTAAGCAATTTTTTCCCCCCTAAACACACCACTCAGTTTAACTATCTCGAGTGTATTTCTGATATGAATAACCCCTTGTAATAAATATGTACATATGTAAAATAAATTTATTTTATTCAATTTCTACATCTTTCAGATATCGCAAAATCAGGCGCCACTCAACGGTACAAAATCAAGTAATTATCAAACCGTTGTGATGCCAAAATCCGCAGAAAGTAATGGAACATCTCAGGCTCAAGTCTCAAAAAAAGTAGTACCTGGTCCAACCTCGGCTAGTCATATCATAATTGACGAGAAGAAAAATTCGAAGAAAGGTTGCTGCTCTATACAATAAACGAATGCTTTCGGTATAATCTGTTGATTCTTCATTTTTTTTTTTATATTGCACTTGTTGAATAGATATTTCATAGATGTACGTGTATGTATTTCAAGATTGCTTAAATTCACGCCGTGAGAACTGTGCTTTGCGTTCATGTTCTTTTTTTTTTTAATGCACATCACATATACCAGTTTATAATTGTAGGAAAAGTATTTATGTAACCATACTTTTATAAAAATTAATATTTAGTGTAAAAAATCGAGAATAATCGATTGGAGTAATATATTTATATGTCTGATATTATGTTAAGTTATTTATTTAACACAAATAAATAATAAACACCTAATTAATGCTTATAAAATATTTTATGAATTTCCTTGCAAAGAAATACAAATTCTATCTGACAATTTAGTGCCTTTACGGTGGCATAGTTTGTGTAATGTAGCAATCATGATTTCGTAATTTTTTTCAATCAATGAATAAACATACGCTTGCAAACGTTTTCAGATAGAGCGTTTATATTGTACTATTATCAAGGTATCCAAGCGTTCCTTTCAACAGACTGCTTGGTGACAACCTCTTTATACGGGAGTTATATACTTTGTACCGACGATTCATAGATCCTCAAAAAAATTACAGGTTAACTGTGACGGTTTCTTTATCATTCAAAATCGAAAGAAAACCACGAGCAACTTTTTATAAAGGTGTGTTTGGAAGACATAATACATTTGAAAGGACAAATCGAAATTTATTGTTATCGCCTACTATTTTTATTTACACTTTACACAGAGTTTACACACTCCTCTCTGTTGCTCCTCTTCTTTTTTTTTTTTTTTTTTTTTTTTTGGAAACCTCTTGATATCGCCCTCCTCGTTCACACAGAGAAATTTTCTGTTTACATTTTATTTTATTTTCGTAATTTACTGTTTACTGTTTTGTTGATATAAAAAATAAATTTAAGGAAATGATTTTGTTTCCTTTCGGAAGCATGTTATCGAAACGAAATGAAATTGTTAATGTTGAAACGGCACAAACTCATCGTGGAACTAACGGCACTCTTAAATTTAAACGTTCAATAATCTCGCTTAACGATTTAACATTAACGGCAGCATTTCGTTTCGGGTAAAAATTAAATAAAATCTGTTTTGAAAACTACTTTAACGATAACATATCCAAATGTTTCAATCGAAAAAGGATACTGAAACACAAAATAATTAATCGTACTGTCTCTGCGGACGATCTACTGCTTTTCACTAATACAAAGCGATTTCGTTAATAATTTCTAGGATATAACAAGCTGGGCTAAAGATTAGGCATAAAAAGCTTCTTTCAATAAATGTCAAAATTTTCATATATGTAAAATAAAGCTCTTTGCACCTATGAATCTATCTTCTAATAATAATAATAATAAATAGCTGCAACACACAAAAAGTTTTAGGAATTGTATTTGAATCTAAACTAACATAGAATGGTCTTTGTTTGTATCTCAAAAAAGGCATTGTTAGGAGGTTAGATTTTAAATATTTGCCATCAAAACACTGCCTCGTTCATCATGGTTGTCAACGCAACCATAACTCTGATTTTAACAAAAATCGACTACTGACATTGTGTGAAAAGCAACATGAAAGGCACACTTCCTGCATATCAATCTCTAGAAGTATAAATACCACCACTGTCGCCGACTATCATTCAAAGCGTTCAGACGTTGTTTTTCTCAGTGAATAGTAGTGACACTTGCTATTGCGTTAATAGTTCCGTTAATTTTCTTATTTACTTTTCATCGCATTCTTACCTTTTATTATATTGTTTCTCTATAGTCACGTGTAAATTAACTTTACATTTGCATAAATATAACCAAGAAAATGTCGCCAGGGCCTTCGGATAGGTAACCAAATCGCTTTTCTTTGTTAAGTGATTACGGAGACCACCCAAACAGGAAGAAACCAAAAACCAATACTAAACAAGATTTCCCAAAACTTCTATAACCCCAAATTCTTAATATCTTCTGATGACGATAGTAAGCCACTTTCCCAGGTGAGCCCATTCGCAATCAAAAAATCCATCGAAGCTATATCTACTGAAATAGACTCAGTTACTCAACTCCGAGACGGTAACATACTTGTCTTGGTGCGCAGTGCTCAGATTGCTGATAGGTTTCTAAAAGCTAAATATCTCCAACCTTTGCTTAATTAAAGCAAAATTACACGACACCTTGAACTCCGTTAACGGCGTAATCTACGCCCCTTGCCTAAAACTCGTCGAAGAAGAAGAAATAATCTGGGAAATGAAAGATCAAGAAGTCACAGGTGTATACAAATTCACGCGTAAAGTGGGAGACAAACAAGTTTACACTGGCCAAATGGTTTTAACCTTTGACCTTTATCGGCTCCCTGAAACCGTGGAAGTGGCTTGGTACAAAGTCAAGGTACAACCTTACATCCCAAGCCCAATGCGGTGTAGGGACTGCCAGAAGCTGGGTCATACAAAAAAAAAGGTGTACTAACAGTCCAACATGCGATAATTGCAATCTTCCAATTCACGATCCAAAAAAATGCGGGAGAACCCAATGCGCTAACTGCGCTGAGGACCACCCCGCCTCAGACCGTAACTGCCCAAAATTCATCGAAGCCAGGGAAATCCTTAAGATAAAAATCTTGGAAAAATGCAGTATGAGCGAAGCACGCCTTAAATATAAAAATAGTTTGCCATTTTCCCAACGACTAGCTTCCTACGCCAGCGCTACAGAAACTGGCACATTAACCAATACTGATTTCGCAAGTTCAAATAATAAAACGCATGCTGAAAAAAACAAATCTACCGATTCCAATGTATCAACACAAAACACCCACATTATTAAACAGAATCCAACTAATTTATCCGTTAAACCATCAAGCTCAAGCAATACCAACAAACAAAACTTTACCATTTTCTCTTCTGAAATTTTTTCACTTCAAGAAAATAATAAACCAACTACACAAAATAGCCCAACATCTAAATCAAACCCTACGCCACAAATATCACCAATATCCGTTTTTACTCAAAATCTATTAAAAAATAACGACTGCTTTCTCAAACACATTGAAAACATTAATAAACCCCTCTCTATGGATTATTCCATCGATGATCTATAAACCAACCCCCTCTTAAATCCCTTGCTTCTGTAAAGCTCACCTTTACAAAAGTCAGAACACTTTCCTTTTTCTCATCTCAGCCATGAACCTGAATATTCTCCAGTGGAATATGAAATGTTTCTACAATAACTTCTCTGAACTCCAAGTACTCATCAAACAATATAACCCAAGCCTAATCGCAATCCAGGAAACTCATTGTTGCCAGAACTCTGGCCCAATTCTTTTGAACAGTTACTCCACCTACTTTGTAAACGATGCATCAAATACAACAGCCAAACAGGGCGCGGGTCTGCATCCCACATAAAAATATTGACGTTAATTCTCAACTCCAAGTGGTAATGATCGAAATTGAATTGGATATCAAATTCACGGCGGTATCCGTATATATCCCTCCCTGTCAAAAATTCAGCAGCAGAGACTTAACCGACATTTTCAACTCAGTTAACACTCCAATTATAGTGCTTGGCGATTTCAATGGTTGGAAGCAGCCCGACTCACTTCTCCACCCACTCCTCCTTCTCCCACGTTGATATATCCCTTTGCTCCCCTCCATTATTTCCGCTTATAAAGTGGAAAACACTAAATGATCTCTACAACAGCGATCACTTCCCGATCATCCTAAACTTCGCATTAAATCCCAATGTCTCCTACCGCACCAAAACCCCACCCAAATTCCTCCTAGACTTTGCCGATTGGGAAAACTTCCAAAAGGAAGTTCACGTCGAGCTAAGCGCGCGGCCTAAATCTAGCTCACCAAATCACGAAGCGTCCAATATCGCTAAATCCATACGAGTGGCTGCAAACCACTGCATTCCCCAAGCATCACCTTCCCATAGAATCCATGTACCCTGGTGGAATAAGGAACTAACGCTCCTTTGAAGAGACAAAATGCAAGCATGACATAGCTTTAAAAATAACCCTACGACCTCTAATCTCATAAAATTTAAAAAATCCAACGGCATATTTCGGAAGGAAATGAAAACCCAAAAAAAAACTGAGCTTCGTCAAAGTTACTGAGTCTATTTCGCCCAACTCTTAAATATCCGACCTTTGGAATAAAATTAACAGGCTATGCCATAGAAATCCACATACTCCTATAGCAGCAATCAAAACAAACTACTGCATATACTCCGATCCGTCCATGATATCCAACGAATTCGGTAAAGTGTGGTCGAATCTCTCATCCGACACTAATTTCTCTAACCAGTATAGAGAAACAAAAAATAATACCTCCAGGCAAATGTCCCCCCTTCAAACACACCCAAAAGCCGCTCTCATTGAGAAACCAATGACGATGACCGAACTGCTAACTTGCATTGGCAAAGCAAAAGGCAAAACACCCGGTTTCGACCGAATTTCGTATAAAATGATCAAAGAAACGCCGGCTTTAGGACTATCCCGCTTATTGCAGCTTTACAATGGCATTTTTGATACTGGCACAATCCCTCAGAGCTGGAAAAACGCCACCATTATTCCCATTCCTCAGCCAAATAAAGACTCCCTCTCAACCGATGGATACCGCCCTATTTCACTTCTCTCGTGCCTTTCCAAAGTTATGGAACGGATGGTGGCAAACCGAATCTCTTGGTTCACCGAAACACAACAACTTATCGATTCGAACCAAGTTGCCTTCAGATCCAACCGAGGATGCACCGATGCCCTTCTCCACATTGACTATTATGTCACGAAAGCCTTATCAACTCGCAACCATGTCTCGATTCTTTCACTGGACTTTGAAAAGGCATTTGACCGAGTTGGATCTCATGTCATCTTAAACCCCCTGCGCTTGTGGGGAGTAGACCCCAAAATTTTTTACTTCGTTAAATCTCCTATCAAATCGAAAATTCCGTGTAAGAATTAAAAACGTCTTCTCTGACGTATATCCGCTTGAAAATGGTATCCCACAGGGTTCTCCATTATCCGTAATATTCTTCAACATCGCATTCAATGAAATAAGTAACATTATAAAATCTAATAATTTTGTAGACCACTGCCTCTATGCAGACGATATTTACATACTCTGCAAAAGAAACAATAACATAGAAAACAACCAAATTTTCAAAGACCTTATAAAAGATATCCTGGATTGGGGTGACTACTCCGGAGCCAAGATATCCTTAGAAAAAACTAAAAACTTTCACCTCTGCGATTTCCACAATCGCACATTAGCAATAAATAACATAGAGATAGAAAATGTAAAGAAATTGAAGATTTTAGGTATTGTATTTTCGCATAATTACCGATGGATATGTCACTTTTCTTATCTTAAAAAAGCATTAGCTGCCAGAATCAATATTATAACGTATCTCGCTAGTAAAAAATGCCATGTACACATTAATACGCTCATATATTTAACCAAAACACTACTATTAAGCAAAATCGACTATGGGTTCTTCCTCTTTTGGAACACACCGAAATCCGCCTTCAATATAATCAAGCCTGCATAACACCAAGCAACACGAGCAAGTATATACGCATTTCGTACGACTCCCGTTAGAAATATCTTAGCTGAAGCGGGATTACCAACTATCGAGGAGAGATTGTACCAAGTCCATGCGAGACTCGTCCCTAAACTTCTATTTCCGACCAACTCGATCATCGATTATGACATCCAAAACATTAACAGCGTCTGTCGGCCTCAAAGATTTCCTTCTGCGATGCATCAAATACTAAAAATCGCCAACAATCTCGAACTATATAACACAACGGACAAATACCAAACACAAAACCCGCCATGGGAAATCAAAAAGGAGTCGTGTGATCTTGCTCTAGCTACTTTCAAAAAGAGCACCACATCGCCAGAAACCTTCAACATAATGTTTCAGGAACGCAGAGAGTATTATGAAGCCGAAAACTTGACCCTGGCTAGCTTCGCAGTTGTCGACTCAGATGGCGACGCTCTAAGGGTAGAAACTCTATCGGACTACACATCTGTTTTCACTGCAGAAGCAGTCGCTATTTACACTGCAATATCTATGGCTTTCGAACGCAACTCTAAAACCCTTATATGCACCGACAGTAAGTCTGTCATGCAAGCGATCCTAAACCCACTATCAAGCGAAGCTACAATTAACCGAATTAGAGATATGCTCATTGACTATGCGTCAATAATACGTCTGCTTTGGATACCAGGCCATATCGGAATTCACGGAAATGAAAAGGCAGATAACGCAGCGAAATCAGCTTCCTCAACCCCGGTAACCAAAAACGCCACATGCGAAACAAAAGACATGCACTCAACAATCATGCGACATATCCACCCAAAATGAAGCATGAATGGCAAAACTATACCCACCACCATTACACTGCCATAAATGGAGACCTTACGTCTCCCCAATACCCTACCGACATATGGAAGTCACATATAAAAGTCTTCTCTCGGATACGCCTTGGGCATACTGCAAGCACACATGAACATCTTCTTACCGGCGAATCACCCATATCCTGCGAATATTGCGGCGAAACTGTGTCGCTAAACCACATATTTGTAGACTGTCCTGCACTGATAGACGCCAGAAACCATTACCTAAGAAGAAACTGGACTGAACTTCTAAAGAATCCTACAACTGAGAACATCAACTCTATTTACAACTTTATGAACCATATCCGCGTCGACGTTTGAAATTGCTGTTAGTAAAATATATATACCAGCCTACTCAATATACTAGCATAGCGTCCAAATCGGCGCAGCATAGTTTACGACCGGCCGGCCAATTGCCTTGTACGTTGCCAGCAACGTTTCTTTGTCTTTCCCCCAGGTGCTACCGGCTAGCGATTTGAGGATTTTGTTGCGGTTTTGTACTTTGGTGGAGTGAAGGAGTGCAGGCTTTCGGATGTTACTCCCAGTAAATTTGGGTTGTTCGTGGTCGGAATTTTTACACCATCGACCTTCACATCGAGTTCTAGCCGGTACTCTTTCGTCCAGCTGGTGAAAAGGGTGGCAGAGGATTTCGCAGGTTGTAGATGTAGATGTCGTGCAGTGAAGATGTTGGAAAGGTCGGCGAGGTAGCGTTTACTGAAGAACAAAGGCTATCAACCAGGCCAGACGCCAAAATCGAACAGTCATCGACGTATGAAATCAGCGAGACGCCCTCAGGTGGTGGAGGAAGACTCGAGATGTAAAAATTAAACAGCATTGAGGAGAGGACACCACCCTGTGGAAGCCCTTGTTTAATTTTCCGTAGTTTAGATGATCGTCGACCACTCAGGTAGTTCATGGTCCACCTCTACAACCCCGCCGGTAATGAGGAATTCTCAATGTCCGATAGTAGAACTGAATGATTTACTGTGTCGAAAACTTTCGACATGTCCAGTGCTACTAGAACAGTTCGCGCACAGGGTCGATTTTGTTTGAGGCCATGAATTATCTGGGTGTTTATGGCGAGCCATGGTTTCTGTCGCAGAAGCTGGCTATCCTCGAGATACATTAAAGTAAGAAAAGCTGTACCTCTCAGACAGAACAGAATACCGGCAATCATTCCAATATACAGATGGTACAAAATCTACTAATATCACAGCTTTTGCAGTAGTAAGTGACAATCGCGAAACTATTTCCAGTGGGCATCTGTTTTCCTTCGGCTCCGTCTTCACATACTTAGCTTTGGTGGTAACAATATTTTCTGTTATGAGGCCATCGCAGTTCTCCATGAGCTGATACCAGACGAAACGGTAATAGATGCATTCTCCAAAATTGTTTGGCTTTATCCCACTAGAAATACGAATGCAGCGGCTGTGGTGGATTGTATACGGTGGCAATCAGCATAATAACTGACAGAGGAACCGCTTTCACATCTAGTCTTTTCAAAGATTATTGTGATAACGAAGTAATTGAACACTTGTTGATTGCAACTGGCGTGCCACCTTCAAACGGGCAAGTTGAAGGTATACATCAGGTAGTAGTGCCCATGATAGCAAAATTGAGTCACGAAAATCCTGGGAGCTGGTACACCCAAGTAAACGGCGTCCAGCAGTTTGCTAGACATGGAACGAGAAGAAGTACGCTTTGAAGCACGAGATAACGTAGCCACCATCCAGCATAAAAAACGAATGGCATACAATTAACGTAAGAAAACTGTGGTGGAATATGCGATCGACGAGTTGATTGCCATCAAGCGAACGCAGTACGAAAGCGGACTTAAACTGAAGCCGAAATATTTAGGGCTTTACAAAATAGCGAAAATCATGCGAGAAAGGACGATATGTTATAGAAAAGGTTGGCGATCACGAATTACCAGGACGCACAACTACAGTGGTTGAGTGTTTAAAAAAAAGAGGCCCATCATTCGAGGTCGCATGTTCGAGCAGGATGGCCGAATCTGGGAAATACTACAAGCAACACTGTTAAATAACTAAATGACCTACACTGTACATACTCGACGGTAGACTATCAAGACGAACGAAACGACAGAGCATTTTATTGTAAAATTAACCGCCTTCAAGCGTAGTCCTGTAAAATCCATCAAACTTGTGTTCTTAGAATAAATCAAATAAGTTTCAAATGAAAGAACTAAAGTGAATTAAATATGTACATATAAATAAAGAAAAGCTAATGCAATAGAATTAGAAACTATGCTTCAACATGGATTATATTAAAAGATCAATGAATACCTGACTTTAACGGAGCTGAAGAAGCTAATTTAGAGTTAGGTAGCTTTCATTTTAATATATTATAATTGAAAAAAAGTACTAAATAGTGTTAAGTAAAATCAGTATCTTCATATTCAGTAATCAGCGATCCGAAAACGGTATAACCAGTGTCCCACTTCATTTAGAGCAGTGTATGGTCACTTTTCCACTATATAATAATAATTATAATAATAGTAATGATAATAATAATAATAATCTCATCAAAGATTGTAAAAATTAACTCGCGTAAGCGATTCGTTGCTGCTGCTAAAAATTGTCATCCTTACAAGAGCGCTACTGATCATTTAAGCCAGTGAATGAGAGAAAGGGCAGCCATCAATGCACAAGAGAAGGAAAAGAGAATGTCGTGTACAAATATAAATTTCAGTTTTGTCATTTCGGTCTTAAGAAATCGATGGGGAAATCCGTTTTAGATGCTGAATTGTTACAGTGAGAACCCTCCTGACATTTGATGGCTCAAATCATCGGAAGCCTTCTTGTAGGGTCGGCTATAATCGTACAAGCAGTGTATACGCCAGTACAGAAGAAGAATAATGGTTGGAGCTCTGATAAGATTCAAAATAATGTTTAAAATTTTAAAATTTAATTTTGTTTACGTAAATGTAAATGTATATAGTTGAATACACTATGGCAACCACGACCAAAGATATATTTGCCACGACTTCCCACTTTCCCCTTAAAATGAAAAAATTTACAAACCCATTCAAACATTTTTATTTTCTCACAAGCACATTTACAAATTTTGTGATCGAATAGTGAAATAAATTTCCTTAACTTAGTCCTGCTAGAACAGCGAATCTAATAATAATTTGTATTCTATTAAGAACTGCATGTGTTAGAGAGGGCAAAGAATAAACATAGAATTTTTCAAAGTTCGTACATGAGACGAATTCATTCTCACAGTCATGGTTGCCGTTCGAACTATCATGTACCAATTTTTTCTATGAATAATTGCAGTATTTTAAAATCGAATTTTCTCGACTTAGCTTCATATAATTTTTTATATAATATTGTTACGATCTTGCTGATTACACCTCCATGATTTCCCAAATCCTTCGGGTACGATCTCTGGATTGTTAAATAAAAATTGCCAACTTAATTTGCAGTTTATTTATAAAGAATTTATTTAATGTCCTTTTATTACTCAGTAATTTACAATTCACTTTACTATTTACAATCACTTGTATACAACTTTCACAATGTACTGTTTTTATTACTTTGCTGTAATATAATCACCAACGCGTTTACTTTGCGACTGATTGCTTTTGCATTCGTGTGTCGTGTACACTTGTCTGCTGCTTGAAAACGAAAGCCTGGTATAATCGAGTCGTTACGATAACGTCTCGTTTTACGCTCTAGAACATGCCAGTTGTCGGCTTCTCTTTCATCTGACATTCGCTTCGCATTTTCGCCACACTGCCCTCCACCTAAGTCTGATCGAAATAAACTAACTTTACATTTGCATAAATATAACCAAGAAAATGTCGCCAGGGCCTTCGGATAGGTCACCAAATCGCTTTTCTTTGTTAAGTGATTACGGAGACCACCCAAACAGGAAGAAACCAAAAACCAATACTAAACAAGATTTCCCAAAACTTCTATAACCCCAAATTCTTAATATCTTCTGCTGACGATAGTAAGCCACTTTCCCAGGTGAGCCCATTCGCAATCAAAAAATCCATCGAAGCTATATCTACTGAAATAGACTCAGTTACTCAACTCCGAGACGGTAACATACTTGTCTTGGTGCGCAGTGCTCAGATTGCTGATAGGTTTCTAAAAACTAAATATCTTTCCAACCTTTGCTTAATTAAAGCAAAATTACACGACACCTTGAACTCCGTTAACGGCGTAATCTACGCCCCTTGCCTAAAACTCGTCGAAGAAGAAGAAATAATCCGGGAAATGAAAGATCAAGAAGTCACAGGTGTATACAAATTCACGCGTAAAGTGGGAGACAAACAAGTTTACACTGGCCAAATGGTTTTAACCTTTGACCTTTATCGGCTCCCTGAAACCGTGGAAGTGGCTTGGTACAAAGTCAAGGTACAACCTTACATCCCAAGCCCAATGCGGTGTAGGGACTGCCAGAAGCTGGGTCATACAAAAAAAAAGGTGTACTAACAGTCCAACATGCGATAATTGCAATCTTCCAATTCACGATCCAAAAAATGCGGGAGAACCCAATGCGCTAACTGCGCTGAGGACCACCCCGCCTCAGACCGTAACTGCCCAAAATTCATCGAAGCCAGGGAAATCCTTAAGATAAAAATCTTGGAAAAATGCAGTATGAGCGAAGCACGCCTTAAATATAAAAATAGTTTGCCATTTTCCCAACGACTAGCTTCCTACGCCAGCGCTACAGAAACTGGCACATTAACCAATACTGATTTCGCAAGTTCAAATAATAAAACGCATGCTGAAAAAACAAATCTACCGATTCCAATGTATCAACACAAAACACCCACATTATTAAACAGAATCCAACTAATTTATCCGTTAAACCATCAAGCTCAAGCAATACCAACAAACAAAACTTTACCATTTTCTCTTCTGAAATTTTTTCACTTCAAGAAAATAATAAACCAACTACACAAAATAGCCCAACATCTAAATCAAACCCTACGCCACAAATATCACCAATATCCGTTTTTACTCAAAATCTATTAAAAAATAACGACTGCTTTCTCAAACACATTGAAAACATTAATAAACCCCTCTCTATGGATTATTCCATCGATGATCTATAAACCAACCCCCTCTTAAATCCCTTGCTTCTGTAAAGCTCACCTTTACAAAAGTCAGAACACTTTCCTTTTTCTCATCTCAGCCATGAACCTGAATATTCTCCAGTGGAATATGAAATGTTTCTACAATAACTTCTCTGAACTCCAAGTACTCATCAAACAATATAACCCAAGCCTAATCGCAATCCAGGAAACTCATTGTTGCCAGAACTCTGGCCCAATTCTTTTGAACAGTTACTCCACCTACTTTGTAAACGATGCATCAAATACAACAGCCAAACAGGGCGCGGGTCTGCATCCCACATAAAAATATTGACGTTAATTCTCAACTCCAAGTGGTAATGATCGAAATTGAATTGGATATCAAATTCACGGCGGTATCCGTATATATCCCTCCCTGTCAAAAATTCAGCAGCAGAGACTTAACCGACATTTTCAACTCAGTTAACACTCCAATTATAGTGCTTGGCGATTTAAATGGTTGGAAGCAGCCCGACTCACTTCTCCACCCACTCCTCCTTCTCCCACGTTGATATATCCCTTTGCTCCCCTCCATTATTTCCGCTTATAAAGTGGAAAACACTAAATGATCTCTACAACAGCGATCACTTCCCGATCATCCTAAACTTCGCATTAAATCCCAATGTCTCCTACCGCACCAAAACCCCACCCAAATTCCTCCTAGACTTTGCCGATTGGGAAAACTTCCAAAAGGAAGTTCACGTCGAACTAAGCGCGCGGCCTAAATCTAGCTCACCAAATCACGAAGCGTCCAATATCGCTAAATCCATACGATTGGCTGCAAACCACTGCATTCCCCAAGCATCACCTTCCCATAGAATCCATGTACCCTGGTGGAATAAGGAACTAACGCTCCTTTGAAGAGACAAAATGCAAGCATGACATAGCTTTAAAAATAACCCTACGACCTCTAATCTCATAAAATTTAAAAAATCCAACGGCATATTTCGGAAGGAAATGAAAACCCAAAAAAAAACTGAGCTTCGTCAAAGTTACTGAGTCCATTTCGCCCAACTCTTAAATATCCGACCTTTGGAATAAAATTAACAGGCTATGCCATAGAAATCCACATACTCCTATAGCAGCAATCAAAACAAACTACTGCATATACTCCGATCCGTCCATGATATCCAACGAATTCGGTAAAGTGTGGTCGAATCTCTCATCCGACACTAATTTCTCTAACCAGTATAGAGAAACAAAAAATAATACCTCCAGGCAAATGTCCCCCCTTCAAACACACCCAAAAGCCGCTCTCATTGAGAAACCAATGACGATGACCGAACTGCTAACTTGCATTGGCAAAGCAAAAGGCAAAACACCCGGTTTCGACCGAATTTCGTATAAAATGATCAAAGAAACGCCGGCTTTAGGACTATCCCGCTTATTGCAGCTTTACAATGGCATTTTTGATACTGGCACAATCCCTCAGAGCTGGAAAAACGCCACCATTATTCCCATTCCTCAGCCAAATAAAGACTCCCTCTCAACCGATGGATACCGCCCTATTTCACTTCTCTCGTGCCTTTCCAAAGTTATGGAACGGATGGTGGCAAACCGAATCTCTTGGTTCACCGAAACACAACAACTTATCGATTCGAACCAAGTTGCCTTCAGATCCAACCGAGGATGCACCGATGCCCTTCTCCACATTGACTATTATGTCACGAAAGCCTTATCAACTCGCAACCATGTCTCGATTCTTTCACTGGACTTTGAAAAGGCATTTGACCGAGTTGGATCTCATGTCATCTTAAACCCCCTGCGCTTGTGGGGAGTAGACCCCAAAATTTTTTACTTCGTTAAATCTCCTATCAAATCGAAAATTCCGTGTAAGAATTAAAAACGTCTTCTCTGACGTATATCCGCTTGAAAATGGTATCCCACAGGGTTCTCCATTATCCGTAATATTCTTCAACATCGCATTCAATGAAATAAGTAACATTATAAAATCTAATAATTTTGTAGACCACTGCCTCTATGCAGACGATATTTACATACTCTGCAAAAGAAACAATAACATAGAAAACAACCAAATTTTCAAAGACCTTATAAAAGATATCCTGGATTGGGGTGACTACTCCGGAGCCAAGATATCCTTAGAAAAAACTAAAAACTTTCACCTCTGCGATTTCCACAATCGCACATTAGCAATAAATAACATAGAGATAGAAAATGTAAAGAAATTGAAGATTTTAGGTATTGTATTTTCGCATAATTACCGATGGATATGTCACTTTTCTTATCTTAAAAAAGCATTAGCTGCCAGAATCAATATTATAACGTATCTCGCTAGTAAAAAATGCCATGTACACATTAATACGCTCATATATTTAACCAAAACACTACTATTAAGCAAAATCGACTATGGGTTCTTCCTCTTTTGGAACACACCGAAATCCGCCTTCAATATAATCAAGCCTGCATATCACCAAGCAACACGAGCAAGTATATACGCATTTCGTACGACTCCCGTTAGAAATATCTTAGCTGAAGCGGGATTACCAACTATCGAGGAGAGATTGTACCAAGTCCATGCGAGACTCGTCCCTAAACTTCTATTTCCGACCAACTCGATCATCGATTATGACATCCAAAACATTAACAGCGTCTGTCGGCCTCAAAGATTTCCTTCTGCGATGCATCAAATACTAAAAATCGCCGACTATCTCGAACTATATAACACAACGGACAAATAACAAACACAAAACCCGCCATGGGAAATCAAAAGGAGTCGTGTGATCTTGCTCTAGCTACTTTCAAAAAGAGCACCACATCGCCAGAAACCTTCAACATAATGTTTCAGGAACGCAGAGAGTATTATGAAGCCGAAAACTTGACCCTGGCTAGCTTCGCAGTTGTCGACTCAGATGGCGACGCTCTAAGGGTAGAAACTCTATCGGACTACACATCTGTTTTCACTGCAGAAGCAGTCGCTATTTACACTGCAATATCTATGGCTTTAGAACGCAACTCTAAAACCCTTATATGCACCGACAGTAAGTCTGTCATGCAAGCGATCCTAAACCCACTATCAAGCGAAGCTACAATTAACCGAATTAGAGATATGCTCATTGACTATGCGTCAATAATACGTCTACGTTGGATACCAGGCCATATCGGAATTCACGGAAATGAAAAGGCAGATAACGCAGCGAAATCAGCTTCCTCAACCCCGGTAACCAAAAACGCCACATGCGAAACAGAAGACATGCACTCAACAATCATGCGACATATCCACCCAAAATGAAGCATGAATGGCAAAACTACACCCACCACCATTACACTGCCATAAATAGAGGCCTTACGTCTCCCCAATACCCTACCGACATATGGAAGTCACATATAAAAGTCTTCTCTCGGATACGCCTTGGGCATACTGCAAGCACACATGAACATCTTCTTACCGGCGAATCACCCATATCCTGCGAATATTGCGGCGAAACTGTGTCGCTAAACCACATATTTGTAGACTGTCCTGCACTGATAGACGCCAGAAACCATTACCTAAGAAGAAACTGGACTGAACTTCTAAAGAATCCTACAACTGAGAACATCAACTCTATTTACAAATTTATGAACCATATCCGCGTCGACGTTTGAAATTGCTGTTAGTAAAATATATATACCAGCCTACTCAATATACTAGCATAGCGTCAAAATCGGCGCAGCATAGTTTACGACCGGCCGGCCAATTGCCTTGTACGTTGCCAGCAACGTTTCCTTGTCTTTCCCCAGGTGCTACCGGCTAGCGATTTGAGGATTTTGTTGCGGTTTTGTACTTTGGTGGAGTGAAGGAGTGCAGGCTTTCGGATGTTACTCCCAGTAAATTTGGGTTGTTCGTGGTCGGAATTTTTACACCATCGACCTTCACATCGAGTTCTAGCCGGTACTCTTTCGTCCAGCTGGTGAAAAGGGTGGCAGAGGATTTCGCAGGTTGTAGATGTAGATGTCGTGCAGTGAAGATGTTGGAAAGGTCGGCGAGGTAGCGTTTACTGAAGAACAAAGGCTATCAACCAGGCCAGACGCCAAAATCGAACAGTCATCGACGTATGAAATCAGCGAGACGCCCTCAGGTGGTGGAGGAAGACTCGAGATGTAAAAATTAAACAGCATTGAGGAGAGGACACCACCCTGCGGAAGCCCTTGTTTAATTTTCCGTAGTTTAGATGATCGTCGACCACTCAGGTAGTTCATGGTCCACCTCTACAACCCCGGCGGTAATGAGGAATTCTCAATGTCCGATAGTAGAACTGAATGATTTACTGTGTCGAAAACTTTCGACATGTCCAGTGCTACTGGAACAGTTCGCGCACAGGGTCGATTTTGTTTGAGGCCATGAATTATCTGGGTGTTTATGGCGAGCCATGGTTTCTGTCGCAGAAGCTGGCTATCCTCGAGATACATTAAAGTAAGAAAAGCTGTACCTCTCAGACAGAACAGAATACCGGCAATCATTCCAATATACAGATGGTACAAAATCTACTAATATCACAGCTTTTGCAGTAGTAAGTGACAATCGCGAAACTATTTCCAGTGGGCATCTGTTTTCCTTCGGCTCCGTCTTCACATACTTAGCTTTGGTGGTAACAATATTTTCTGTTATGAGGCCATCGCAGTTCTCCATGAGCTGATACCAGACGAAACGGTAATAGATGCATTCTCCAAAATTGTTTGGCTTTATCCCACTAGAAATACGAATGCAGCGGCTGTGGTGGATTGTATACGGTGGCAATCAGCATAATAACTGACAGAGGAACCGCTTTCACATCTAGTCTTTTCAAAGATTATTGTGATAACGAAGTAATTGAACACTTGTTGATTGCAACTGGCGTGCCACCTTCAAACGGGCAAGTTGAAGGTATACATCAGGTAGTAGTGCCCATGATAGCAAAATTGAGTCACGAAAATCCTGGGAGCTGGTACACCCAAGTAAACGGCGTCCAGCAGTTTGCTAGACATGGAACGAGAAGAAGTACGCTTTGAAGCACGAGATAACGTAGCCACCATCCAGCATAAAAAACGAATGGCATACAATTAACGTAAGAAAACTGTGGTGGAATATGCGATCGACGAGTTGATTGCCATCAAGCGAACGCAGTACGAAAGCGGACTTAAACTGAAGCCGAAATATTTAGGGCTTTACAAAATAGCGAAAATCATGCGAGAAAGGACGATATGTTATAGAAAAGGTTGGCGATCACGAATTACCAGGACGCACAACTACAGTGGTTGAGTGTTTAAAAAAGAGGCCCATCATTCGAGGTCGCATGTTCGAGCAGGATGGCCGAATCTGGGAAATACTACAAGCAACACTGTTAAATAACTAAATGACCTACACTGAACATACTCGACGGTAGACTATCAAGACGAACGAAACGACAGAGCATTTTATTGTAAAATTAACCGCTTTCAAGCGTAGTCCTGTAAAATCCATCAAACTTGTGTTCTTAGAATAAATCAAATAAGTTTCAAATGAAAGAACTAAAGTGAATTAAATATGTACATATAAATAAAGAAAAGCTAATGCAATAGAATTAGAAACTATGCTTCAACATGGATTATATTAAAAGATCAATGAATACCTGACTTTAACGGAGCTGAAGAAGCTAATTTAGAGTTAGGTAGCTTTCATTTTAATATATTATAATTGAAAAAAAGTACTAAATAGTGTTAAGTAAAATCAGTATCTTCATATTCAGTAATCAGCGATCCGAAAACGGTATAACCAGTGTCCCACTTCATTTAGAGCAGTGTATGGTCACTTTTCCACTATATAATAATAATTATAATAATAGTAATGATAATAATAATAATAATCTCATCAAAGATTGTAAAAATTAACTCGCGTAAGCGATTCGTTGCTGCTGCTAAAAATTGTCATCCTTACAAGAGCGCTACTGATCATTTAAGCCAGTGAATGAGAGAAAGGGCAGCCATCAATGCACAAGAGAAGGAAAAGAGAATGTCGTGTACAAATATAAATTTCAGTTTTGTCATTTCGGTCTTAAGAAATCGATGGGGAAATCCGTTTTAGATGCTGAATTGTTACAGTGAGAACCCTCCTGACATTTGATGGCTCAAATCATCGGAAGCCTTCTTGTAGGGTCGGCTATAATCGTACAAGCAGTGTATACGCCAGTACAGAAGAAGAATAATGGTTGGAGCTCTGATAAGATTCAAAATAATGTTTAAAATTTTAAAATTTAATTTTGTTTACGTAAATGTAAATGTATATAGTTGAATACACTATGGCAACCACGACCAAAGATATATTTGCCACGACTTCCCACTTTCCCCTTAAAATGAAAAAATTTACAAACCCATTCAAACATTTTTATTTTCTCACAAACACATTTACAAATTTTGTGATCGAATAGTGAAATAAATTTCCTTAAATTAGTCCTGCTAGAACAGCGAATATAATAATAATTTGTATTCTATTAAGAACTGCATGTGTTAGAGAGGGCAAAGAATAAACATAGAATTTTTCAAAGTTCGTACATGAGACGAATTCATTCTCACAGTCATGGTTGCCGTTCGAACTATCATGTACCAATTTTTTCTATGAATAATTGCAGTATTTTAAAATCGAATTTTCTCGACTTAGCTTCATATAATTTTTTATATAATATTGTTACGATCTTGCTGATTACACCTCCATGATTTCCCAAATCCTTCGGGTACGATCTCTGGATTGTTAAATAAAAATTGCCAACTTAATTTGCAGTTTATTTATAAAGAATTTATTTAATGTCCTTTTATTACTCAGTAATTTACAATTCACTTTACTATTTACAATCACTTGTATACAACTTTCACAATGTACTGTTTTTATTACTTTGCTGTAATATAATCACCAACGCGTTTACTTTGCGACTGATTGCTTTTGCATTCGTGTGTCGTGTACACTTGTCTGCTGCTTGAAAACGAAAGCCTGGTATAATCGAGTCGTTACGATAACGTCTCGTTTTACGCTCTAGAACATGCCAGTTGTCGGCTTCTCTTTCATCTGACATTCGCTTCGCATTTTCGCCACACTGCCCTCCACCTAAGTCTGATCGAAATAAACTAACTTTACATTTGCATAAATATAACCAAGAAAATGTCGCCAGGGCCTTCGGATAGGTCACCAAATCGCTTTTCTTTGTTAAGTGATTACGGAGACCACCCAAACAGGAAGAAACCAAAAACCAATACTAAACAAGATTTCCCAAAACTTCTATAACCCCAAATTCTTAATATCTTCTGCTGACGATAGTAAGCCACTTTCCCAGGTGAGCCCATTCGCAATCAAAAAAATCCATCGAAGCTATATCTACTGAAATAGACTCAGTTACTCAACTCCGAGACGGCAACATACTTGTCTTGGTGCGCAGTGCTCAGATTGCTGATAGGTTTCTAAAAGCTAAATATCTTTCCAACCTTTGCTTAATTAAAGCAAAATTACACGACACCTTGAACTCCGTTAACGGCGTAATCTACGCCCCTTGCCTAAAACTCGTCGAAGAAGAAGAAATAATCCGGGAAATGAAAGATCAAGAAGTCACAGGTGTATACAAATTCACGCGTAAAGTGGGAGACAAACAAGTTTACACTGGCCAAATGGTTTTAACCTTTGATCTTTATCGGCTCCCTGAAACCGTGGAAGTGGCTTGGTACAAAGTCAAGGTACAACCTTACATCCCAAGCCCAATGCGGTGTAGGGACTGCCAGAAGCTGGGTCATACAAAAAAAAAGGTGTACTAACAGTCCAACATGCGATAATTGCAATCTTCCAATTCACGATCCAAAAAAATGCGGGAGAACCCAATGCGCTAACTGCGCTGAGGACCACCCCGCCTCAGACCGTAACTGCCCAAAATTCATCGAAGCCAGGGAAATCCTTAAGATAAAAATCTTGGAAAAATGCAGTATGAGCGAAGCACGCCTTAAATATAAAAATAGTTTGCCATTTTCCCAACGACTAGCTTCCTACGCCAGCGCTACAGAAACTGGCACATTAACCAATACTGATTTCGCAAGTTCAAATAATAAAACGCATGCTGAAAAAAACAAATCTACCGATTCCAATGTATCAACACAAAACACCCACATTATTAAACAGAATCCAACTAATTTATCCGTTAAACCATCAAGCTCAAGCAATACCAACAAACAAAACTTTACCATTTTCTCTTCTGAAATTTTTTCACTTCAAGAAAATAATAAACCAACTACACAAAATAGCCCAACATCTAAATCAAACCCTACGCCACAAATATCACCAATATCCGTTTTTACTCAAAATCTATTAAAAAATAACGACTGCTTTCTCAAACACATTGAAAACATTAATAAACCCCTCTCTATGGATTATTCCATCGATGATCTATAAACCAACCCCCTCTTAAATCCCTTGCTTCTGTAAAGCTCACCTTTACAAAAGTCAGAACACTTTCCTTTTTCTCATCTCAGCCATGAACCTGAATATTCTCCAGTGGAATATGAAATGTTTCTACAATAACTTCTCTGAACTCCAAGTACTCATAAAACAATATAACCCAAGCCTAATCGCAATCCAGGAAACTCATTGTTGCCAGAACTCTGGCCCAATTCTTTTGAACAGTTACTCCACCTACTTTGTAAACGATGCATCAAATACAACAGCCAAACAGGGCGCGGGTCTGCATCCCACATAAAAATATTGACGTTAATTCTCAACTCCAAGTGGTAATGATCGAAATTGAATTGGATATCAAATTCACGGCGGTATCCGTATATATCTCTCCCTGTCAAAAATTCAGCAGCAGAGACTTAACCGACATTTTCAACTCAGTTAACACTCCAATTATAGTGCTTGGCGATTTCAATGGTTGGAAGCAGCCCGACTCACTTCTCCACCCACTCCTCCTTCTCCCACGTTGATATATCCCTTTGCTCCCCTCCATTATTTCCGCTTATAAAGTGGAAAACACTAAATGATCTCTACAACAGCGATCACTTCCCGATCATCCTAAACTTCGCATTAAATCCCAATGTCTCCTACCGCACCAAAACCCCACCCAAATTCCTCCTAGACTTTGCCGATTGGGAAAACTTCCAAAAGGAAGTTCACGTCGAACTAAGCGCGCGGCCTAAATCTAGCTCACCAAATCACGAAGCGTCCAATATCGCTAAATCCATACGAGTGGCTGCAAACCACTGCATTCCCCAAGCATCACCTTCCCATAGAATCCATGTACCCTGGTGGAATAAGGAACTAACGCTCCTTTGAAGAGACAAAATGCAAGCATGACATAGCTTTAAAAATAACCCTACGACCTCTGATCTCATAAAATTTATAAAATCCAACGGCATATTTCGGAAGGAAATGAAAACCCAAAAAAAAACTGAGCTTCGTCAAAGTTACTGAGTCTATTTCGCCCAACTCTTAAATATCCGACCTTTGGAATAAAATTAACAGGCTATGCCATAGAAATCCACATACTCCTATAGCAGCAATCAAAACAAACTACTGCATATACTCCGATCCGTCCATGATATCCAACGAATTCGGTAAAGTGTGGTCGAATCTCTCATCCGACACTAATTTCTCTAACCAGTATAGAGAAACAAAAAATAATACCTCCAGGCAAATGTCCCCCCTTCAAACACACCCAAAAGCCGCTCTCATTGAGAAACCAATGACGATGACCGAACTGCTAACTTGCATTGGCAAAGCAAAAGGCAAAACACCCGGTTTCGACCGAATTTCGTATAAAATGATCAAAGAAACGCCGGCTTTAGGACTATCCCGCTTATTGCAGCTTTACAATGGCATTTTTGATACTGGCACAATCCCTCAGAGCTGGAAAAACGCCACCATTATTCCCATTCCTCAGCCAAATAAAGACTCCCTCTCAACCGATGGATACCGCCCTATTTCACTTCTCTCGTGCCTTTCCAAAGTTATGGAACGGATGGTGGCAAACCGAATCTCTTGGTTCACCGAAACACAACAACTTATCGATTCGAACCAAGTTGCCTTCAGATCCAACCGAGGATGCACCGATGCCCTTCTCCACATTGACTATTATGTCACGAAAGCCTTATCAACTCGCAACCATGTCTCGATTCTTTCACTGGACTTTGAAAAGGCATTTGACCGAGTTGGATCTCATGTCATCTTAAACCCCCTGCGCTTGTGGGGAGTAGACCCCAAAATTTTTTACTTCGTTAAATCTTTCCTATCAAATCGAAAATTCCGTGTAAGAATTAAAAACGTCTTCTCTGACGTATATCCGCTTGAAAATGGTATCCCACAGGGTTCTCCATTATCCGTAATATTCTTCAACATCGCATTCAATGAAATAAGTAACATTATAAAATCTAATAATTTTGTAGACCACTGCCTCTATGCAGACGATGTTTACATACTCTGCAAAAGAAACAATAACATAGAAAACAACCAAATTTTCAAAGACCTTATAAAAGATATTCTGGATTGGGGTGACTACTCCGGAGCCAAGATATCCTTAGAAAAAACTAAAAACTTTCACCTCTGCGATTTCCACAATCGCACATTAGCAATAAATAACATAGAGATAGAAAATGTAAAGAAATTGAAGATTTTAGGTATTGTATTTTCGCATAATTACCGATGGATATGTCACTTTTCTTATCTTAAAAAAGCATTAGCTGCCAGAATCAATATTATAACGTATCTCGCTAGTAAAAAATGCCATGTACACATTAATACGCTCATATATTTAACCAAAACACTACTATTAAGCAAAATCGACTATGGGTTCTTCCTCTTTTGGAACACACCGAAATCCGCCTTCAATATAATCAAGCCTGCATATCACCAAGCAACACGAGCAAGTATATACGCATTTCGTACGACTCCCGTTAGAAATATCTTAGCTGAAGCGGGATTACCAACTATCGAGGAGAGATTGTACCAAGTCCATGCGAGACTCGTCCCTAAACTTCTATTTCCGACCAACTCGATCATCGATTATGACATCCAAAACATTAACAGCGTCTGTCGGCCTCAAAGATTTCCTTCTGCGATGCATCAAATACTAAAAATCGCCGACTATCTCGAACTATATAACACAACGGACAAATAACAAACACAAAACCCGCCATGGGAAATCAAAAAGGAGTCGTGTGATCTTGCTCTAGCTACTTTCAAAAAGAGCACCACATCGCCAGAAACCTTCAACATAATGTTTCAGGAACGCAGAGAGTATTATGAAGCCGAAAACTTGACCCTGGCTAGCTTCGCAGTTGTCGACTCAGATGGCGACGCTCTAAGGGTAGAAACTCTATCGGACTACACATCTGTTTTCACTGCAGAAGCAGTCGCTATTTACACTGCAATATCTATGGCTTTAGAACGCAACTCTAAAACCCTTATATGCACCGACAGTAAGTCTGTCATGCAAGCGATCCTAAACCCACTATCAAGCGAAGCTACAATTAACCGAATTAGAGATATGCTCATTGACTATGCGTCAATAATACGTCTACGTTGGATACCAGGCCATATCGGAATTCACGGAAATGAAAAGGCAGATAACGCAGCGAAATCAGCTTCCTCAACCCCGGTAACCAAAAACGCCACATGCGAAACAGAAGACATGCACTCAACAATCATGCGACATATCCACCCAAAATGAAGCATGAATGGCAAAACTACACCCACCACCATTACACTGCCATAAATAGAGGCCTTACGTCTCCCCAATACCCTACCGACATATGGAAGTCACATATAAAAGTCTTCTCTCGGATACGCCTTGGGCATACTGCAAGCACACATGAACATCTTCTTACCGGCGAATCACCCATATCCTGCGAATATTGCGGCGAAACTGTGTCGCTAAACCACATATTTGTAGACTGTCCTGCACTGATAGACGCCAGAAACCATTACCTAAGAAGAAACTGGACTGAACTTCTAAAGAATCCTACAACTGAGAACATCAACTCTATTTACAAATTTATGAACCATATCCGCGTCGACGTTTGAAATTGCTGTTAGTAAAATATATATACCAGCCTACTCAATATACTAGCATAGCGTCAAAATCGGCGCAGCATAGTTTACGACCGGCCGGCCAATTGCCTTGTACGTTGCCAGCAACGTTTCTTTGTCTTTCCCCCAGGTGCTACCGGCTAGCGATTTGAGGATTTTGTTGCGGTTTTGTACTTTGGTGGAGTGAAGGAGTGCAGGCTTTCGGATGTTACTCCCAGTAAATTTGGGTTGTTCGTGGTCGGAATTTTTACACCATCGACCTTCACATCGAGTTCTAGCCGGTACTCTTTCGTCCAGCTGGTGAAAAGGGTGGCAGAGGATTTCGCAGGTTGTAGATGTAGATGTCGTGCAGTGAAGATGTTGGAAAGGTCGGCGAGGTAGCGTTTACTGAAGAACAAAGGCTATCAACCAGGCCAGACGCCAAAATCGAACAGTCATCGACGTATGAAATCAGCGAGACGCCCTCAGGTGGTGGAGGAAGACTCGAGATGTAAAAATTAAACAGCATTGAGGAGAGGACACCACCCTGCGGAAGCCCTTGTTTAATTTTCCGTAGTTTAGATGATCGTCGACCACTCAGGTAGTTCATGGTCCACCTCTACAACCCCGGCGGTAATGAGGAATTCTCAATGTCCGATAGTAGAACTGAATGATTTACTGTGTCGAAAACTTTCGACATGTCCAGTGCTACTGGAACAGTTCGCGCACAGGGTCGATTTTGTTTGAGGCCATGAATTATCTGGGTGTTTATGGCGAGCCATGGTTTCTGTCGCAGAAGCTGGCTATCCTCGAGATACATTAAAGTAAGAAAAGCTGTACCTCTCAGACAGAACAGAATACCGGCAATCATTCCAATATACAGATGGTACAAAATCTACTAATATCACAGCTTTTGCAGTAGTAAGTGACAATCGCGAAACTATTTCCAGTGGGCATCTGTTTTCCTTCGGCTCCGTCTTCACATACTTAGCTTTGGTGGTAACAATATTTTCTGTTATGAGGCCATCGCAGTTCTCCATGAGCTGATACCAGACGAAACGGTAATAGATGCATTCTCCAAAATTGTTTGGCTTTATCCCACTAGAAATACGAATGCAGCGGCTGTGGTGGATTGTATACGGTGGCAATCAGCATAATAACTGACAGAGGAACCGCTTTCACATCTAGTCTTTTCAAAGATTATTGTGATAACGAAGTAATTGAACACTTGTTGATTGCAACTGGCGTGCCACCTTCAAACGGGCAAGTTGAAGGTATACATCAGGTAGTAGTGCCCATGATAGCAAAATTGAGTCACGAAAATCCTGGGAGCTGGTACACCCAAGTAAACGGCGTCCAGCAGTTTGCTAGACATGGAACGAGAAGAAGTACGCTTTGAAGCACGAGATAACGTAGCCACCATCCAGCATAAAAAACGAATGGCATACAATTAACGTAAGAAAACTGTGGTGGAATATGCGATCGACGAGTTGATTGCCATCAAGCGAACGCAGTACGAAAGCGGACTTAAACTGAAGCCGAAATATTTAGGGCTTTACAAAATAGCGAAAATCATGCGAGAAAGGACGATATGTTATAGAAAAGGTTGGCGATCACGAATTACCAGGACGCACAACTACAGTGGTTGAGTGTTTAAAAAAAAGAGGCCCATCATTCGAGGTCGCATGTTCGAGCAGGATGGCCGAATCTGGGAAATACTACAAGCAACACTGTTAAATAACTAAATGACCTACACTGAACATACTCGACGGTAGACTATCAAGACGAACGAAACGACAGAGCATTTTATTGTAAAATTAACCGCTTTCAAGCGTAGTCCTGTAAAATCCATCAAACTTGTGTTCTTAGAATAAATCAAATAAGTTTCAAATGAAAGAACTAAAGTGAATTAAATATGTACATATAAATAAAGAAAAGCTAATGCAATAGAATTAGAAACTATGCTTCAACATGGATTATATTAAAAGATCAATGAATACCTGACTTTAACGGAGCTGAAGAAGCTAATTTAGAGTTAGGTAGCTTTCATTTTAATATATTATAATTGAAAAAAAGTACTAAATAGTGTTAAGTAAAATCAGTATCTTCATATTCAGTAATCAGCGATCCGAAAACGGTATAACCAGTGTCCCACTTCATTTAGAGCAGTGTATGGTCACTTTTCCACTATATAATAATAATTATAATAATAGTAATGATAATAATAATAATAATCTCATCAAAGATTGTAAAAATTAACTCGCGTAAGCGATTCGTTGCTGCTGCTAAAAATTGTCATCCTTACAAGAGCGCTACTGATCATTTAAGCCAGTGAATGAGAGAAAGGGCAGCCATCAATGCACAAGAGAAGGAAAAGAGAATGTCGTGTACAAATATAAATTTCAGTTTTGTCATTTCGGTCTTAAGAAATCGATGGGGAAATCCGTTTTAGATGCTGAATTGTTACAGTGAGAACCCTCCTGACATTTGATGGCTCAAATCATCGGAAGCCTTCTTGTAGGGTCGGCTATAATCGTACAAGCAGTGTATACGCCAGTACAGAAGAAGAATAATGGTTGGAGCTCTGATAAGATTCAAAATAATGTTTAAAATTTTAAAATTTAATTTTGTTTACGTAAATGTAAATGTATATAGTTGAATACACTATGGCAACCACGACCAAAGATATATTTGCCACGACTTCCCACTTTCCCCTTAAAATGAAAAAATTTACAAACCCATTCAAACATTTTTATTTTCTCACAAGCACATTTACAAATTTTGTGATCGAATAGTGAAATAAATTTCCTTAACTTAGTCCTGCTAGAACAGCGAATCTAATAATAATTTGTATTCTATTAAGAACTGCATGTGTTAGAGAGGGCAAAGAATAAACATAGAATTTTTCAAAGTTCGTACATGAGACGAATTCATTCTCACAGTCATGGTTGCCGTTCGAACTATCATGTACCAATTTTTTCTATGAATAATTGCAGTATTTTAAAATCGAATTTTCTCGACTTAGCTTCATATAATTTTTTATATAATATTGTTACGATCTTGCTGATTACACCTCCATGATTTCCCAAATCCTTCGGGTACGATCTCTGGATTGTTAAATAAAAATTGCCAACTTAATTTGCAGTTTATTTATAAAGAATTTATTTAATGTCCTTTTATTACTCAGTAATTTACAATTCACTTTACTATTTACAATCACTTGTATACAACTTTCACAATGTACTGTTTTTATTACTTTGCTGTAATATAATCACCAACGCGTTTACTTTGCGACTGATTGCTTTTGCATTCGTGTGTCGTGTACACTTGCCTGCTGCTTGAAAACGAAAGCCTGGTATAATCGAGTCGTTACGATAACGTCTCGTTTTACGCTCTAGAACATGCCAGTTGTCGGCTTCTCTTTCATCTGACATTCGCTTCGCATTTTCGCCACACTGCCCTCCACCTAAGTCTGATCGAAATAAACTAACTTTACATTTGCATAAATATAACCAAGAAAATGTCGCCAGGGCCTTCGGATAGGTCACCAAATCGCTTTTCTTTGTTAAGTGATTACGGAGACCACCCAAACAGGAAGAAACCAAAAACCAATACTAAACAAGATTTCCCAAAACTTCTATAACCCCAAATTCTTAATATCTTCTGCTGACGATAGTAAGCCACTTTCCCAGGTGAGCCCATTCGCAATCAAAAAAATCCATCGAAGCTATATCTACTGAAATAGACTCAGTTACTCAACTCCGAGACGGTAACATACTTGTCTTGGTGCGCAGTGCTCAGATTGCTGATAGGTTTTTAAAAGCTAAATATCTTTCCAACCTTTGCTTAATTAAAGCAAAATTACACGACACCTTGAACTCCGTTAACGGCGTAATCTACGCCCCTTGCCTAAAACTCGTCGAAGAAGAAGAAATAATCCGGGAAATGAAAGATCAAGAAGTCACAGGTGTATACAAATTCACGCGTAAAGTGGGAGACAAACAAGTTTACACTGGCCAAATGGTTTTAACCTTTGATCTTTATCGGCTCCCTGAAACCGTGGAAGTGGCTTGGTACAAAGTCAAGGTACAACCTTACATCCCAAGCCCAATGCGGTGTAGGGACTGCCAGAAGCTGGGTCATACAAAAAAAAAGGTGTACTAACAGTCCAACATGCGATAATTGCAATCTTCCAATTCACGATCCAAAAAAATGCGGGAGAACCCAATGCGCTAACTGCGCTGAGGACCACCCCGCCTCAGACCGTAACTGCCCAAAATTCATCGAAGCCAGGGAAATCCTTAAGATAAAAATCTTGGAAAAATGCAGTATGAGCGAAGCACGCCTTAAATATAAAAATAGTTTGCCATTTTCCCAACGACTAGCTTCCTACGCCAGCGCTACAGAAACTGGCACATTAACCAATACTGATTTCGCAAGTTCAAATAATAAAACGCATGCTGAAAAAACAAATCTACCGATTCCAATGTATCAACACAAAACACCCACATTATTAAACAGAATCCAACTAATTTATCCGTTAAACCATCAAGCTCAAGCAATACCAACAAACAAAACTTTACCATTTTCTCTTCTGAAATTTTTTCACTTCAAGAAAATAATAAACCAACTACACAAAATAGCCCAACATCTAAATCAAACCCTACGCCACAAATATCACCAATATCCGTTTTTACTCAAAATCTATTAAAAAATAACGACTGCTTTCTCAAACACATTGAAAACATTAATAAACCCCTCTCTATGGATTATTCCATCGATGATCTATAAACCAACCCCCTCTTAAATCCCTTGCTTCTGTAAAGCTCACCTTTACAAAAGTCAGAACACTTTCCTTTTTCTCATCTCAGCCATGAACCTGAATATTCTCCAGTGGAATATGAAATGTTTCTACAATAACTTCTCTGAACTCCAAGTACTCATAAAACAATATAACCCAAGCCTAATCGCAATCCAGGAAACTCATTGTTGCCAGAACTCTGGCCCAATTCTTTTGAACAGTTACTCCACCTACTTTGTAAACGATGCATCAAATACAACAGCCAAACAGGGCGCGGGTCTGCATCCCACATAAAAATATTGACGTTAATTCTCAACTCCAAGTGGTAATGATCGAAATTGAATTGGATATCAAATTCACGGCGGTATCCGTATATATCTCTCCCTGTCAAAAATTCAGCAGCAGAGACTTAACCGACATTTTCAACTCAGTTAACACTCCAATTATAGTGCTTGGCGATTTCAATGGTTGGAAGCAGCCCGACTCACTTCTCCACCCACTCCTCCTTCTCCCACGTTGATATATCCCTTTGCTCCCCTCCATTATTTCCGCTTATAAAGTGGAAAACACTAAATGATCTCTACAACAGCGATCACTTCCCGATCATCCTAAACTTCGCATTAAATCCCAATGTCTCCTACCGCACCAAAACCCCACCCAAATTCCTCCTAGACTTTGCCGATTGGGAAAACTTCCAAAAGGAAGTTCACGTCGAACTAAGCGCGCGGCCTAAATCTAGCTCACCAAATCACGAAGCGTCCAATATCGCTAAATCCATACGAGTGGCTGCAAACCACTGCATTCCCCAAGCATCACCTTCCCATAGAATCCATGTACCCTGGTGGAATAAGGAACTAACGCTCCTTTGAAGAGACAAAATGCAAGCATGACATAGCTTTAAAAATAACCCTACGACCTCTGATCTCATAAAATTTATAAAATCCAACGGCATATTTCGGAAGGAAATGAAAACCCAAAAAAAAACTGAGCTTCGTCAAAGTTACTGAGTCTATTTCGCCCAACTCTTAAATATCCGACCTTTGGAATAAAATTAACAGGCTATGCCATAGAAATCCACATAGCAGCAATCAAAACAAACTACTGCATATACTCCGATCCGTCCATGATATCCAACGAATTCGGTAAAGTGTGGTCGAATCTCTCATCCGACACTAATTTCTCTAACCAGTATAGAGAAACAAAAAATAATACCTCCAGGCAAATGTCCCCCCTTCAAACACACCCAAAAGCCGCTCTCATTGAGAAACCAATGACGATGACCGAACTGCTAACTTGCATTGGCAAAGCAAAAGGCAAAACACCCGGTTTCGACCGAATTTCGTATAAAATGATCAAAGAAACGCCGGCTTTAGGACTATCCCGCTTATTGCAGCTTTACAATGGCATTTTTGATACTGGCACAATCCCTCAGAGCTGGCAAAACGCCACCATTATTCCAATTCCTCAGCCAAATAAAGACTCCCTCTCAACCGATGGATACCGCCCTATTTCACTTCTCTCGTGCCTTTCCAAAGTTATGGAACGGATGGTGGCAAACCGAATCTCTTGGTTCACCGAAACACAACAACTTATCGATTCGAACCAAGTTGCCTTCAGATCCAACCGAGGATGCACCGATGCCCTTCTCCACATTGACTATTATGTCACGAAAGCCTTATCAACTCGCAACCATGTCTCGATTCTTTCACTGGACTTTGAAAAGGCATTTGACCGAGTTGGATCTCATGTCATCTTAAACCCCCTGCGCTTGTGGGGAGTAGACCCCAAAATTTTTTACTTCGTTAAATCTTTCCTATCAAATCGAAAATTCCGTGTAAGAATTAAAAACGTCTTCTCTGACGTATATCCGCTTGAAAATGGTATCCCACAGGGTTCTCCATTATCCGTAATATTCTTCAACATCGCATTCAATGAAATAAGTAACATTATAAAATCTAATAATTTTGTAGACCACTGCCTCTATGCAGACGATATTTACATACTCTGCAAAAGAAACAATAACATAGAAAACAACCAAATTTTCAAAGACCTTATAAAAGATATCCTGGATTGGGGTGACTACTCCGGAGCCAAGATATCCTTAGAAAAAACTAAAAACTTTCACCTCTGCGATTTCCACAATCGCACATTAGCAATAAATAACATAGAGATAGAAAATGTAAAGAAATTGAAGATTTTAGGTATTGTATTTTCGCATAATTACCGATGGATATGTCACTTTTCTTATCTTAAAAAAGCATTAGCTGCCAGAATCAATATTATAACGTATCTCGCTAGTAAAAAATGCCATGTACACATTAATACGCTCATATATTTAACCAAAACACTACTATTAAGCAAAATCGACTATGGGTTCTTCCTCTTTTGGAACACACCGAAATCCGCCTTCAATATAATCAAGCCTGCATATCACCAAGCAACACGAGCAAGTATATACGCATTTCGTACGACTCCCGTTAGAAATATCTTAGCTGAAGCGGGATTACCAACTATCGAGGAGAGATTGTACCAAGTCCATGCGAGACTCGTCCCTAAACTTCTATTTCCGACCAACTCGATCATCGATTATGACATCCAAAACATTAACAGCGTCTGTCGGCCTCAAAGATTTCCTTCTACGATGCATCAAATACTAAAAATCGCCGACTATCTCGAACTATATAACACAACGGACAAATAACAAACACAAAACCCGCCATGGGAAATCAAAAAGGAGTCGTGTGATCTTGCTCTAGCTACTTTCAAAAAGAGCACCACATCGCCAGAAACCTTCAACATAATGTTTCAGGAACGCAGAGAGTATTATGAAGCCGAAAACTTGACCCTGGCTAGCTTCGCAGTTGTCGACTCAGATGGCGACGCTCTAAGGGTAGAAACTCTATCGGACTACACATCTGTTTTCACTGCAGAAGCAGTCGCTATTTACACTGCAATATCTATGGCTTTAGAACGCAACTCTAAAACCCTTATATGCACCGACAGTAAGTCTGTCATGCAAGCGATCCTAAACCCACTATCAAGCGAAGCTACAATTAACCGAATTAGAGGTATGCTCATTGACTATGCGTCAATAATACGTCTACGTTGGATACCAGGCCATATCGGAATTCACGGAAATGAAAAGGCAGATAACGCAGCGAAATCAGCTTCCTCAACCCCGGTAACCAAAAACGCCACATGCGAAACAAAAGACATGCACTCAACAATCATGCGACATATCCACCCAAAATGAAGCATGAATGGCAAAACTACACCCACCACCATTACACTGCCATAAATAGAGGCCTTACGTCTCCCCAATACCCTACCGACATATGGAAGTCACATATAAAAGTCTTCTCTCGGATACGCCTTGGGCATACTGCAAGCACACATGAACATCTTCTTACCGGCGAATCACCCATATCCTGCGAATATTGCGGCGAAACTGTGTCGCTAAACCACATATTTGTAGACTGTCCTGCACTGATAGACGCCAGAAACCATTACCTAAGAAGAAACTGGACTGAACTTCTAAAGAATCCTACAACTGAGAACATCAACTCTATTTACAAATTTATGAACCATATCCGCGTCGACGTTTGAAATTGCTGTTAGTAAAATATATATACCAGCCTACTCAATATACTAGCATAGCGTCAAAATCGGCGCAGCATAGTTTACGACCGGCCGGCCAATTGCCTTGTACGTTGCCAGCAACGTTTCTTTGTCTTTCCCCCAGGTGCTACCGGCTAGCGATTTGAGGATTTTGTTGCGGTTTTGTACTTTGGTGGAGTGAAGGAGTGCAGGCTTTCGGATGTTACTCCCAGTAAATTTGGGTTGTTCGTGGTCGGAATTTTTACACCATCGACCTTCACATCGAGTTCTAGCCGGTACTCTTTCGTCCAGCTGGTGAAAAGGGTGGCAGAGGATTTCGCAGGTTGTAGATGTAGATGTCGTGCAGTGAAGATGTTGGAAAGGTCGGCGAGGTAGCGTTTACTGAAGAACAAAGGCTATCAACCAGGCCAGACGCCAAAATCGAACAGTCATCGACGTATGAAATCAGCGAGACGCCCTCAGGTGGTGGAGGAAGACTCGAGATGTAAAAATTAAACAGCATTGAGGAGAGGACACCACCCTGCGGAAGCCCTTGTTTAATTTTTTGTAGTTTAGATGATCGTCGACCACTCAGGTAGTTCATGGTCCACCTCTACAACCCCGGCGGTAATGAGGAATTCTCAATGTCCGATAGTAGAACTGAATGATTTACTGTGTCGAAAACTTTCGACATGTCCAGTGCTACTAGAACAGTTCGCGCACAGGGTCGATTTTGTTTGAGGCCATGAATTATCTGGGTGTTTATGGCGAGCCATGGTTTCTGTCGCAGAAGCTGGCTATCCTCGAGACACATTAAAGTAAGAAAAGCTGTACCTCTCAGACAGAACAGAATACCGGCAATCATTCCAATATACAGATGGTACAAAATCTACTAATATCACAGCTTTTGCAGTAGTAAGTGACAATCGCGAAACTATTTCCAGTGGGCATCTGTTTTCCTTCGGCTCCGTCTTCACATACTTAGCTTTGGTGGTAACAATATTTTCTGTTATGAGGCCATCGCAGTTCTCCATGAGCTGATACCAGACGAAACGGTAATAGATGCATTCTCCAAAATTGTTTGGCTTTATCCCACTAGAAATACGAATGCAGCGGTTGTGGTGGATTGTATACGGTGGCAATCAGCATAATAACTGACAGAGGAACCGCTTTCACATCTAGTCTTTTCAAAGATTATTGTGATAACGAAGTAATTGAACACTTGTTGATTGCAACTGGCGTGCCACCTTCAAACGGGCAAGTTGAAGGTATACATCAGGTAGTAGTGCCCATGATAGCAAAATTGAGTCACGAAAATCCTGGGAGCTGGTACACCCAAGTAAACGGCGTCCAACAGTTTGCTAGACATGGAACGAGAAGAAGTACGCTTTGAAGCACGAGATAAAAAACAGCATAAAAAACGAATGGCATACAATTAACGTAAGAAAACTGTGGTGGAATATGCGATCGACGAGTTGATTGCCATCAAGCGAACGCAGTACGAAAGCGGACTTAAACTGAAGCCGAAATATTTAGGGCTTTACAAAATAGCGAAAATCATGCGAGAAAGGACGATATGTTATAGAAAAGGTTGGCGATCACGAATTACCAGGACGCACAACTACAGTGGTTGAGTGTTTAAAAAAAAGAGGCCCATCATTCGAGGTCGCATGTTCGAGCAGGATGGCCGAATCTGGGAAATACTACAAGCAACACTGTTAAATAACTAAATGACCTACACTGAACATACTCGACGGTAGACTATCAAGACGAACGAAACGACAGAGCATTTTATTGTAAAATTAACCGCTTTCAAGCGTAGTCCTGTAAAATCCATCAAACTTGTGTTCTTAGAATAAATCAAATAAGTTTCAAATGAAAGAACTAAAGTGAATTAAATATGTACATATAAATAAAGAAAAGCTAATGCAATAGAATTAGAAACTATGCTTCAACATGGATTATATTAAAAGATCAATGAATACCTGACTTTAACGGAGCTGAAGAAGCTAATTTAGAGTTAGGTAGCTTTCATTTTAATATATTATAATTGAAAAAAAGTACTAAATAGTGTTAAGTAAAATCAGTATCTTCATATTCAGTAATCAGCGATCCGAAAACGGTATAACCAGTGTCCCACTTCATTTAGAGCAGTGTATGGTCACTTTTCCACTATATAATAATAATTATAATAATAGTAATGATAATAATAATAATAATCTCATCAAAGATTGTAAAAATTAACTCGCGTAAGCGATTCGTTGCTGCTGCTAAAAATTGTCATCCTTACAAGAGCGCTACTGATCATTTAAGCCAGTGAATGAGAGAAAGGGCAGCCATCAATGCACAAGAGAAGGAAAAGAGAATGTCGTGTACAAATATAAATTTCAGTTTTGTCATTTCGGTCTTAAGAAATCGATGGGGAAATCCGTTTTAGATGCTGAATTGTTACAGTGAGAACCCTCCTGACATTTGATGGCTCAAATCATCGGAAGCCTTCTTGTAGGGTCGGCTATAATCGTACAAGCAGTGTATACGCCAGTACAGAAGAAGAATAATGGTTGGAGCTCTGATAAGATTCAAAATAATGTTTAAAATTTTAAAATTTAATTTTGTTTACGTAAATGTAAATGTATATAGTTGAATACACTATGGCAACCACGACCAAAGATATATTTGCCACGACTTCCCACTTTCCCCTTAAAATGAAAAAATTTACAAACCCATTCAAACATTTTTATTTTCTCACAAACACATTTACAAATTTTGTGATCGAATAGTGAAATAAATTTCCTTAACTTAGTCCTGCTAGAACAGCGAATCTAATAATAATTTGTATTCTATTAAGAACTGCATGTGTTAGAGAGGGCAAAGAATAAACATAGAATTTTTCAAAGTTCGTACATGAGACGAATTCATTCTCACAGTCATGGTTGCCGTTCGAACTATCATGTACCAATTTTTTCTATGAATAATTGCAGTATTTTAAAATCGAATTTTCTCGACTTAGCTTCATATAATTTTTTATATAATATTGTTACGATCTTGCTGATTACACCTCCATGATTTCCCAAATCCTTCGGGTACGATCTCTGGATTGTTAAATAAAAATTGCCAACTTAATTTGCAGTTTATTTATAAAGAATTTATTTAATGTCCTTTTATTACTCAGTAATTTACAATTCACTTTACTATTTACAATCACTTGTATACAACTTTCACAATGTACTGTTTTTATTACTTTGCTGTAATATAATCACCAACGCGTTTACTTTGCGACTGATTGCTTTTGCATTCGTGTGTCGTGTACACTTGTCTGCTGCTTGAAAACGAAAGCCTGGTATAATCGAGTCGTTACGATAACGTCTCGTTTTACGCTCTAGAACATGCCAGTTGTCGGCTTCTCTTTCATCTGACATTCGCTTCGCATTTTCGCCACAATGCCCTCCACCTAAGTCTGATCGTCCCGATCAGACACATTCGCTGTTCCAAACTCAGCAAACCTCTGTAGGTGCACCACTTTCATCTTGTTTCTCGGCCTCCCAACGGTTTGGATTCGATACACTACGTCGTTTAGTCGTTTGATTATCTTGTATGGACCTTCCCAATTGCATTGAAGTTTTAGGGACAAACCTCTCTTCCGTTATGGAGTTCATCGCCTTGTCATACCTAGCCTTCATTTTGTCACTCAAAATTTGAGTTCGCTTCCTCACAAGAGCATGTATCTCTCTTAACTCTTCCTCAAGAACAGTAGACGCTTCCTTCCCAATTCTTCTCGCATCACCAGTTATTCCAAACTTTAAATCGCTGGGCAACCGAAGTTCACTACCAAACAGTATCCTCGCAGGTATTTGACCTGTTGTTTCATGCACTGCGGACTGATATCTCATCAGGAACAGCGGTATGTGTACATCCCAATCATCTTGATGCTTTTACTTTCCGTAAGTGCTCCTCCAGGGTACGGTTGAATCGTTCTACCATGCCATCTGATAGAGAATGCAGGGCTGTCGTTCGTGTTTTTCGAATAGCAAGTATCTGGCACATCTCCTGGAACACCGCCGATTCAAAGTTTCTTCCTTGGTCTAAGTGAAATTCTATAGGCGCACCGTATCTGCTAACCCAATTATGAGTGAATGCATCCGCAACTGTTTTCGATTCCTGGTTTGGAGTTGGGTAGACCTCAGGCCATTTACTAAAGTAGTCCATAAGAACAAGGACGTATTTGTTTCCTTGTCTGCTCATAGGGAATGGACCGGCTAAATCCATGGCAACCCGCTCAAATGGTGCACCTGAGTTATACTGCTTCATCTGCCCATGACTTCGTGACTTTGGCCCTTTAGCTGCAATGCACTCCGTACAATTAGCAATCCACTCAGCGATCGATTGACGACAGCCAACCCAATAGAACCGCTGCTTGATCTTCTCCAGCGCTTTTGTAATGCCTAGGTGCCCTCCACTAGGACCATTATGGAATTCCTTAAAAACATCCGGAATTCTTAACCTCGGAACTACTATAAGCTTCTGAGAGCACTGGCCATCTTCACTTTCCCATACTCTATGCAAACAACCAGATATCAATTCTAAACTGTTCCATTGTGCCCAGTATGCTTTCGCGATGGGACTTTCCACTGCCATTTGTTCTTTACTTGGCCGTCTGTTCACCTCCAATCCGTGCATTACCAATTCCAAGTCCGGATCTTCTTGCTGACATTTCCTTAATTGACTTGCCTCCCACTCTTCTGCTGATGTAACTGTCATTAGCCGGACGTCTATTATGTCTTCCTTACCCTCTGCTTTTGAGCAATGCTTACATTCCAAACTACATGGTCGACGGGACATAGCGTCAACATTTCCGTGCGTATTACCCTTGCGGTGTTCGATGGTGAAGTCATAACTTTGCAGCTTCTCAATCCACCGTGCAAGCTGCCCTTCGGGATTCTTGAACTGTAGTAGCGACTTCAGCGCTGTATGATCCGTTCTATCGCGAAAATGTTGGCCATACAAATATTTGTGGAAGTGTTTAATGCAATCCACCAACGCTAATAGTTCTCTCCGCGTTACGCAGTAGTTCCACTCTTGTTTCCCAATAGACCGGCTATAGTAGGCAACTATCTTCTCCTGCCCATCAATCACTTGCAAAAGTACACCTCCTATGCCATAACCACTAGCATCTGTGTCCAGAATAAATGTTGCACCTGGAACCGGGTACGCTAGCATAGGTGCAGTGCATAGTCGTTCTTTTAAAGCTTGGAAAATTCCTCTTGTTCAGTTTTCCACTCATGGAGACTATGAGCTACACTGGCGAAATTCGGAATAAAGCGGCGATAGTAAGTACACAGCCCAAGAAAGCTTCTTAATTCATGCAAGTTTCTGGGTCTTGGCCAATCCTTTACTGCTTCTATTTTTTCCTTCGCAGTACAAATGCCCTTCGTGGTTACTTGATGACCTAAGTAATTAACCTCCTTCTTGAATAAAGAGCACTTCTTAGGACTTAGTTTAAGACCAGCGCCAGCTATTCTCTGGAAAACTTCTTCCAAATTACTCAGATGTTCATCGAAGCTCTTTCCCAATACGATGATGTCATCCAGCTACACCAAACAAGTCTTCCAGTGTAGTCCTTTGAGAACATGTTCCATTAGTCTTTCAAAAGTGGCAGGAGCGTTGCATAACCCAAATGGCTTTACCGTAAATTGCCATAGACTGTTGCCAACACTAAAGGCTGTCTTCTCTTTATCTACTTCACTCACTTCTGCTTGCCAATACCCGCTCTTAAGGTCTAGTGTTGAGAACCATTCTGTGCCAGTTAACGAGTCTAGTGTATCATCGATCCTGGGCAAAGGATAGATGTGTTTCTTTGTGACATCATTTAATCTCCGATAGTCCACGCAGAACCGCAACTGGCCATCTTTCTTCTTCACGAATACTACCGGAGAATAGACTTGCCGATGGTTCGATAACACCGCTTCCGCTCATTTCCTTAATTATTTGGCCAACAGCGTCACGTTTGGCTAATGGAACGCTTCGAGGAGCTTGACGAATTGGTCTTGCGTCACCAGTATCAGTTGGTCCTGCCTGGTTTGTTGCCATCCTTGTCGAATATGTTGGAGTATTTGCGGATAAGTTGGCTTGCCTTGTGCTTGTACTGGTCTTCCAACCCTTGCGTCCATGCATTTATATCTTCCTCCATGTCCTTGCTGCCAAAAGAGTCGATTCCAGATGAATCATTGCATTTGATGATGGCTTCTACCTCTTGACATTGCCCTAATACAGTCCCTCTTGGAATTTTTACTGGTGACCTGAAGTCATTTAATACTCTCACTGGGATGCGTCCATTCTTTTGTGTCTTAGCCAGGGTTTTACCAATAAGTACGTCCGGTGTAGAATTTTGTGCTGCTTCGACAACCCACAATTTGTTTGTCCCACAATCTCCATTAATTTTCGCCCAAAACAACTGCTTCTGACTTTGGTGGAATCAGTTCACTGCCTTCTAAGACCACTTGTTTGCTGCTGTATGTGGAATCATAGCCAATGCTTAGTGGTACTTCCTTGTTCTTATACTCCATAATCTTGTTATTCAAGTCAATCTTGATACCTTGATTCATCAAGAAGTCCACTCCTATGATTACCTCATCTACAATCTGCACGACTATAAAACTGTGTAACACCGTCACATTCCCTATTATGACCTCACATGTTACTTCTCCCCCTACTTGGGTATCCTCACCAGTCGCCGTTTTCAATATTGCTCCAGGTAATGGTCTCACGCCTTTAGCGATCAGGTCAGTTCGAATGATGGAGTGTGATATGCCCGTATCCACTGTTAATATTCGCGCTCGTCCATCCACATATCCACCAATAGTAATTTTGCTCGTTTTTCTGCCAATTTGCGAGACGGAGATTATGGGGCATTCAATTTCAGGAAAGTTGATGGTTTATCCTCCTCAGCCTTCCGTTTTCCCTGTCCTTCCTGTATGATGGAACCCGTTTTGCATTCGCGTGCGAAGTGACCATCTTTCCACATTTAAAACATTTTCCAGCCTGCTTCTTGACATCAGAACGATTCATTCATTCCAACGACTTCAGAGTTCTCAATATTTCGGTCATCACATCCGGTGTTTCAACCTCCACTTTATTGACTTTGTATGCTGGTCTGCTTATGAGTGCCGCCGTTTTACGTGTTTGAGCATACACAACTGTTTCAGCGAATGCCAACTTTGGATTCGCATATGTCTCTCGCTTAGTGTAAATGTCTTTTATTCCGCTGACGAATTTTTTTATTTTCACCCTTTCGAGATGCTCGCCCGCTGCGTCTCCAATGGCTAAATGAGCCAATCTCTCAATTTCCGAAGGATATTCCTGTAGAGATTTGTTCGGTTTCTGGTCGCGCTTTTCTAGCTCCATCTGGTAAATTTGTCTTCTGTGTTCGCTACCATAGCGTCTTTCCAGGGCTCGCATCAATCCGTCTTAATCATTTCTCTCATATCAGGTATAGTTTGCAAAAGTTCTGCCGCAGGTCCTTCCAACGCTACGAATAGTGCAGCAGATTTTTCCTCCATGCTCCATTTATTTATTTCAGCCGTCTTTTCAAACTGGAGCTTGAAGACTTGGAATGGAATTTTACCGTCAAAGGATGGTGTTTTTACCTTGGGAGCGTTCACTGAAGTGGTTGGACGATTTATTTTATTTTTTGTTTATTTATTCAGTATAATCTAGGATATACAAACTCGATGAATATTGGAACGAGTTCCCGTTGTCCCTTGTCAAATTTGGTTTTGATACAAACCCTGTCGGAGAATCAACTGAACAAAACCAATCATATACAAACTTCTTACAGACTATTTCCGATTGAAAACTTAAATACGCCAAAACTAAATAATTACTTACTAAATAATTACACAAAATCAATTAATAATAATTTAAACCTACACTTTGTTATTGAAAAATCAATATCCCTCGAGTTAGGAAGCAAGTTATATTCCCTCATAGCCCTCGCAATTGGTGAGTTGGATGCATAAGTTGTTCTAGCTCTGTCAATAGCGAAAAAGTCATGATTTCGTAGTGCTCGAGACGGTATATTAAAGTATATACAGATTTAACTGCAAATCCCGCACACGACCTTCCAATGCGTTGTTCACTTTGGTCTCAATTAGCTCCTCTATTTTGTCTTGTCGACCGTGCAATTCGTTGACTTTGTTCTCAATTAGATCCTGTCTTTCCTTAAGTTCTGCATTGTATTTCTCCAGATTTTGCTGTATTTGCGCAATGGTTCCTTCTAATCCATCAAACTTTGCATCCATCTTTTGTGACATGCTGGCATTCTGTTCATCCATCTTTTGTGATATGGTGGCATCGATTTGTGACATGTTGGCACTGATTTGTGAAATTGTAGCCAACAACATGTTCATGTCCATAACGGTAGATGAGCCAGGAGCATTTTCTTGAATCTTACTTGATGGCCGCTCCAACTCCTTCGCAGAATCAATAGCCTCTTCTTTGCCAATATCCTTCAAGGATACATCTTCATCCTCACGGCGGAATTCGTATTGGTTCAAGTCGATACCTTCGACTTTCATTGCTTCTCGCAGTCGCGATTGCAGCTCTGCCTTATTTCCTGTTGTAGACAATCCTCGCTTTGCCAACTCCTTCTTGAGAGGAGGTATCGTCAAATCCTGAATCTTCACCATTTTTCAATTATTATTCTTATGGATTTATTTAACAATCCCACTTCTGACACCAATTGTTACGATCTTGCTGAATCAACCTCGATGATTTCTCAAATCCTTCGGGTACGATCTCTGGATTGTTAAATAAAAATCGCCAACTTAATTTGCAGTTTCTTTATTTATAAAGAATTTAATTAATGTCCTTTTGATTGCTCAGTAATTCACAATTCAATTACAATTTACTTTGCTATTTACAATCACTTATATAAAACTTTCACAATGTACGGTTTTTATTACTTTACTGTAATGTAATCTCCACGAGTTTAATTCACGACTGATTACTTTTGCAGTCGTGTGTCGCCCTTATATACATTTTTTGCTGCTTGAAAACGAAACCCTGGAATAATCGCGTCGTTACGATAATCGTTTCGTTTAAGCTCTAGAACATACCAGTTGTCGGCTCCTCTCTTTCATCTGTCATTCGCTTCGCATTTTCGCCACAATACTATTGAATTCGTTGTGGCGCCACGTCTGTGAATTTTTCTGAAGTAAGCGGTAAGAAATTGAACCATTTCTTTAAATTATTAATATTATTTTCATTACAGATTTCCCAGGCGTTCAAAATTTATAGAGAAGTCAACACAAGTAAGTATTATTATAAAAACTGTAATTTTAATGGCAATAATTTATGCTTATATACAATTTTCCTTTCATTGCAGATTTGCTTACCGCAGAATTAGAGTTTTTTCAATTACGCATATACGGTGAGTAGTTGTTTTTAAAAATTATTATTAATTGATGGTGATTATGAGAACAGTGGCTTTTGTTTAAAATGATCTAATATGATGTGTATTTTTTTTCAAAATAGTTTAAATAGTTTGAAAGTTATTAATATTTAAAGTTGTATTTTTCATACAAACAGTTTGTCAAACAATTGTTTGCAAGATCAAAAACAAATTCATATTTTTTAATATTTTTTTGTTTACAATACTGTTTAAACATGTATTAGCGATAAGTATACTGAGAAAAAAGTCAAAAGGAAGAACCCAAACAAAAGAAAAATAAAGAAAACCTAAAAGTAATAAATTTGTCGCTGTCAAATAATTCTTTGCAAAATCCAATCATATTGTTCAAAAATGGTTTAAATATAAAAACTAAAAGTAAACAAAGTCTAATATTTGGTGCGCTTGCCATTGGCATCTATCACAGCCTGAAGCTGTCGCGGCATTGATTGCACCAATCTATTAAGATCATAAACTAAAGGCAGGTTCTTCCAGTCTTCTTTAATGGCTTCAATTAAAGCACTTCTGTTAGTTGCGCTCCGTTTGCCCACCATCTTCCTTAAAAATGCCCAAAAATTTTCGATAGGGTTCAAATCTGGACTCTGGGCAGGGGTATCTAAAACTGCAACTTGCAATTATATAGCACCCAGGTCCGACATAACAGCGATTTATGTTTTGGATCGTTGTCCTGATAAAGCTTATACTTCAACTTATTGCTATTGTGGGGGTCAACAAATCCAAAATTTTTTGCGCTGTTCGTCAATTCGTTCTTGAGTATGTCCAAATAAAACTCTTTGGTCATTATATCATTGAAAATGCGCAGTTCTCCAACACCCTTGGTTGAAAAACAACCCCATATCATGACAGCGAGTTTACCAAATTTTACGGTTGGGACATCATTATTTTTGTTTTCCCCTTGTAATAATGGATATAAACTAATTGGATCAAATTTTCGTCGACTCGCTTGCCAGGCATTGCAAAAAGGATTTTCAGAAGAGCTACTTGTTCACTGTAAAACGAACTGAAAATCAAAATGAGTGCTTGCATGCTGCAAAATTAAAACACAAAGCAAAAACGTAGCTATAAATTGGATTTCCCGTTGGTTTTTCCAGTCGTGCGCACATTTTGCAAAGAATTATTTGACAGCGACAAATTTATTACTTTTGGGTTTTCTTTATTTTTCTTTTGTTTGGGTTCTTCCTTTTGACTTTTTTCTCAGGATACTTATCGCTAATACATGTTTAAACAGTATTGTAAATAAAAAAAGACTGAAAAATAAGATTTATTATTAAAATTTTAAGTTTAAATTGAATTTCTATTACGTTTTTGATTTTGCAAACAATTGTTTGACAAACTGTAGATACAGGGAGTCCTCCTGTATATTGCTAACAAACAAACTACAAATACTTGGCTTTATCGTACTTCGTGAAATAATCTATAAAATAACAATAAGTATGCAAGCAAATTATATAAATAAAAAGTGTTGCGTGAATATACTCTGCAAGTCAAAACCGGTGTTGGTCTTGCCCAGGGCTTTTAAACCATTGCAAGATTCTGCTTTCCGCAACTTTCAATGAAATACACATCAATTAAACTTATTTTGGCAAGGAACCCCAAACATTTTGAGTAATTTTAAACAAAAGCCGCTGTTCTTCATAATTACTAAATTTGATTCCATGTAAATAAGTGCACTGTGTAAACAAATTTAAATAAAAAAGTGCAGTGTTTTAAAGAGTGATAAAAATAAAAATAAAAAAAATAATAATAATAAATTTTCCAGTTTTGAACTTCCTATAACCAAATTTTGCGCTGTAACTAGATTTTTAACTTTTATTAATATTTATTTATGAATTTGTGATGTTACATTATTTTCTAATATATAATTTTTTATATTTTCAGATCATGTTTGCGGAAATTAGAGTGAATTTATTTTAATAATTAGTTAAGTTAATTTAAAATTTCAATATTGTAATTTGTTAATACAACAAAATAATTAGTTATAACAATAATTTGTAAATTTTTAGATGTTAATCCTTTACAATATATAATTTGTTAAATAGATTTTAAAATAAATGATCTGTATAATCATATTTTTTAAATAACCTGTTTTAAATTTGGGAGCGAATTGTATGTATGTTATTATATGAATTCGCCTTAAAAAATAATGCAACCCTGTATCATCTGACGAGAGAAATAAAAAAAGGACAGTTGTATGTTTTCTTTATGGAGTAAACTGAATGGGTGAAACAAGAAAGCAAGCTCACATGTACAGGGAAAAAGTGGGTAAAATCTGCACTCTCTTTAAGAAAATGCCTATGCTGTTACCCAGCTTTGAGCAAACACTTGCTCAAATTATCTAGTTTTTTACTCAGTGCTGGTTGGTAGGCATATAATAAAAGATGCGCGAAAACTTGGGGAGTAGTAGAGTACAGTAAATTGCGAAAATAAAATAAAATAAAATGGCAGAAAATGAGTTTCTTCGTGTGAACGTGAAATGAATTTGTATATACTCAGAGAAGAAAGACAGGCAAGACAACTTACATACATACGTGTTAGTGTTGTTCTTGCAGGGATACCATTAATAAGGATAAATATATTGTGACGAAAATCTCAAATACCAAGGACAAACAAAACTGTTGACAATGTAAATGCAATTCCCCGGAAGGACAGAAAATAAAGAAGCGTCTGTATAATGCAAATTACCCTTACCAAGGACAAACAAAAGGGTAGATAGATTAAAGGAAATTCCACGTCGTTAAGGATGAACGGAGTAGCTGCAGCTACCGCAGGCAAAAAGAGAGGCAGCCGCTATCACAACAGGAGACGAGTAGACAACTTAGTGGAGTTAACATTGCTGTGAGTTGTGTGCGTTTTAAAAACGGATGAGCTGAGTGAAGCAGATAATAAGTGTGTATCATAAAGAATTGTAAAATAAGCCGTTGGCTAAAGACGAAAATTGTACAAATAAATTCCTGACGGTTAAGAACCCGAACAAATAAATCTTGGGAGTTTTGTTTAGCAATCCAGTGATCGGACTCGAAGGATTTGGAAAATAATCGAGGCGAATTTAGCAAATTCGTTACAATATATATTACAAAAGATGAAATATGATAATAATTTTAGGAAATTTGTAGAAAGTGTACATTGAGAGGCATTAGCATGATGTAGGAGTCACCCTCAATGCCTTAGTAAGTAGGTAAGTTACATTGACGCGATTTTTGGCATCCAGGACACGTGTGTTCTTGATGAGAGACTGCGCATGTTGAAACAAAGAAACAAATAGTACGACTGATACCTTTGAGGTATTCAGATGCGCTTTGTTAACATCGACAAAGACAACAGCAGAAAGAAATACAGCCGGTACATTCAAAAATGATGACGAAAATGGTTTTTGCCAAAGGAGGGGAACTTTAGGTTGGAGGCGTTGGTACTCCGTAAAATAATCTATAAGAATTAACAAGAGTTATTAGTATGATTACACTGTGCAACAAGATTCTACGTAATTGATGAAACCAAATGGAGATGAAACTTTTTCCCTCCCATATCAAAACCTCATACTGGGTTTTTGGCCTATAGGTCTGGTTTCATTTTTATTTTTATTTAAAGTTGGCAACCCTGTTTGAGATAAGTTGATTAAAACTTGATCAAATGAAGCAATTTTAGATGGGTTTTTTGTATATAGCTTTTTTCTAGATCGAGGAACTCATTTTTGGCATTAACATTTATCTAAAGCTTACGATAGGTGGCGCTGTCATACAATTTGTCTTATTTTTCATGAAAAATAATATTTTTAGTTTTATTGTAGAAATGATCGTGTATGAGACATATAGAAAGGAACATTACACTATATTTGGCACACAAAAAAAATGATAAATAGTATACATATACACATATGTAGGCGTGAAAAGTTTGAAATAAAAAATTAAGTATACGTACAAAGTAATATTTCTGTTAAGAATTAAATTATTTTTTGACATTTTGAAAAAATATGCCATAAAAAGCTTACAAAAATAACGGTGCTTAAAAACTAAAACTTGAATCTTTTTGAAGGCGGTAAGTTTACTTCCTCCTCTTCCTCGTCGGTATTGTCTTCTTCATTTCTCGTTAGCCACCAGCATAGATCTGCTAACATTGGTAGTAGCGATTTTTTTTATTCCTTTAACCCAGAGACGTAAGTCGTCGAAGCAGGTTCTACATATATCTTTGGGAGCCCAATTTACGTCTTGAACAACCGGCATCCCAAAATAATGTTCATACCACTCTTTCGCACTAACACTTATACCAATCAGATTGGGTGCTATGCTGAATTTACCGCAAACATAGCAATAAAGTGCTAACTTTCGCACACATTTATTCATTTTAAATTTATTTTATAAGACGCTTTACGCTACCAAAATCTTCAGAAATTATTTTGCTGTGGTATTGCAAGAGAGCTGACACGAAACTCACAGAAATTGTGATTGGTAAAAAAAACTACATATATTAATACTATTTTTGCATGAAGAACTATCAAAAATAAGACAAATTGTATGACAGCACCACCTATCGTAAGATTTAGGTAAAAGTTAATGTCAAAAATGAGTTCTCGATCCAAAAAAAAAAAGCGATATACAAAAAATCCCATCTAAAATTGCTTCATTTGATCAAGTTTTAATCAACTTTTCTCATACACAGGGTTGTCAACTTTAAATAAAAATAAAAATGAAACCAAACCAACCTATAGGCCAGAAACCCGGTATGAGGTTTTGATATGGGAGGGATAAAGTTTCATCTCCATTTGGTTTCATCAATCAGAGAGATGATCAGCCATTTTGTGTCACAGTGTTATTAGTAAAATACAGACCGACATCGTGTTTGTAAATAAGGTAGCATGAAATGTATATAACTTCTAAACTATATATTTGCACGGCATAAAATTTACATTTTGTTGCAGATCTCTCATAAATTATTTAAAAAAACACCTGCTCCATATCAGTCAACCCCTCTTTTTCAAGAAGGTGATTGCAAGGTACGAGAACTAAAACGCATCGTAGAGGTTTACAAGTATGGAATCTTGTGTATTTTGCAGGAAACTGTCAAACTCGAATTTCACTGTCAAATAGAAAATCATAATGCCTTCCCGTAATTTGACAGGAAAACTTGACGATGCGGAAATCGTTGGAATGAAAAATTTGCGGAAAAAATGCAGAGACAATTAACACATAACAGAATGTCGCTTCTTTAAATTTTAGAAATCAGGTGTTCTCAGCTCTTTTCGAATGTAGACAAACAAAATGGTGGTTGCCAAACTTGTAAAGCAGGACAATGCTAAAAAGGTCCAACAAGCATTCATCAGTTGATTCTTTGGTAAAGTAGTTTTTTTCAGTCATAAACGGCCAATAATAATATTTGTAAAACTTACCTTTAAAATTTTTTGTTGATGTGGTCTAATAGGGCTTTTGCACGTCATTCGCACTCCAATTACTTGCCGAATTACTTAAATCGCCATAGAAAATTTTGAGAGCGAATCAAGACAAAAGTGGATGATTTCAATTACTATGAGAATTACGACTAAATCGTTGCCTTTTCTAATTTTTATCGGAAATTTATAAGAATCAGCTGACAAATCAAAACAAAATAAAAAAACATGAAAGACTGAGTTTACACACGAATATGTTTGTCGCTTTTTATCGTAAATTTCTCTTTTGCTGTAGCCAGCCATGTTCACACGGAGAGACTCTGTCTGAGCAATTTTTTGGCATTTCATTTTCTTCATTTTTAAAAAAATTTCAATTTCCATACCACATTCATTCGTTTAAAATTTGAAACAGCTACAATGACTGTGAAATAAAAATGAAAGGGAATGTCAAAATCTACACAAGCGAATAAGATAACAAAGCGTGTCAACCGAGCACAACAGTGTCGGTACGCTGCTCTCTTCGTCGTCGCCCTCTCCCCTACAAACTAAGTGTCGCTTCGACTGAAGTATTCGTGTGTAAACTCAGTCAAAGAAAACAATAAATATCGACATTATTTGAAGGAAATATTTTTTTAATATTGTATTAATGAATTAAAAAATAAATAAAATAATCAGAAAATTTTATGTAGAATATTAATTAAAACAGTATGCTGTTTACTGCTTATATTATTGGCTACTAGGCTTTCAGCGTGGTAACTCTTGAAGGGAGCCAGTAATACCTGCATGGCTGGAAAAAAGGTCAATACTGTTGATGAACGACCTGTTGTTCACTACAATTTCGATAGAATTTGTTGGCTTAATGGAAGTTAAATCCAATACATTTTGGGCTTGAGTTGTACAGTAGTTAATCGGAACCCAAGACTCGCCAATTCCGATACTATTTCTTGCAGAATATAATCACATTTTCATGCAAACACGCAACATTCTGCTTTCCCATATTTCTTTTAGCATACGTTCGATTGTCTGATCCCACTTACTGGAACTTTTTCTTGGCCCTAAGTGTAAAATTAGTAAATTCATTTGCAAATTAATTCAGTATTTTTAAATTTTACTAAGAGCTTACATTTCTTTCCATTTTCAAACAAATTTAAAAGGCCATATGGTGAAACAAAACTATCTAATTGGGCACAATGTGGTTGGGGTGATTCGCGAATTACGAATGAGAGATCGAAAACACAATTGAGGTGCCGGGTAAAAGCTCTATAAAAGGTCCTTTTTGGGTTTAAGAAGACTCGTTACAAACTCAAGTCATAGTGTCATACTAAAATATCGATTATTTATCGTATTTACATGTATCGTGTCATCGCTAATGTGAAATAAAAAGTACCCAAATATACGAACTTTTTGTCGGAGCCAAATTTTTCAGAATGATTGGTTTAATTACGATTGCCGGTTTTTTTTAATGATACTGATCCCAATACGAAACGTATGTACTTGCGGGAATTAAGTGTTGTCTTTGTATAGTGAAGTGCGTTGAAGCAAACGCTATAATCAATTATACAAAATCACGTATGTATCACATATTGATCGTTTTATGGAAGGAATTTTATTGATATCACTACTTTATGTCTTAATCATGGCACGAAAAACTATAATATACGTTTTGAGTGAGAATATACATATATAAAGGGATAGGAATATGTGTGAGACTATTATTGGTAGTATAACTACCTATGTACATATATAGACATACCTATATGCATTCTAAATATCTTACTGCCTGTTCAAGGTATGTTGCTGTCCTTAGGGTTTACACACTACATTTCTGCTTCTGACGTTGCCCATTATATTTTCACAAAGTAGCAATTTTTTAACATTGACTTATTTTATTTTATCTTATTCAACCTGAGATTTATTATAAAATATCTATCTACATATAAATTATGTATGCAGACAATATATTTAAAATAGAACTGAATGAATTACTATCTGTGTCTTGTATTGAATTTTGTCCGGCCTTTCCGAGATATACATTTTGACCTAAAAGTGGGTGGTGTCATACCCACCCGAAATGTTCTCAACGTAGTTTTTCAACAAATATGATTAAGTGCAAATTTAGTTACTGCATTTCTGCAGGTTTCCTGTTTTTTAAAGTTACCGTTAAATGGAAAGAGGGCATGAACTTGAATGTGTGAAACAATTTCATCCATTACTTTAAATAAGTGAAAAGTCAAAATAATTTTATTTGGTTTTTTATTTATTTATTAAAAAATAGTCTAAATAAAAAACCAATTTGGGTTTACATACTTAACTAATTTAGCAATTATTCTTTCAAATTTCGTTCCAACCCTTATACTGTTATAAAACTACCTAAACTGATCCGCATTAAGATTTGAATGCCCAGACTGTACTTCATTCGAAAGCTCCGCTTGAAGGAGCTGCTTAAGTTCAAATTTAACAAAATAATCAAATTTATACCGGATACTGAACACAATTATTTTATTAAACTTACCAGAAAGAATTCAGCAGTTGAATTTAAACACAATGCTCACAATAAGTAATACCAAAAATAAAAGTAGAACGTCGCGTTTGATATTGTGTCAGCCAAATAGAGATGTAAAAGACTGAGGCTACCTGAGGATCTAAACGGGATTAGGTCGCCGAGAGGGCCTTGGCCGAAAAATCTGCGTCAACTCCGGTGCGTAGAACCGGCTGTTGTGAGAGTCTTCAAACAAAGGGAAGAGGTTCAGGGGGTAATCCGGAAAGCGAAAGCCTCCAAATCCATCGCGCCCCGACGGAGTAAGAATGCTGACGATAAAACATTTCGGTCCAGCGGAAGCAGACTACCTCACCAAGGTTCTGGTAAGGAATGCCTGTCGTAAGAGCCGACTAAAATCCATAGTTCCCGCGACAATCGGGTCTGTCACTCCCGCAATGTTCCCCGAAGACCCATTTGGAGAATTTTCTGCGGCTACAACAACAACAACAACCAAGGTTCTCAATTTGTCTTTGACTACTCTGATTATAACCAACATGGGAAAACTCGGTACAGTGGTCCCACTACTAAAGCGGGGGAAACCCGCAAATAAAGGAGAGTTCTATCTGCCCCTTTCTCTCTTTTCCCCAATAGCGGAGACGATTGAGGCCTTGCTGCTCCCGTGTTTCACACATCATCCGAGCCCAGCTATGCATCGGAATGGCTTGCATAAAGTGCACAGCACCGCAACAGCATTTAACGCCATAAACACTCAGATAGCTAATGGCCTCAACTAAAATCAGCTCTGTGCACGTCTTAAAAGCGCTGGACCTATCGAAAGTCTTGGACACGGTTAATTACGCAGTACTGCTATCGGACATTGAGGACTCCTGATTACCACCAGGGATGAAGAGGTGGACCATGAATTACTTGAGTGGTCGGCAATCATCGGTTGATTTTCAAACTTCAAAGCTACGAAAAATGAAACAGGGGCTTCGGCAGGAGGGTGTCCTCACCCCGATGCTGTTTACTTTATATTTCGAGACTCCCTCCACCACCAGAGAGCATCTTGATATGATACGCCGATAGCTGTTAGATATTGGCGTCTGGCCAGGATATTGATAGCCTTTGTTTGAAAGTAAACTGCTATCGCCAGCCTTTCCCACTTCTTCTCTGCACGACATTTACAACTGCAACAGGGAAAATCCTCTGCCAGTCTTCGCCAGCTGGACGAAGGAGTACCGGCTTGAGCTCAATGTGAAGGTCGATGACGTAAAATTTACGAACAACCGAAAGTTACTGGAAATCACATTTGATGGCCTGCACTCCTTCATTCCGCATACGACTGAAGTTGAAGAAGTTAAAAGCTTGTAAAAATACCGCCCTTCGGACCGTGACAGGAAACCTCCTGATGGCGCCGGCCCACCACTTACACAGTAAAACATCTATATTTCCAGTTAAGGAGCATAATGTTATGCTGTGTAAGCAATATCTACTGGAATGCTACCACAGAGATCACCCCCACAGACCCTTATTAAAAGCCGAACCTCCACTTAGACAGATCAGGAAGGCGGTACTTGACTATCGCGACTCCATGCAACAATACCGACAATAACCACTGGACAGGACGGCATACATACAAGCTTTGAGCACCATTCACCGAGAGTCCGTTTACACCTATGTGAACTCTCTTCCAGTGAATGGTGTTTTCGGAATCCAATCACCACCCATTGCGGAACAATGGACAATTAAGGTCTGGATATTGTAGTAGACTCAACTCCTACTTATCCTCGCGTCTGGCATACCAGACCTATCCAACATATGCAATAAATTTCTGCATGCAATGAATCCCGGCACGACACTAACCACTTGGCCCGCACTCGTCGAAACAGCACGTTTCCTGTGCCTCGCGGTAGACTTAACAGCAGCAGATGCAAAAAAAAAAAATACAAAACAAAAGTAAAGTCAATTAAAAGCTTTCAAAAAAAAATAATAATATTATTATTATTATTATTATGATTTATTAACAAATTAAATAAATTAACATGTTAAAAAGGATTGAGCACTAGCTGCCAGGGCTATCAGCTCTATACTATAGCTTAAGCGTAAATATAAAATGATAGTTAATTGCTATTCTAATTATTAAATTTGGGCTTTGATGACTTTAGTGAAGTTAAATACGGATTTCAGGTTGTCATTTGTAGGATTTTTTAATATGTTTAACCAATTTTCTTTGATATAGGTGCTTCTAGTTGCTTGTAGGGCGGTACAATCAACGAAGATGTTTTTCAAAGTTAATGCGTTTTGGCAGAATACACATGTTGGGATTGGGTCTCGTGAGAGTAGATATTGATGCGTGTAGCGGGTATGTCCAAGGCGAATGCGGGAGTATATTTCAATTTGTTTTTTCGAGATGTTTGTTGGGTATGTTGGAGTAACCAGATTTTGATTCATAGCTTTGTAGTGATGATGATTGTAGCTGTGCCATTTTTTCTATGTCGTCTTTCCGTAGTTGTTGTAGAATAAATCGACGCATATCTATTTTTTCAATTGTGCTGTTTGAAGTGACAGGGAGGTTGCTGGCCGACTTGGCTGCAATATCTGCTGCTTCATTACCCGAGATGTTTACGTGTTCGGGTGTCCAAAGGAGTCTGACTTTCTCGCTATTATTAATGAGATTATCTCTGATTAGCTGGATTATCTTTGAAGTTGTTCTTGGGTTAAGTACTGCTTTCAAAGCAGACATACTGTCGGTGCAAATTATTACTTTAATATTTTCTTCTAGTGCCATGGATAATGCGGTCTGTATAGCAACTGCTTCAGTGGTAAAAGCTGAGGCAATGTCTGTTAGGATTTGTACCCTCAAGGTTTGACCATTTGTGTCTACAATTGCGTAACTTGCAGGTTTATCGTTATTTTTAGACCCATCCGTGTACCACAGTGTTCAATTTTCTGACTCGTAGTGTGTTTTGCGTTCTTGAAAGAGCTGTTGGTAGATGGTAGGAGAGGTGTCTTGTTTTTTAAGGCTAGAGAGGCATAGGTCGCATGATGCCCTTTTGATTTTCCAAGGTGGATTGTTAATTTGGGGATCGTATTCTACGTAGGACAGTCCCAAGTTTGTGGCGGTATTGAGTATTGTTTGTAGGCTTGATAGTAATCTTGGGGTGTTACTAGCCATGTTTTGAATTATGATTTTTACGTCTCTGTTGACTATGGAGTCACTTGCAAATAGGACTTTGGGAATTAGTCGTGCAAGATTGTGGTGGATTTTTTCTTCAATTGTAGGTAAGCTTGCTTCTGCCAGTATCTTCCTTATAGGTGTTGTTCTGTAGGCGTAGATACACGCTCTTGCGGCTTGGTGGTAAAGCGGAATGAAAATTTTCAGTGTGGCTTTCGGAGATTTGCCGTAGAGGTAGAGCCCATAGTCTATTCTACTTAAAGCTAATGCCTTAGTGAGATAGATTAGTGTATTAATGTGTATGTAACATTTTTTACTGGATAGGTATGTAATTAAGTTTACTCTGGCAGCTAATGACTTTTTTAACTCTAAACAATGGTTGTTCCATCTGTAGTTATTGGAGAAAATAATACCTAATATTTTAAGTTGTTTAACGTTTTCTAGCTCAAAATTGTCAATTTTTACTTTAAGGTTGTTGAAGTCGCATTTGCGCTTTCTACACACATGAAAGTTTTTTGTTTTATATAGAGATATTTTGGCTCCAGAGTATTTGGACCAATTGCAGATGTCTTTTGCTACATTTTCTAATATGGTTTTTGTTTCAGTGGCATCTCTCTTGCAGAGAATGTATAAATCATCCGCGTAGAAGCAATGCTCTATAGCGTTGTTCGTTTTGATAATTTTGCTAATTTCGTTGAATGCGATGGAAAAGAGAGTAACAGATAAGGGAGATCCTTGGGGAATTCCATTGTTAAGTGGATATAGGTTAGAGAAGGTATTACCTATTCTTACCCTGAATCGTCTGTTTGACAAAAAAGCTTTGACATAACAAAAGATTTTCGGTCCCACTCCCCAGTTTTGCAAGCATTTAAGTATAACATGTGCACCGATTCGATCGAAGGCTTTTTCGAAATCGACCGAAAGGATAGTTGCATGATGACGTGCTGATAGTGTTTTGGTAACATAGTAATCTATTTGGAGCAGAGCGTCGGCACATCCGCTGTTTGGTTTGAATGCTACTTGACAAGGGTCTATGAGATGTAAGACTTCGGTGAACCAATTTATCGGACTGGCTATTATTCGTTCTAGGATCTTTGAAGGGCAAGGTAGTAGCGAGATTGGTCGGTATCCGCTTGTTGAGAGTTGATTTTTATTGGGTTTAAGGATGGGGATAATCGTGGCTGATTTCCAGTTCTGTGGGATTATACCGGAGTTAAAAATATTGTTATAAAGTGATTGTAGACGAGATTTGGCAAGTGGGGATGTTGTCTTCAACATGGCATACGAGATGCGGTCGAATACCGGTGTTTTCCCTTTGGCTTTGTCAAGATACATTGTTAATTCGGTAATTGTTATGGAGTCTTCGATAATAATAGCTTTCGGGTGGACATTAGGTGACGTTGTAAGGTTTTGAACGTGGCTTTTAGCCAACTGAAATACGTTCGAAAAATTTGTATCTGATGAGAAGTTCGACCATTCGGATGCAAATATATTTGCAATTGTATTTGGGTCAGATGTGGAGACGTTGTTAAATTTCAGAGTCATGGGCGGTTTGACGGTCTTTTTATTATCGAGCCTGTTGACTTTGCTCCATATTGTAGCTATTGAGGAGTTGGGGTTGATGGATTCAGTGAAATGCATATGGACATATTTATACTGGTGGATATATTTATACTGGTTTCAATCTCTACTGCAGCCACTTGAAGCTGAGTGTTAATATTTATTTGCTTATGAGGTATTATGTCCTTAACTAGGATGGAAGTGCCTTGTTTTTATTGGGTGTTTGAAGGGCAGTTAGTAAAGTAGCCTTGGTAGCCTCTCGGGAGAATAGGGGTAAAGTTAATGTTGCAGTGTTGAAAGATAGTGTTTAAGAATATATTTATTTATTTGTTTATTTTTTTTTGGAACTAAGCTTGCTCTATGGATCTTCCTAGGAAGAGTCCATAGTGTCATCTAGGTTCTCTGAAGGATTGACGTAGTAGTCTTTGGTTTTTAGTAAATTTTGTGTAAATTGGGAAATTGGGGATACAAATGTAGATGGTGAATTTATTAAACTGTCCGAGCTGTGGGGCTCTGGACTGATAGAAATTGGGGTAGAAAAGGATGTTGAGTTATTTGAGTCGGTGGTGTTTGGGTTGATTTTTTCAGGAGTGTTTGTTAGGTTAGTTTTGTTGTTCTCATTATGCTTTGGTATTGTTGATGTGGGTATTTTATTTTGTGTGATTGTTACGATAGAAGATGTACTTTGTGAATTGGGTATGGATTTTGTTGTTTGGGAGGGAATGGCTTTGGTGATATTCGCATATGCAGCTGCTTGTTGTTGGAAGGGTAGTCTTTCTTTATATTTACGGCGAGCTTCTGCAATGCTGCATTTTTCTAGTGTTAATATTTTTAGAATTTCCTTGGCTTGTAAGTATTGGGGGCAATTTCTGTCTGATGCTGGATGCTCACTGGTGCAATTGGCGCAGAAAGTCCTTGGGCATTTTTCGGGGGAATGAGGAGGAAGATTGCAATTGAGTTGATTTGGTTTTGTGTTTTTCCGACAGGGTGGATACTAGATTTATATCGGAACGAATTTCCGTCATCCCTTGTCAATTTTGGTTTAGTAACACACCGGTTTCGGCAAACCGCCATCTTCAGTGTTTGGTTTCGTTTTCGTGAGAACGAAACCAAACACTGAAGATGGCGGTTTACCGAAACCGGTGTGTTACTAAACCAAAATTGACAAGGGATGACGGAAATTCGTTCCGATATAAATCGTGAGAACGAAACCAAACACTGAAGATGGCGGTTTGCCGAAACCGGTGTGTTACTAAACCAAAATTGACAAGGGATGACGGAAATTCGTTCCGATATAAATCTAAGATTGCAATTGTTGCAAGCTATGTCATTGTTGCATCGTTTTTGTGTATGCCCAAGTCGTTGGCAATTTTTGCAACGCATTGAGTTTGGAACGTACGGCTGTACTTTCACCTTATACCAGGCGATATCCACAGCTTCCGGGAGCCGGAAAAGATCGAACGTAAGTACCATGAGGCCAGTAGGGACAGATTTGTTTTCAACTTAGCGAGTAAATTTGTAAACGCCGGTGACGTTTTGATTTTTCATCTCTTTAATGATTTCATCTTCTGGCACGTGTTTTAGACAGGGAGCGTATATTACACCTTTAACCGAGTTCAAACTTTCATGTAGCTTTACATTTATAGGGCATAAATTAGAGAAATCTTTGGCTTTTAGGAACTTATCCGCGACTTGGGCATTACGTGTCAAGATGAGTAGGTTCCCGTCTCTAATCTGTGATATCGACTCTACTTCAGATGAAATAGATTCAATGCACTTTTTGATGGCGAATGGGCTTAAATGGGAGATTTTGATATTACTATCAGCAGATGAAATCAGGATAAATTTAGGGTTACTGGTTGGAGTAGCTTTAGGGATTAGTGGTGGAAATTTAACTTTTTGCCGTTTGATTTTTTCTTTTTGTTTGTATCGTCGAAAACCATCAACTCGGAAAACCGATTTGGTGGCCTATCCGGAGGCCACGGCATTGTTGGGAAATTACTTTATTAAATTTTTTATGAAAATTCTATGACTACTGCACACGTGTTGAATGTGCAAAACAAGTAAACAAACGGTTGTCCAAAGAAATAAGAAAAATAGCGGTACTTAATACACTATTGAACACTGTGATACACACACGTCTGATCGCTTTGTATGATAGTCGGCGACTGAAAAAAAAAAAAAAATTATAACATTCAAAATCAACACATTACTTCTTCGCTTACCTTTTGGTTTAATCTTTTCTTGCTATACTTTTCGTGCATCTTTTGTTAATATGAAAAAGGTAATGCATTCCAACATTCCCACCGGGAAGTATCTTGTGTGTATATGTAGAATGTATGTATATTTACTCTCGAATCTAGTTTTTTCAATTAATTTAATTTTCACTTTATTTAATTAAATTTATTTTAATTAATATGCATACGTTAACAAAGTTATAACACCCAAGCATGCGCTCATTCAGCTAGATGTAACAAAACTTCAAGTGAAGTTCGAAAATGACTATGAGAATAGAACACTAGTTAGTAGTAGTGAACTTATACCTTGTTTTTCAATAATTTTTAATTTTTTTGAATATGTCAACATAGAATTTGTTTTGAATGATAAAAGTTTTTTAAAAATTTATTAATTCGTAAATTGGTCATAGAAGAAATTGTACCTATAAATAAGAATTATTTCTAATAAATATTTGTGTCTACAACATCAATGAGTTACTCGTAATTGTATTTGTTCTCAATCTCTCCATTTTCTATGTGTTCTATTTACAAACTTAAATCTACAACTTAAACTAAATAGTACGACTCAAAAAGTAGCAAAACGAAAACAATTGCCAAAAAAAGTTAAATAAAAATAAAACAATAAAAACTAAACCATTTTGAAATATATCATATAATTCAGGTACATGCATTCTACACAAACTACTAAGTCATATATAAATATGTAAAACGTTCATAAATATTTAATTTATACCCGCCGTAGTAATAAAGTGAATATATACATACATTACATGTCCATCAATAAATTCGTTTGTTTTTTTAATCTTCTAAAACTTAAGGTAAACTCTGTAAACAAATTCAAAACTTTTATCGAAGACATATTTAGCACAGCAACACACTCGACTAAAAACTAGCGGTTTTGCTTAAAATTCAGGGAAATGTAGCAAAATAGTTGATAGGCAACCCGCGGCTCGTGCCTGCGTTTGGTGCCTATTCCCCAAATTCGCTTTTTCATTCCATTATATTCTTATTGCAATTTCTGTTCTGCACACAGCTTTCTGTTAAACATGTATGGGTAAAAACCTGAGAATGTATGTGTGAAAATTATCAGTTTTGTTACTGTAGACCTGTACAATTGTGTACCTCTAATTTGTATATATCGTTACCTTTCTGTAATGACGTCGTATCCGTAAAATCACAATTTTCGAAAAATCAATAAAATCATTTCGTTATAAAATTATAAATAATTGGAAAATAACACTTTATATTTATCATTTTAAAATACTTGGTTGTTATTGTTCAATTTATGTAGGTACAAGTTTTCCCCGAAAACTTTTTGTAGATGTAGCTAAGAACATCCGTCTACACTAAATGCGAGAAAATCGAAGGCCTCTAGAAAAAATGCTGTCATCATTATGAATATTTTAGGTTATGTTTTACGTAAAAGGAGTTACGAGGTTATCCCAGAAAGGGAGGATATGTCTAGCACTGAAAATTTTGAAGAGGACAAAATATATATTGATGAATAAATATGTACTCAGTTGAGAATCTATAAAATTGATGAATAATTGAAGCTTGAAGCCGATTCTGAAAAAACTCTTCCACGAAGTGTTGCGACAAGTATTTCCTTTATTTTGAGCACATGTGCACTTACATAGCGGTCAAACTTCAGAGAGGGGAAAATTTGAATGTAAAATATGCTTTAAATATGTGTCGCATTGTGTTTCGAGATTCACATAGCATAGCCACGTTTAAATCGGTGTTAATTTGTTTTTAAATTATAAATAAACGCGCTACACAAATAATTTTTAATGGTTCAAAACTGTCGCAGATTAAAAAAAATAAAAATTGTTAGTTTGAGTAATGATTGCTTTGGCGATTGCCGCTAAAATGGATAAAAACACAGCTTTTTTTCAAAATTCCTAAAGTTCACGTTTTTTATGACAGTAAAATGAGGCTAGCAGAAAAAAAGTTAAGTCCATGTGGTGAAAGAGAGATTTACTTAGTCACTTCCTATTACTACTACTACTACTACATTGGCGTAGGCACCGCGATTACAGCCGAATCAATAATTGCAGCCAATCGTTTATTCATTGCTTCTTCCAACCCTTACGTTCATTCGAAGCCTTACCTTAAAATTTAGTTAAATACAGTGCAGTCAGAAAAACACAAATAATTTTTTTTTAAATACATTCCGCAATGTGAATTCAAAAATTTACTTTGACAGTGAATTAGTGTGCTCTCATTTCCACAAATTTTATTATCGATAAATTCCCATTTCTTCCGAATTGTAAACAGCTGAAAAGGGGTTAAAGAATTTACCCGCGGCAAGGCTTGAATGTCGTAAGACGTGACTCAAATCTGATAGCTACCGCGATGGTTGGGTCTTTATACCGGAACGATTCGGATTTTTATCAAGGTAAAAACTTTCACTACCATAATATTCCCCGAAAGCCATTTTGGTTACTACAACACAATAGCATGCCCAATATTTGCAAACAGGAGTTATTCTGATGCAGTTTACGAACAGGAAAATTATACTTTGTATAAGTGTGTTTAAGAAAGTGAGCAGAGTCTAACGCTGCTAAATATTCGCATATTTAAAACATACTGACCTAAAGGGTGTTTTTTATAGAGGTATAGAGCTTTAAGTTGGCATTACTTTTCAAGATGGCGACCGATTTAACAGCTGTTAAGTGATTTGTTCTCAGTTTGGTTCGGCAATTCATCATGAGTTCTGTGCGGAAAACGTATCGCGCACTACGTCCATTTTATAGTCGACAAAATGAAGCGCACTTCTGATTGAATGGCTACGTCAACAAACAAAACTGTCGCATTTGGATTGAAGGTAATCCTCAAGTGTATGTTGAAGCACCGTTACATCCAGAAAAACTGACTGTTTGGTGCGCTTTATGGGCTGGTGGAATCATAGGTCCGTACTTTTTCAAAAACGATGGTGGCCAGAACGTTACAGTCAATGGTGATCGGTATAGAGCCATGATTACTAACTTTTTCATTCCTGAATTGAATAACCATGATGTCCAGGAGATGTGGTTTCAACAAGACGGCGCAACATGTCACACAGCTCGTGCCACAATAGATTTATTGAAAAACACGTTTGGTGACCGCCTAATTTCACGTTTTGGACCTGTGAATTGGCCTCCAAGATCTTGTGATTTAACACCGCTAGACTACTTTCTGTGGGGCTATGTAAAGTCATTGGTCTATGCGGATAAGGCTTCGCCGTGTTATTTCCGTTATACGGCCACAAATGTTGGTAAAAATCATCGAAAATTGGACGTCCAGATTGGACTACATCCGCGCCAGCCGTGGCGGTTATATGCCAGAAATCATATTTAAAATGTAATGCCACAAGATTGTCTTTCGAATAAATAAAATTCATGTCAATCGAATAATCCATCGTTGTTTTATTGCAACTTAAAGTTCTATACCTCTATAAAAAACACCCTTTAGTTGAGAGTATAAAACCTTTTGAAGAGGACTTTAATAAAGCATTTAAATGCGTTAACAAGAAACGAACAATAAAGGAAGAAACATTAACTAAACACATTAAAACACTAATAGAGACATACAACACTATCAGAGTTATCTTACATGGACACTATATACAACAGAACACAAAAATAAGGCTAATGAAATTTTTTTTTAAGTTAAGAGATAAACTTTTAAAAATATTTCATTGATATAAAATTAAAATTTAAGGCCCACTAAATTTGAACAAAGAGGTCACTGAACAAATAACAGAAACAGACGAAAGTGATAGTGAAGAAACGGAAAATATAAGAACTTCCACCATGACACGAACAGAAAATGAAATTATAGACAAAACTACAAGTTTTCTAGATGCCTTAGCTCTGATTGACAAAATCAAGGATCAACACGAGATAGTTTCAATAGAAGTTATAAAAACCAAATTAAGGGGACATGCAAGGAATGTTATTACAAATGAAAATACTATAGAAGCAATTAAAGTAAAATTACAATCATCCGTAAAAGGAGAATCGTCTGAGCTACTATGTTCAAAACTAATGAACATAAAACAGCAGTCCAAATCGGCCACAGTATATGCGGAAGAAATACAAGAAATTACTAAGAGTTTAGGTGGAGCATATATTCGGGAAGGCTACCCATAGGAAATTGCAGAAAAATTAATTAGGCAAAATGCTGCCAAAGCGATGCGGATAAGCCACAAACGCTTGACCATTTGGAAGACAACATTCGCCGTGTTATTGCCGATATACAGCCGCAAATGTTGGAAAAAGTCATCGAAAATTGGACGTCCAGATTGGACTACATTCGCGCCAGCCGTGGCGGTCATATGCCAGAAATCATTTTTAAAAGGTAATGTCACAAGATTATCTTTCGGATAAATAAAATTCATGTCAATCGAATAATCCATCGTTGTTTTATTGCAACTTAAAATTCTATACCTCTATAAAAAAAAACACCCTTTATATGGGTCAGCAAATTACCGTGAGATTGCAGGTAATAACCTAAAAGTCCATTTCAATTTTGAATATTAGAATTAAATATGTACCAAGGCTAATTTATTCAAAGGTGACAGCAGAAGAACAAATAAAACAATTACCGTGTATTTTGTTTTTGTTTTGAATGTAGAAATTTTCAAAAAGGCAAATTCCTAGATTTCGCTTTTGTCAAATTGAGGTTTATGATATACTTGAAAATGTACAAAGAAGATGGCTTAAATATCATAGTTTAATTATTTAAATGACTACAGAGAAAATAGTTTTCATTGATGGAGTGTTAAATAATTCTGGCAGAATATATGTAATTATTTCGCCGGCTTTGGAAGGGATTTTCCTAAGCTACGGTTGTTAGATTTAAAACACTTTACGCGATATATTTATAGGAGAGAGTATTATAATTGTCGAGTTTACTGGTATTATTGGACTTTTTTAAGTTCTTGCAACATTGTGCTGACAGTTGTAATTTATATGATTGTTCAAAATTTTTAAGTTAATATTGGAATAAATATTGTATTTAATTGTGGTATAAACATAATTTTATTTTTCGATTAGTCCACAACTCTCAATATCCTGCTTTGATCCAACTACACGTTTTACTGTATGTGGTAGTTCACAATCAGCTGTCATTGAAATTTCCTTTCAACTTGAACGGAGTAACCTTAGGAAACGGCTAAAAAATTCAATCGTAATTACAAAAACATCGTAATCAGTTTTTTCTGTGTGAGTAATTGGCTAACTTCTTTTTTTTATTTGGCAGCTTATTATTTAAATTTTTAAGAAATGAATGATTGGGATAGCGAAAAAAGAATTTGGTTAGTGCAGCGGTACCATCGTATAGCTTTACAAGTATGGAAACCGCCATTTTGTTTGTTTACATTCGAAAACAGCTGAGATGACCTGATTTCTAAAATTTCTAAAAGTGACGTTCGATTATTTGTTAATTCTTTCATTACCTCTGTATTTATTGCGAAAATTTTTCATTCCAACGATGTCCGCATCGTTGAGTCGGTCTGTCAACTTGCGGGCAGCCATTATGATTTTCTATTTGGCAGTCAAACCATCAGATCGACAGGCAAATTCGAGTTTGAAGTTTCCCTCAATACTTGTAAACCTCTACGATGACGGTACCATGCTTTGCAGTCTGTCATTTCCGTCCAAAAGGAATCCCTACGGGAATTTTTCGACACCCTCCGAGTAGTTGGACCATTATGATGTTAATAAACATGTTTGCCGAATTTGGAATTATCGCAAGAAGACCGCATCATAGATGTTGCATCATCAATTCAGGCAAATGCAAGTGTTTCGAATCGAAACTTATCGGCACAACTTGGAGTTAGCAGACGATCATTACAACGGATAGTTCATGATGACTTAAACCTTTTTCCGTACGAGCTTCAAATAACAAGTCAGTTAAACCCTCTAGATTTACCTACATATTCGCCTGAAATTTTGCCTAAAAATTATTGAAATGTTCTAAGAAGGCAACAATACGATAAATTGCATGTTTTTATCTGATGAAGCCCATTTTGATCTAAACGGCACTGTAAACAAGCATTATTGCCGTATATGAGGTGAATGATATCCAGAAATAATTCATGAGGCGAATCTTCACCCAGAACGAGTCACTATGTGGTGCGAAGTTTCATCAAGGTGCATTGTCGGGCCATACTTCTTTGAAGAAAACGGTTTAACAATGACTTTAACGGTGTAACATTACTTAAAGATGGTGAAGGAGTTTTTTTTACCCAGAGCTGTGCCGTAGACATATTCCTTTCAAACACGCTTGGTTCCAGCAAGATGGAGCAACTGCACATATAGCCAAACCGGTTACTGCGGAGCTCTAAAGACAATTTCAAAACAAATTTATTTCCAGAAACTTCATTTTCCGCTGGCTCCAATGTCAACAAAACCAAGTAATGTGCAATGTTATTTACATTTTACCGATATCGTGCCTATAAATGAATTCGTAAATTTAATAGTTTTTAGGTAAGGCTGTTTTATAAATTTCTATCAAGCATAGCTTTCCTAGCATATACATACATATATAGACTTTATAAATGTTCACTTCTTTAGATAGGTTATTTGCTATTAGCTTATGAATTTCTATTGATGAATAGAAATAGTTTAATGGTTACTAAAAAATTCAAAGTTATACAAAAATGTTTCAATTTATCAACTTTTGGTTTGAAGAGATAAGTTCCAACTGAAATACCTCTATATAATACAATGCCCAATGAGCTAAAATGTTATTGTCCAATGAAAACTGGTAATTTAAACTAAATAAGAAATTTGAACGCTTCTAATTTCAAAAAATAAAAATAAATTTTTTTTTTAAATATAAAAAAAAATACCTTAATTGTATAATCTGCTAAAAATCAGCCTTTTTACAAATTTCTTCTATGGTATTTTTATGTAGGCTCCAATTAAGAAATTTTCAAACACATAAAATTCATCTCATTGCTCGATTTTATGTACATATATATGTAAATAGAAATTATGGGCAAACAATGGTTTGCCAGCTTCTTTCATGTTTTCTCTAATATGCATGTTTTGACCACTTTTTCCCCATAGTGCGACGGTTCGTAATCTTCTTCTTCTTTAGCGTAGGCACCGCTTACGCGATTATAGCCTCTTAAACAATAGCGCGCCACTCGTTTCTTCTTGCTGTTTGGCGTCAGTTAGAAATACCAAGTGACACCAGGTCGCTCTCCACCTGATCTTTCCAACGGAGTGGAGGAGGTCTCCCTCTTCCTCTGCTTCCGCCAGCGGGTACTCCATCGAATACTTTCAAAGCTGGAGCGCTTTCATCCATTCGGACGACATGACCGTAGCCGCTGTCTATTCGCTGAACTATGTCAATGTCGTCGTATAGCTCGTACAGCTCATCGTTCCATCGTCTGCGGTATTCGCCGTTGCCAACGCGCAAAGGACCATAAATCTTCCGCAAAACTTTTCTCTCGAAAACTCCTGGAGCCGACTCATCGGATGTAGCCATCGTCCAGGCTTCTGCACCATATGTCAGGACGGGAATGATGAGCGCCTTGTAGAGTATGGTTTTGGTTCGTCGAGAGAGGACTTTACTTTTCAATTACCTACTCAGTCCAAAGTAGCACCTGTTGACAAGAGTGATTCTGCGTTGGATTTCAAGGCTGGCATTGTTGGTGTTGTTAATGCTGGTTCCCAGGTAGACGAAATTATCTACGACTTCGAAGTTGTGACTGTCAACAGTGACGTGGGAGCCAAGTAGCGAATGCGATGACTGTTGATTTGATGACAGGACATATTTCATCTTGCCCTCGTTCACTACCAGACCCAATCGCTTCGTTTCTCTGTCTAATCTGGGGAACGCAGAACTTACGTTGCGGGTGTTATGACCAATTATATCAATATCATCGGCATACGCCAACAATTGCACACTCTTATAGAATATTGTGCCTGGTCTGTTTAGCTCTGCAGCTCGTATTATTTTCTCCAACATCAAATTAAAGAAATCACACGATAAAGAGTCTCCTTGTCTGAAAGCTCGTTTGGTATCGAATGGCTCGGAGAGGTCCTTCCCAATTCTGACCGCGCTTGTGGTATTATCCAGGGTCAGTTTACAAAGCCGTATGTGGAGGCATTTCCTTATCGTGCTGTTTAAGGCAGCTTTAAAATCGATAAAAAGGTTGTGTGTATCGATTCTTTTATCTCGGCTCTTCTCCAAGATTTGGCGCATGGTAAATATCTGGTCAATGGTGGATTTGCCAGGTCTAAAGCCACACTGATAAGGTCCGATCAGTTTGTTGACGGTGGGCTTTAGTCTTTCACATAATACGCTAGATAGGACCTTATATGCGATATTAAGGAGACTTATCCCACGATAATTGGCGCAGACTGTGGGGTCACCCTTTTTTTTTTTGGATTGGGCAGAGCACACTTAGGTTCCATTCGACAGGCATGCTTTCGTCCGACCATATTCTGCAAAGAAGCTGATGCATGCTCTTTGCCAGCTCTTCGCCGCCGTATTTGAATAGTTCTGCCGGTAAGCCATCGGCTCCCGCCGCTTTGTTATTTTTTAATCGGGCAATCGCTATTCGAACTTCTTCATAGTCGGGTGATGGCACTTCTATACCATCGTCATCGATTGGGGTCTCGGGTTCGCCATCTCCGGGGTTTTCATTTTCACTGCCATTGAGCAGGTTGAAGAAGTGTTCCCTCCATACACTAAGTATACTCTGGACATCTGTCAACAGATTACCTCCATTGTCCCTACATGAGTTTGCTCCGGTCTTGAAACCTTCTGTAAGTCGCCGCATCTTCCATAGAATTTTCGAGCATTACCCTTGTCGGACAGTTTCTCAAGCTCTTCATACTCACGCATTTCGGCCTCTTTCTTTTTTCGTCTGCAAATGCGTCTCGCTTCCCTCTTCAGCTCGGTATCTATCCCAGCCCGCACGTGTTGTGGTCGATCGCAAAGTTGCGAGGTAGGCAGTCTGCTTTCTCTCCACTGCAGTTCGACATTCCTTATCTAACCATTTGTTTTTCTGGTATTGCTGAAAACCAATTGTTTCCGAAGCAGCAGTACGCAAGGAATTTGATATTTCGTTCCACAGCTCCCCTATATCAAGTCGCTGATGAGTGCTCCCAGAGAGCAGGTGTGCAAGCCGAGTAGAAAACTTGATGGCTGTCTGCTGTGATTGCAGCTTTTCGACGTCAAATCTTCCTTGTGTTTGTTGACGGGCGTTCTTTGCCACACAGAGGCGGGTGCGTATTTTTGCTGCTACAAGATAATGATCCGAGTCGATATTTGGCCCTCGGAACGTACGCACGTCTAGAACACTGGATGCATGTCTTCCGTCTATCACAACGTGATCGATTTGGTTGCGTGCTTTACGATCTGGCGACAGCCATGTAGCTTGATGAATTTTCGTATGCTGGAATCTATTACTACAGACAACCATATTTCGGGCCTCGGCAAAGTCAATCAGCCTCAGGCCGTTTGGGGATGTTTCGTCATGGAGGCTGAATTTTCCGATTGTTGCGCCAAAAATACCTTCTTTGCCCACCCTGGCGTTGAAATCGTCTAGCACAATTTTGATATCGTGGCGATAGCAGCGCTCATAAGCACGTTCTAGGCTCTCATAGAAAGCATCTTTGGTCAAATCATCCTTCTCTTCTGTCGGGGCGTGGGCGCAAATTAACGATATGTTAAAGAACTTCACTTTGATGCGAATTTCGGCTAGACGTTCATCCACCGGGGTGAATGCCAGGACTCGGCGACGGAGCCTCTCTCCCACCACAAACCCAACACCAAATTTGCGCTCCTTTAATTGGCTGCTGTAATAGATTTCACAAGGACCCACCTTCTTCCGTCCTTGTCCTGTTCATCGCATTTCTTGGACGGCGGTGATGTCAGCCTTTAGTCTTACGAGGACATCAACCAGCTGGGCAGGGGCACCTTCCCAATTAAGGGACCTGACATTCCAGGTGCATGCCCTCAAATCATGATACTTAAAACGTTTGCGGGGGTCGTCATCAAAAGGGGGGTCTCTCATCCGAGGCAATTGCTGATTTTTCATTGGAGTATAGTTTTTATGTGGTGGGTTCCAAACTCTACGCCCAACCGCAGGGATTCGCCTTCTCACTTTAGCTCGACTCCAAACGGATGTTTGTTGGCTACCCAGAGGATACTTGGTCTAAAACCGGAAGTCGTGAGCCGCTTGAAGCTTTCCTCACTTGAGTGAACTTCTACACATGGCCCCATCCTCCATTCGTAATACATTAGTAAAATTCTTCTGTAATAAAAATTAAACTAAATTATTTCATTTGTCTTTCTAGTAAAAAAAAATATCTACGCTTTACTAGAAAAAACGGGGTATTGGCAAAAGCCAACCTAACGGAAATTGCCAATATGTATAAGTTTACGATTAGACTCTTTAATATTAGATTTTATTATTCGAACAATCCCCTATATATTATTCGAAGACCGCTTTCAGGCGTTAATCGAGTAATTTCCGTAGCCTATAAATATTAACATACATACTTGCATCAAATTATAAATTATCCAGTTGATATTTGTACTGTTTAAATAATTTTTCGGGCGAACTTTACGATATTTAATTTTTAATTTTTTTTTTATAACTTCTAAATTTTTAATTTTATTAAAATTTATTTATAAGGTTTTTTTAGATGTTGTTTTGAGCAGTTTTACATTTACGATCGCTTAACTGGGAGCACGTTCTGCTCCCCACTTGGTCAAATTGCCAACACGTACAAAAAAGGTTCGAGTCAGCAAGTTCTTTTTGGTATAGTTAGAAGGTTGATTTGATTATTTGAATGGGGGTCTCCCAGGGCAAATAGTAAGTACATATACAGTACAGTGTTATATACTTGAAGTAGTCGTCATCATCTCATTTCGTTGCACTATAACTAAAAAAGAGATCGACGCATATTAAATACTTTGCAAATGAAGATTATACCTGGAAATGATTTCCGAATTAATGATCGACTAGACTTTGGAACGAACAGCAGATTTGCATTCAAAAATATTGAACTACTTCACATACTAATGGGAGAACTATGAATCCGGTGATTTGGAATTTTGAGTGGTATAATGGAAAATGCTCCAAATAATGTTATTTTTTGTGTGTTATGTGTATTTGTATATTGTGTTTTTCATACATAATGTCTCAAAATTTCTAAAAACAAATATATTTTTAAATAACTAAAGAGTTATATGTGTTTAAGAAACTTTTTAGATTTGGATTTTGTGCTAATGAAAACATTGGCTGAAATTTAAGTGTAAAGAAAAATTAATGCAACCTGGGGGACCAAGTTAAATTTACAAATAGGAGATGGGTAGCCAAGCAAGTGTATTTTTCCAAGATTTATACTCATATACCCATATTTACCAATCCTGAACTTAATGTGGAATTTTAGTAATAACATTTTACGTAGTCTCTTTATTAGTTTCTCTTTCTTTTAATATATAATTTCAAACTACCTTCACCACCGGGTGTTTGATAAAAAATATCAGGACTATTCTACATTTCGATTACTTTCCGCCCTTCGCTCCACCACAATCGTAATTAGGTATTCTGAGTTACGATCAAATCGAAAGAGGGAGAGGAAGAGAGAATATATTTTCGAAATCAGCGGGTGGGTTGCATGTGAGTGTTGCAGCATAACAAAACAAACAATTGCAATTATTACTATCAATTAATTACTATATAACACATCATATTATACCCAATGGAAGTGGATTGAGATCGGGGAACTGGTCGGTCCATTCCATGAACTCAATTTTAATGGCGCGAAACTATTTTTGAGCGTCTCAACATTTTGTTTGGGCCATTTTTAAAATGTCAGCATGGGCATATTGGTGTATTGTTAAATGTAGTTATTGTACGAGTGAGGCCTATACCTTATTAAAAAAGACAACCCCATATCATTTTGAACCCATCATGCGTTACGGTTCTAATTGTGTAACATACTTTGGTTGAAGTTGAACAAACCACCAAATAAAACTATTTTAAGAGTCGTCATTCCAACAAATATTGCATCATTTTTTGCAGGGTAGTCCACTTGTCTTTTAGTAAATTTTATTCATGTTTATTTTTGTAAGTAGACGCTTCTTCCTCGGACAAATAGATAATATTGGGTGTACAAATTAATTCGTTCCGTCCAAAAATATGGCACCACCTTCAAGTTGTGACCGATCTAGGAAGCGATTACCTATTTCCTTCGAAAAGTTTCAAATCTGTCAACAATAATTAGTGTACATCGGCACCTGTTTCTGTCAAAAACATTGTTTTTTGCCTCTTAGAAAATGTGAGGATTTTTGTTAAATAAACAACACTTGCAGACAGTTTTGATTTCCTATTTCAAATGGGAGAAAAATGCGGCTGAAGCCCATCGAATGCTTGTGGAAGTTTATGGTGAATCTGCGGCGATCAATAAGTTATTCAGAAAAGGATGTCTACGCTTCAAAAGTGGTCAGAAACGGCCGGCATGTCAAGGTGATTTTGCAAGATGACAGCGCTCGGTCCCATGTGGCTGTAACAGTAAAAAAAACTACCTGGAAACTTTGAAATGGGAGATTTTACCTCACCCGTATTCTCCAAGCCTTGCTCCTTCTGACTACTGGCTTTTTCGACGGAAGCAAAACGATTTGGGCCACAGCTTCGAGCCTTTTGAAGAAATCGAAGACAGAGATGAATCATTTTTTAGAGATACAACAATACTTTGATGAAATATTTATTCCTTTTTTCCCCATAAAACTCTTTTTTTTATTACAAAACAACGGACCGAATTTATTTGTACACCCAATTTTTAACTAACTTTTACTTTATTTAATAATACATTTTAGTTTCTGCACATATTGTGATATAGATAATTTTACTGTGAATTTATATATATATTTTTTTAATTTTCCTGAATGCACTTTATGCACTGCACTTTCTATTGGGATACCTCTACTCCCAAAAAAAAAACCTCATAAATTTCAATATTTGATCTCCTTTCTAATATTTCGGTGACGTACAAACATCGCGTTGGCTCAGCGACAAATAACTCTTTAGGGAATTAATGAGTTAATGCAAGAGTTAAATAAAAACCAATGATCTAAATTTCTATAGTAATTTGTTAAACATGAATCAGGCAACCACGAATATATATTTTTTCCTTTTTCTTTACTTTTAACTTGCATTTAATCCAATATTAAGAGAACTAACCGATCCGATTTATTAAAAAATTTGCTATTTATGTATGTATGTCAAATTAAGTTTTTGCTTAATTTTTAGTAGCAAGATATGTTGGAAATGGATACGACAAATAAAGATGAAGATTCAAATTGTAACTTCTCTACGCCATCATTTGCTAACAGCTCCGCAGTGTCTAGTATTCTACAAATATGTCAATCAAGCTGTTCTGATTATGTTGGGGTTCTTCCTCCTCCTCCTCCTCCTCCTATTGATATGGCAAGTGTGAACAGTGTCGAACTGAATGCACAGACTTCGTTAAGTGATGATTCCGGAGTTCCCCTTACTACTAATAGTTCAATATCAAGTGGAGATTCATATCGAATGGGGTTGTGTAAACATGAGCTTGAGGTACGTTATATTGTGCTAAATTGGTAAAACATTAAAATTTTAATTCTAATTTCAGATTGTTGAAAGTGACGGAGAAGTCTCTCAATTCGATTCTTTGGATAATTGTTCTGAAGCTGGCATGAGTGCGGAAAACTTCAATACTTTGAAAAAAGGACCTTTGGCTCCAATCGATCCTCCTCTAGAATTTCAGGACTCACCAAATATAACAATGGGCCGTTGTATTAAGCAAAAATTAAGACGCCTATCTTCTTCCCACTCTTCTTTGGAATATTCTAAAGACTCTGAATACAATGAAAACAATATTCATGGAGACAAAACTTGTTGTAAGGAAGCTGATATGGAAATCGTTACCGAATATTTAGTAAAAACACATAAAGAACTTTACCTCATAAAGAAACCCATATACTCAAGTGATTCTGTACTGTCTAATAGAACGGAAAATGTGTACGACGAACCAAATAACGTGATATGCAATTATGCTCTTACCAATACAGAAGTATTTGAGCAACATACGAATTCAATTACATTATCTTTGCCTCAAACATCGCTTCCTAATGAAAGAGCTAAAAGGGATTTATGTCCATATTACCAAGATCACTCTATGTATTTTAAAGCAATCCCATCAGAACAAGATAGTATTATGAGTACTGCTAAATTTAATACTTTTGGTCTTTCGGAAATCCATGATTATGATTTGTACTATGGAATAAAACGAAACGCGGTGCAGGGGGAAAATGGTCTACAGAAGAAGGTTTTATATAGTCCTCGAAAATTAACAAATTATTGCCACAGCCATCACATCTATGCGGGTAAGTTCAATATGAAGTGAAATACGAAGCAATTACTATACGTGATGCTTTATAGAAGCGTTCAGCACCTGCTTGCTATTCAAAACATAAATTTATGCTTTAAATATTGCTTCCCACCATATGTGCAGTTATGTACATTGGGGTGCTCTTTATTTACCAAGTAAGGTCGAATTTAACAAGGTGAATTTACTAAGGCAGCGTATTCAATTTTTTCATTCATTGAACGCAGAGATTTTCAAAATAATTTTTTGGTTTGTTTTGTTTGCTTGAATTTCATTTGATTTTCTACTTGTAAAAGTGACAATCGTCGAAATTCTGATAATGTGATTGAGATTTACGCGATAAAAGAGCCGATTAGAGAGCTTGAGCATTTTTCAAAGCCAATGATTTTCCATGATTTTGGTAAACGCTACGAAAAGTCGAAAAAACACACTGGAATTGAATTAGTTCTTCCTGTTCTCACGTTTATAAATTCGCCTTGCCTTCCAAATTAAAAGTGATTTTTTAAATTTTTATTTTATATATATTTATTTTATTCTTTCGTGATAATGTAGACGTATGTATACTATTTTTTGTGGAGCAACGGTGACTATCTGGACTCTAATATATGCCATTTCACTCCATTTTAAATGTTTCAATAAGATTTAATGCTTTTAACTCCAGGGAAAAGTTTTTCCGAAAGGTTAACCAGGACGATCCCTACTCACATAATGATGTAGTGTACAAATCGAAATTGGACACCAGCCATGGCCAATATTACTTCTGGCTTATGCCGTACAAAAGCATCTATATATAAATAGACAGTTGAATTAATATTTATGGTTCGAAGAAAAAATATTTATGGTTCGATTAACTTAAAATTTGGTACATGCGAGGTATGTTCAAAGGAAAAGGTGAAGGTTTTGCTCAATGTTTTCTTTGTTTACATCTTTGTGGTGCATCATGAGTTCCTGCCAAAAAGGTTGTACAGTTAATAAGAATACCACAAGGAAACGATCGGAATTGTGGAAAAACAAATTGTGGATTCTGCATCACGATAATACACCAGCTCAGATATCAATGCTTCTTCGTGATTTCTTGGCCAAAAACCAAACCGCAATCCTGCCTCAACCACCGTATTCACCACATCAACTTTTTCCTATCCTGCGACTTTTTCCTATTCCCAAAACTAAAGAAACCAATGAAAGGAAAGTGTTTCGCCACAATTGATAAGATCAGATCAGAATCGAAGAAAGAGCTGAAGGCGGACATACCGAAAAGCGCATTTCAGAAGTGCTTCGAGGATTGGAAAAGTCGTTGGCACAAGTGTATTGCATCCGAGGGGATTACTGTGAAGGGGACAAAATAGATGTTGATGAATAAATAAGTACTTTTCAAAAAAATTCAAAATTCAACTTTTCCTTTGAACACCACTGATTGTTACGCTCTCAGAAAGTCGTAGAGGCAGATATGATTTGTGACCACTGATATATTTACGACAAAACATTTATATTTAAATGGATATTAATTAAAAATTATCGTAATATTTGTTTTAGGTCCGAATGGAGGATCCAACCGACCCAATTCACGCAATTCCTTAAATAGTCGTCTTTCTAGTTCTCACAATTCATTAAACACATCTTCTGCCAATAAACCCGACGATTCAATATTCATAACTCAGGCAATGTCTCACGATGCATTACTTTCTCGTGAAATATCTGATTTTTATAACGTGCCTATAGATTCAGATATATACGCTCTACCAATAGATATGATACAAACGGATAAAAATATCAGAGTTGAGTACAAAGAAGACAAAGTTAAGGATTATAAGAAACTGAATAATTTACTTTTAACCGATGATGACTATTGTAAGCACTCTAAGCTAAGTCGCAAGAATAATAGGAATAAACGAAAAAAACGCAATAGTGAAACTTACGAAAGTGATGTAAAGTGTGATAACTATAAATTTGCTTCAAATGCTCTCAAATTGAAAAACAAAAAGTCAGATACTTTGAATGAGAGTGAAGATTATGGTATGCATACATCTGCTCATACCCTTTTAAATGCAAGCGCACCTCAAGAAAGACTCAATATGACTTTGAATGAAGTAAAAAAGTATTATCAAACAATTTACACTAGAACAAAAAATCGATCAAGTACTCAAAATGAGTCTGATAAAATTGATTGTGTGAAACCACCCGTTGAAATGGGAGGGAAGGATTCATCTCCATGTTCCCGTATAAATCAATCCTCGAACGAGGAGAATATATCTGTAGAATGTAAATCAAATATTAGAACTTCAAAAAGTTATAATGAAAATAATGATAAAATCAATAACAATAACTTAAATAACATTGTTCTCGCTAATAATTATAGCATTACAGAAAACCAAATAATAAAAGCCGATGATGTGGATATATCCTCTCAAGTCGTACGAAATGAGAAGAAAACACAATTTTCACTAAATTTAAAACAAAAATTTTGTAATATATTTCGTATTCGCCGAACCCAACCACAATGTCAAACAAATACTCCTGAAGAACGAACAATCAACAGAGAACGCAGAAGCACTGTGGAGAAACATAAAAAGGTGCAATCTAGGGCATTGCCTCCTTTACCAAAAAAGAGTAAGTATACATCCATAAACAATTTTGAGACATTTTTATTTTACATACTTGTACATCATAGTACATACCACAGTGAAACTTCTCCATCAGTTATATGTGAATGTCTTATTAAGCTCACGTTTTTCTCCCATTTTATACACACGCCCAGATGAGGAGCAATAACGTGACGGAAGTCGTCTTTTAATGACGAAACATTAAATAAAATTTCAGAAATGTAATTAAATCTTGCTTTTCGTTTGGTAGTTAGATCTTTTTATATATGAAAGGCCTCTCTAGTTTAAAGTTGCAGATCTGATGTACCGAGAGCATTATCTCACAATCGAAATATGAGTTTCTTTTAAAGTGTTGTCTGGAGAATATGTATATGAAGAGTGCCTACTACCCTATCCTCTGAGTGATTTATGGAACGTAAGAAATGCGTGCCGCCGCTTTCTGCCAAAGCATACTTCTTCTGCGGCGCTAGGGCGCTTCTAATATAGCTCTTTAAAGTGTTTATAATGTGAATGCAGTTCCGTTAAGATAAAAATTAAATATTAATTGTTACCAGTAAATAATTAAATATTTGCATGTATTATTTATATAAATCACAATCATGTTGTTAGTTGAGTTGTATGTTGTATACTTTGTATTATTTGTATTACATCTCAGCTCAACTACGCTCAGATGTCTACACGCAACTAATTTGATTTTAATTGTCATATTGAGACAACTATTGTTCTTAATAGCAATGATGTTCTTGCTGTGAAATATTAAAATGGATAAACATTGTAAGTATTTTCACTACAGTAAAAAAAAGCAACAAATTGAGGACCCAGAATCACAGAAAGTGTGATTTGTGCTACAACATCAGAACCCCACCTCTTAAATTTAATTTAATTTGACCGTAAAAATATAACATGTAGGCCTAGAAACCGAACCATGAGAAAACACAAATACCCTTCCGAATATATTTATTTAAAATGTTTAACAATTCATGCTTTCCAATTTCTCTGTAAACCAGTCCTAGTTTTCGTTTATGTGCAGTCATCAAAATCACTTCACGGTCGTTTTCTTTAAAATAATGAATTGCCCGTAATATATCATAAACTTGGATTGATAAACCTCCCCGAATTTCCTAACTTTGGAGACTGATATTTAGTCTAATATGCATGCATGTACTTTTAATGTAATAAGCTAATTTATTATGATATTGAATTGTCGATAGGCGACATGTGTTACAGATAGAGGCATTTTCAAAAGCTCTCTATGTTCTCTACCTAGGTCTAATATTCACTAAGGTGATCTACCGAACTATATTTAACTCGAAAATAATAAATGTTTCTTACATTTTCTTCTAAAATTTTCAGCTGAGTCAATATTGACACAAAACAAAGGAAGTTCGCAAAAAAAACAAGAAGGGAGAACATTGCAATTTACATCAAGTATTGAAAAAGTTAAAGATGTAAGATATATAAATTTGAATTAAATGTTCATTTAACGAACTACTATATTATTTTTTATTAAAAGTATGGATGGTACTGGGGTCCATTATCAAGTGAAGCAGCAGAGAAAGTTCTTTCTACAGAATCAGATGGAAGCTTCATTGTGCGAGACAGCTCTGACGATCATTATATATTTTCTCTTAGTTTTAAGCTAAATAACTGTGTTCGTCATGTGCGAATAGAACAGGATCAAGGTAAGAAGAAAAAAAAAGAAAAAAAACAAATATTTATATATATTTGTTTGGCGCTTAACCTGTTTTCTCATAGTTTTTAAGTGTGCACCCTAATGTTTTCATGTTTGTACAATACTTAATATATTAAGCCGTCTCTCATGATAGGCTTTTTAAATAATGCTCTGGCCAGGAAAATAATCCATCATCCACCGATACCCATTCCGCTATTCGGGAAAAAAATAGTAAAATTTTGCATATAATCAAACTCAAGTATACCAATGTAATATTTCAAAACTGACATATTTTTGCTCAGAAAATTATTTTTTAAATTTATGGGTTAACAAAATTGTGCTTTTATTTTTTATTGATATTTTTATATTTGGATCAAAGATGGGAGGTATAATCCTACCATCCGATTGGATTGTTGTCAAACTTTATCGACATTGCTTACAACGGCAAAATGTTGCCAGCTGCCAGTCTGCATGTATAATTTATAAATTCCGTCAAGAAATTTTAAAATTTGTATGTTCGAATTTAAACATCAATCAAATATCCATGATAACATATATAGTAATACAAAATTAATTACGATTTCAGTTTTTATTTCTTTTGAAAAAAGTGAATTTTCTTAGTTTATTTGAAATTTATTTATAAAAGTCAATACTGGTAATATTGTAAAACAACAAGCAATCAGTTGAGTCAGTTCTTCGAAAAAAATTAAATCACCGCTGGTTGCTACGGTACAAACGGTGATAACTTTTCATTTACATGGTGTTCTCATATGATAGATTGTGACAGCTGAGTCGCTATGTTTTTGGATGGTTGCAGCATTACTGTTGTTATAGAATTATTTGAATATAAAGCACTCAAAAAAAAAAAAATGGGCCTCATAAAGAATGTACGAGATAAATAGTCATTTAGATCAAGAAAATACGAAACCTTTTTAAAATGAAGTAATTATGTCAAAAATATTTGGTTATTATTTTGTGGATAGTTATTTGTGGGATATAACCACACCACGACGAGGATGAATTGAATATACCAGAGTTTACCGTTTTTCTATTAGTATTCTAAACCATACACGTTTAATTACACGCCAATGATCGTGGTTGTTGGCCGGCTCTGCATGAAAAATGACCTGTTTGATATTTAGCCACAAATTCTTAATATGGTTGAGGTCATGAGGTTGTGCTGGCCAATCCATGACCTCAACCTTATTTGCCCTAAACCACTGTTTCGCTATCTTGCTAATGTGTTTCAGGTCGTTGTCTTTCTGATAGACCCATTTTATTAGCATCTCTTTTCTGGCAAAAGGCAACATTATCGCATCCTGTAAATGTTAATCTAGTTAGAAAAAACTACCTAGCAATTTTTAAGTAAATCGAACCTCGAATTTGATTTATTAAAATTATGGTAATGGTTTTTTATGAGGAATTTTTTATTCCATGTTAAATGGCCATCGACGCCTCTGCATGATAGCACGCACTGCTAATCGCTCAGTTACTAACAATTTTACTTTTAATTTTTCGGTCTATCCCAGCCGCAAATGTTACAGTCCTTGGCCAGATATATAAAGCCGACTACTGTAGGCTTTATTACATTTTTGTCTTGTCTTATAACAGATATGCCTTGCCGTGGGAAAATTCCTGAATATTGTTCCCTCAAATAAGCTACATTTACGTTTTTAATACGAGTATACCGCATGCGATTAATCAAACATGTTTTCTTTAAATCTTACTTTTATTCGGGATAGATTTATTGAGAACACTCTTTCGAAAAGAGTATTATGCTGCGATATGAGTAATAAGCAATTCAAGTAAAAAATTAAAAATTTCGTATTTTCCGATACTTATATTAATTTAATTATTAATTTAAGCTTTTATATTAAAAAATTTCAGGAACATTCTCTTTTGGCTCATATGCAAAATTTAAATCGCAAACTATCACGGAATTCATCGAAAAAGCTGTGGAACATTCGCGAAGTGGAAGGTTTATTCAAGTATACCGGAAAATGATTGTAAAACTTATAAATGATCCTTTTTAGGTATCTATTTTTCCTTCATAGACGACCTGAGCATGGTCCCATGCGGGTACAACTAACGAACCCAGTTTCAAGATTTAAGCACGTCCAAAGCTTGCAACATATGTGCAGGTAATTATATACATACATATGTTTATTTATTTCTAACTGTTACAATCAAATTCATAATGACATGTCACCTTTTCAAATTTCAGATTTGTGATCTTAAAAACCGTTATACGAAAAGACTTGATACAAACGTTACCATTACCGAGAAGGCTTTTAGACTATCTTAATTATAAACACTGCTTCTCTGAACAGATTGAATTTGATAGTTCCCAAGCTCAGGTAACTATATAACATAGTACAACAAAACATACTCGGAAATAATTTGTTTACGGCAATTCTAAACAAGAAGGCAATTTTATTAATTTGTAGTAGCAGTTAATACTCATCCACGAAATTTTCATTAGCTGTATAACCAGAGTGATACCTTTACGTGCTTTCATATGTTATTGTTATTTGCCAAACTCCGCTTTCGTCTAAACTCATTGACTAAAACCCACAACAGTTTTGGATTTGCTGCATTCCACATGGTCACACATAGCTAATTGCTTACATATTAAGTCGCAATCAAAATCGTAATTAATGCGTTACATATCAACCAATATTTTAAATTATTTAAATGTGCCCTGTTCGCTTTCATCGGATGGCAAATATTTCAAATAGTCTTCCATTCTTCTCTTTTAAAGTATTTGTTTACCTTTCCTCAGTCATGCTGTCACGATTTTTCCCAAAAAAAGATTGAGACATTTCGAAAATTTAAATTATTTTATTCAAAGAGATTATATATTTCTTCTCGCCAGTTCTTTAGCAACGTCAGTGTAGGTAAATTTTGTGCTTTTTTTAGGTTTGCAGCCACATGGGAACACGTAACCATTAAACTCGTTAGTTTTTATGTAATTTGGCGAATAGTTTTCAATGGTACAGAAAATTGCAGAAAATTTTTAATATGTGTATGTTATGTTGATGAAGCAGTGATTATTTAAACATAGTTGACAAAATTCCTTGTATTTGATGCTAAATTTCAAAACTTTTGACGGGTACTCGTCATAGTTTGAACAATCCCTTCTTAAATTGGCAACTTTAGAATCGAGCGAGACACACCCAAAATCAGGACACTTTCCGTCATTATTTTTTTTAATAGATTTAAAATAGTATACAACGCAGTAAACAACCTGTGATCAGAACTATCTCAGTGAGTATAAGAAGTTCTCGAAGTGAATCCCTTAAAATAGTTGCTTGTATGTGGAACACAAAATAATGTTAAAACTGTTTATTTGTAGAATTTTAAGCTTTCAATTCTTTTAAATTGTTATAGAAAGACTTTTTGCTAGAAAAATATCAATAAATATTAGTTTAAAATTCGTTTTCCCGACCTTCAATATTTTTACAAATGTCTTATCAACCCAGCAGCACTTTGTCTGCACAGAGTAGAAGTATTCTATAACATCTGGAAGTTGTTCACTGTTTATACTGTGTTGTTGATAAACTCTGTCTTTAATGTCAGGTTCAAATAGTTTACCTAAAGGTGAGACGAAGATACCATCCGCTGTTCTAACAACATGTCCTACTTTAAGTCGATTTAACTTTTTTTTAATGACGTATCCACATTATGTATTTATACATCTCTTTAATTGTAGAATCTTTTACCGCAAATGGACTAGCGTGTATGGGAAAATGCCGAAATAATCCGAGCTGGATAATTTAGTATAACTGAAGTTTTATAATGCATTTTCTTACATTTGTAATACCAATTAATTTATTAACAGATATTGTAATTAGTTAGTTTTTGGGTTAAGAAATTATTGTTATCTATCAATATTGGTAATATTTAAAAGCATAGCTTAATTTTAGTAATTAAATAATTTTAACCATAATGAAATTAATTAATGGCTTGTATGAAGCTTGCATCAGTGATTGAATAATGTATATTTAACAGAATTATAACAATATTATCATTGTTTCGGTTTATTATTTATTTGTTGTAATTTATGTAAAATAAAACAATGTTTATAGGAAATAATAATAATTTATAATAAATAATATCAAGCAATAAAAACAAGTAAAAAAGTGCTAATTTTGCTGGGAAACGAATTTTAAGGTTAATTTGTTCTATTACAATGACATTAATTAACTTGTACAAATTATTACAACAAAACTTGCAACAAGAATGCACTGTTTTGAGTTGAGTCTGAAGGGCGGTTGCAGATTTATTATATAAGTTGGGCAATAATGGTCATAGAGAAGTTTATACTGTAACTACTAATTTGGTATCCGGGAAAACTAGCAGATAATGGAGTCTTATGGATCGATATCTCTCCTTTCCCCAGTAGCGAAGACGATTGAGGCATTGCTACTACCGCCTTTCACACCATCTGAACTCAGCAACACATCAGCATAAACTTTTACGGTGAACCACGCACTGAACTACCTGAGTGGTCGGCAATCGTCGGTAGACTTTCGAGATCGAACGTCAATACCTCGTAAAATTACACAAGAGGTTCCACAGGCTGGTGTACTCTCCCCACTGCTGTTTAATTCCTACATTTCGAAGCTCCCTCTACCACTAAAATGCGTCTGTTTGATCTCATATGCCGATAGTGGTTCGTTATTGGCGTTTGGCCATGATATTGATAACCTTTGTTCGAAAGTACATTTAAAACTACAACTAAAGAAATCCTCGGCTGCCCTCCTCACCAGCTGGACGAAGATTTACCGGCCAGAACTCGATGACGAAAAAATTCCAACGATAAATAACCCAAAGTTACTGGGATTCTCTTTCGACAGCTTTCACTCCTAAAGCACAGAGCCACAACAAAATCCTTAAATCGATAGCCCTGAGCACCCAGTGAGTTGTGCCTTTCTTAGTGGCCTTCTGGAATTTAAAATGGGGGTGTGGTGATGAAACTTTAAGCTTGGTTCATACAAATCGGGAACTCGGCTTCACCCATATACAAAAATATATATTTTAAGTGACATCGAAAATTTCTATAAAAGTTAACTATTGGACTTTTTACTACTCTGTGAATTCAACCATCCCCGTCTTCTATAACAAATAGTTGCAAAAACGACTATCATATTTTGTATTTAATAGATTTATGTTCAACATTACATTGATCTCTCAAAAATAACTTAAAAATATAATAAAAACGGTGAAATTTTCTTTGAACCAGATAAGTCCTCAATCATTTACGCTTAATTGCTTAACTATTGTTTATCAATTACCAATCATTCACATATATTAAATATGAAAATAAAATTATTTTTCTTTTAATTTCATTTATTTCGGTTACTCATTAGTGCAATAACTCAATCTTTTATAGTACAACAATATAAAACATAATACTTGTCTATATGCTAAAATCAGTATACAAAAAAAAAATATATATAAACGCACATAAAACATTTTCTCAAATAATAATAAAATATTTTGTTTTTATTTTTGGAATGTTACAGACAAGTTGGCTAATTTTGTAAACGATTTTTTAATTACTATAACCAAATTGGGGGTACTAATGAGTACACTTTTATTAATAATAAATTAATATAAATAATTAAAAAAAAAAATTTTTAATTTTAGCATTTTCGTCTAGAAACTGCCTAGAGCCGTTAATAAAATTTTCCCAAAATAAATTACATTTTATTTTATTTCCTATATAAGACTCATTTTAGTTTTTCTTTTTATTTGAATTCATTGAATATTGCGTGATGTCATCAGTCGAAATATTTTCTTCTACTGCAACACCTGTGTCCAACCTTTTTTTATCTACCGGATAGAGCCAACGCTGGTATAAATAAATTAGAAATACAATATCATCCCGTAAACAAGCAACTCGATGGGCAGTGGGCATGGTAATTATGAAAGCGAAGAAATCATCTATGAACGTGTTGAATGCTTTATACATGAAAGCTCTCCACGGTAAAGCAGCTACAGATTTTAATTTATAATTTACAAATAATTGAGGTAACATAAATAGGAAACCAAATGCGTATACACCATTAACAAGAGAATTAAGTGTCCAAGAGTACCAACTTTTGTGCGGTTGATAAAGCAGCGAATAAACAGCGCCCGCTAAACATAACGGATATAATAAATAACTCAAATACTTCATTCCTTGTCGATCAAATTCTTCAGTTTTCCTTTCAGCATTTTCATTTGATTCTTTATCTTTCGATTGATTCTTTTGTAAACCTTGTACACCTATCTCGATTTTTAAAATTTTCTTACATTTCCATAATTCTATAAGCACACCAAGGCCGGCAGGAATCAACACTAAGAAAGATGTGTTCTCGTCCAATAAATACATGAATATCACCACTTGGGAAAATGCACGCCAAAGCGTTGTACGCGTCGAAAGACCTTCATAAGATTTTTTCTTTCGCCAGAATGATACATCGTTTTTAAATGAAAGAAAATCGAATAGAATCTGAAAGTAAAGCTGTTAATAGATGTTATATAATAAGAAATTGAAATTTTTCGATTACATGCACACTTGCGACAAATATGGTGCCACATAGGAGATATACGTTTGTGTCAGAGAACATGCCTTTCACTTCGTCAATATCTTTCATCGAGAATCCTATAGTTTCCATCATTTGCATAGCGTGTTCAACCATAATCATTAACCGCAGTTTTCCGATACCAATAGGTTTATAATAAAATGTTATATTGAACTCTGTTGTATTTCTTTTTATTTGCACCAAATTTTTTAGGCGCGTGTTAAAAAAATCAGTCTTTAAAATTGGCATTATCTGTCGGTGGCGATTGATTTGTATTACTTTTGCCATCTCTGGAGGAACATCTGCTTTTGATAAAGAAATCTTATCCGTTAGCAAAGTAACATGAACTTGGGACATGATGTGAGTAACAGGCTTTATTGCACGAGCTTTATGGTTATTAATGTCAGGTATTTTAGTCCCCTTATTACTATCGTTATTCTTTAAATGTTAGAGAATTTCAATTTAGTATTGTTTTATGGATGACTTTGCTTTGTATATACATATATGTATACGTATTGTTGACACTTACATTATCACCAAGCAAATTAAAAGTCTCTGCTCGTGGTGTAACAAACTCTGTTAATCGTGTGGTGTGGATGACAGTAGGCCCATCTCTTCTTAAAGTTCTCCACTCCAGGGGCTCCCCTTCCAGGGCCAAAACCACCTTGATTTATATTGAATATATTTACATAAAATATTTATATTCAAATAATATGTTACCTGCAAATAAAGGCTCCCGTTACGACGTGTTTTTAATGGTACATCAAGCTGGAATTCATTTACAAATGGATTCCAAAAATCGAAATTCTTTGTACTGAAAACTTTCGATACTTCTGTTGTTATGGGATTGGGATTAATGGATGTAAATAGGGCTAACTGCATTCGAGGATTTTCACTGAGAAAAGACGAATAACAGGGCTTGTCCGAACATTTTAATGTAGTAAACAACTGGGCCATCATCCATATGGAATGTACTATGTAAGCCATAAAAGCCACGCCCAATATTGTAGTTATTGAGGGCACAAACATGTTTGTATTTAGTATAATAAGAATGTAATAGGAAAAATATAATGTTCAGAATTAAATACTTAAATTAATTTTGATTTTTATATTTTATTTATTAAACAATTAGAGCTGGAAAAAGTTACTATCGACAACAACAGCTTTTTATAATCGATGCTATCGATTCTAAATGTGAGTTGAAATCTGAATTAAAAAGTGGAATTTCTACATATTGCTCCCAACTGATTCTTCCTTTTCACTTAGGAACCTATAAGCTTTTTAAATTAAATTTTTATTAACCCAACTAAAGTTAATATATTTTTAATTATAAAAAAGGACTAAAACTGAGTAGTTCATAAGAAAAAATTTAATTAAAAATATGATAAATAGAAGACATCGACGATATAGACGGATTTTACCTACTCCTGTCCTATAATTCACTGCGCATAATGCCAAATCTTCTAGCTCTATTGACAGACAAGACCGACTACTAAAAGGAAACGGTTATCGTCTAACCTATATAAGCGCATCACCCCAATCCATTACAAAGAGAATTAAATGACTAAACGAGGTGGACGAACAGGCTCGAGCTCAACTCATTTGGCTTCCAGGGCATACTGAAGTAGAGAGTAATAAAGATGTCGAAAAACTATCTAGAAGTCAGTACAAAAAAGAAGAGTTGAAAACAGAATAAAAGAGGTGTCAATATAATAGTAAATATCTGAGAGAATATAAATAAATTATGAACAAGTCTGGGCCACTGTCAAGTCATTGTTTAATCCGATGAGATGTGATGATAGGTTGGAAATTTCATTCGGTGAACGCCCCTCGTCGGACCCGAAGAGGTAATTCAGAGATTTAGGGGGCTATCGGAAAAGTGAAGGCCTCCAAATCCATCGTAGGGAAACTTGTCAATAAGGGAGCGTCTTATCGAACGATATCTCTTCTTTCTCCAGTAGCGAAGATAAGTGAGGCCTTGATGCTCCCGTCCTTCTCACATCATCTGAGCCCAGCTGAGCATCAGCATGGCTTTCATCCAGATAGTTAATGACTACAACCAAAATTGATCCTGTGCACGAACAGTTCGGATTGCACCGGATTTGTCAAAAACTTTGACGGTAAATCACGCAATGTTACTGTCGAACAATGAGGAATCTTTATTTTCGCCGGTGAACTACCTAAATGGTAGACTTTCGAGATCGAACGTCCAAACCTAGTAAAATTAAACAAGGGGTCCCGCAGGGTGGTGTCCTCTCCTCACTGCTGTTTCACTTTTACATCTCGTTTCGTTTTCCTTTTCCTTTTTGAACGACATTTAAAACTACAACCAGCGAACTCCCTGGCTGACCTCACCAGCTGCTGTACAATAAACAACCTAAAGTTACTGTGAGTTACATTCGACAACCTGCACTCCTTCACTGCTTATCTGACTGCAATTGCCACTAAAGAAAAAAAAAACGCTAGGGACTAGCGAGGCGCTCCACTTACACAATGAAACATCTATGCTGTCAATTAAGGAGCATAATGTTATGCTGTGTAAGCAATACCTGTTTTGTGCTACGGCCGCGATCATCCGAACATACACCTATAAGAAGCCGAGCCTCTACCTAGACACATTTTGAAGGGTGTACTATACTGCCGCGACTCCATACAGCAATACAGACGAGGAAGGCTTGACAGGACAGCATACCGACAGGTTTTAACACCATTCACCGAGAGTCCGTTCACACCTTTGTGAAATCTCTTCTCGTGAATGGTGTTCTCGGAATCCAAGCACCACCCATTGCAGATCACGAGCTCGAGCTTCCTCGGGAGAACCGTGTAACACTGGCACAACTAATGTCTGGATGATGTAGTCGACTTAATTTTTACCTATCCAGACTAGACCCCGACAATCCCCCGCACGACACTAACCATCTCTTTGCATAGCCACACCCAACTCATCTAACACCGCATTCCCTTTGGTCCGAAACCGTCAGAACAGCACGTTTACTGGGCCTCCAGTTAGATGACCTCGATGACTAGGACTAGAGCTACCTGACCCTAGGCGGAGTAAGTGAACTGCTACAACAACAACAACAACGAAGACAAAAATAAGAACAAGAACATATATGAACAACTTCAAGAGCCGACTAAAATCCATAGTTCCCGCGACAGTCGGGTCTTTATGCCGGAACCACCCGGATTTTTATCCGACCAAGGACTGTCACTCCCGCAATGTTCCCCGAAACCCCATTTGGAGAATTTTCTGCGGCTACAACAACAACAACAACCAATGTGAGAGATATGACTTCCAGCAACGCAGCAAGCGACGAAGAGTTGTCTGCCAAATCGAGCTGTCTATTGAATTATGCTGACATCAACGCTGAGAGAACTTCCTGTAGGCGACGTTCAGTAACGGTTTTAAATACTTCAACGTGCGTCTGTTTTCTAGCCAGTGCTGTTTCGAAGAAGGTGTTTTCAGACTGGCCATCAACTTCGTCCAGAACGACAGGCACTGACCGGTATTTCGCTATTAAAAGAAAATCGAGCGCGATCAAGAATATATTTAAGAACATAAAAAGAGCCAATACAAACAATGCTTCTCAAGAAAATTCAACTTAGGGAATTCTCATTACATCCAGGAATGAAGAGGTGGCCTATGAACTACCTAGGTGGTCGGCAACCATAGGTAGACTTTCGAGGTCGAGGTTCTAAGCATTGTAAAATTAAATAAGGGGTTTCGCAGGGTAGTGTCCTCTCCTCACTGCCGTTTAATTTTTACATGTCAAAGTCCTCTTTACCCCAGAGAGCGACTCTTTGATAGCATGTGCCATTGATGACGTAAAATCTCCGTCGATTAATAACCCAGTTACTGGGAGTAAACTACTTCTACGCCTAGGCAAATTTCAGTAAGTAAAAGATTTAAGATTCAATTCTATGATAAATATAAAGGCTGGGAATGTTAATACCAACTAGAGTTCAGTTATTAAATTATATTATATGCAGAACGAATTGCGATTGTCCCTTATATAAAATATTCACAGTTTTTTTTTACCTTAATTAGGATTAGAGCAAATGTTAAGATATTTGCAATTAACAAATTAATTAAAATAATTTGAAAGAAGGCAATTTCAAAAATTTGAATATTTTTATCGTGGTTAGAAAATTAATTTACCATAAAATTATAAATCTTCAAATAAGTTTGCAATCTAACTAAAAACCGCACGTGATATTTTACTTTTTTATTGTTGGTATAGTTGGTATATAATTGCATAAAAACTTTTTAAACCGAAACTATCAGAAGCAGAGATTCCGTCATAAATGAACATATTAGCCATTACGTATACCCAAGGCTTGTTCTAACTCGGCCCGCTTTTGATTCACTTTTGTAAAGAAATATCGGGACACAGCTTCATGTGTCCACGGTTGATAATAAAATTCAGCGCGGCGTTCTTCCTCTGGGTTTCCAACAACATCTGTCATTGCCTATTAAAATAAAGATCAATAACAACGTAAACCGTTTGTCAGGCAATTATATAACATCAAATTTCATACCTTCAAATCTCTTGTTTGACTAACTATCCAACGATGTATAAATTTTTGTGGATCTTTGGCAAAACTCAAAAAGAACTCTCGATTAGTTTTCATCTGATTTATGGTGTCCACAGTCTCATGAATTTTCGTGTCCAACCCTTGGATTTCTTGTTGACTGGCTGTGCTCATTAAAAAATTGTTCATCTGATTTTTGAGTGTATCATCAACTTCAACGTCGATATCATAACATGCTGTTTGCTTATTTTCCGCACCGCTTTCTATAAAGTGATTAATGACGATTGGATCAGGCGGATGAAGCAGGGGATTTAGACGTTGTGGTATTTCAGCGAATTTCATACGTTGGCATCCAAATATTTGTTCCAAGTATTTGTCACAATTTATATATTCTCTTTCATGTGCATCTTGTAATTTGTGTGTTTTAATATACTGCCATAATGCTGAAATTATGACTGGTCGTGTCTGAGTATGAACACCGAGAAGACGAGCTAGCCTTGGATCCAATTTAAATTGCAACGGTTGGTAATCCAGAAGAAGTAAAATTGTGCATCGAACATTTCTGTCACCTGGCCGTTTCACTTGGAAACCATCAGTTTCCTGGGTTGTATGAGTACGATGCCACTCGACTAAGTGATTATCTGGACCGTATAACTCTTTATCCAATTCAATAACTAAAGACTTGAAAAAAGATGAAAATTTCCTTTTTATTTTAGTTGTAGGGTCCCCTTTTCCATCCTCTAGTAAACGACCCTCTACACGCAACTCCCATGAAGCAACAGAACCTTCGTCACCATCATTGCTTGGTTCCTTGCTCGGGTAAAATGTATTCGATATGAAGATGCGCAGTTTTCGTTTTTGTTTCATGGGTCTCTTTAATGCTTCTTGAATGTCAAGTCGCTTCCTCATAATAGTGGCATCTAATTTTCTTTCAAATGTTAACAAATCCATATACGCTTGCGATTCTGGAACCAAATCTCTTACTTTTTGTGGCAAAATTTTATCAGCAAGTTTTTTCTTTTTCTTTGCTGACACGAAGTCACCTTTGTTTTGATTGCTGTTAATGTTACGAGCTTCAGCTGAGCGTTTATTTCCTCCACCTGAACCACTTCCACGTAAGCCACTTTGAAAACCTGGTTGAGACGCCCGTGGATGAAGTTGTTGTCCACCTGGTGAATTTGCATTGCTTTGGCCAGATTGAACAGGATTTTGATGTATTGGAAATCCACGTTGCTGATAGATATTAATTTTTATTAAACAATTCAATAAAAATGTACTATCGATTTGTATAATATACTTACAGGAAAACTTCCCCCAGCTGCATACGGACGCATACCTGACGTTTGAGGAGGAGGAGGCTGATAACGAGGTTGCCCAGGCACAGGAGTCGATCCTGGCTGACCAGGAGCAAACCTTTGAGACATTATAAAATATCTCGTTAATTTCTTTACTCAATTTTTCCGGTAGCAAATAATAAATACTACTAGAAAAATGGCGTCGCGATGTAAAGAGATGGAAAAACAGATACAAACACCATTGTTAACGATAACTATATATCGCAATTCTTATCGGAGCCTGCTTAGTCTTATCGCTAAGCACAGATTTGTTTCTAATACACCGTTCGGACCGACATCGAAAATACTTTTAAAACGTGTTTTGTGGATTGTGCTCAAGAGTGGTCGCACCGACTTTTAGTGTTTTCGTCGACATATCTGACAGCTTTTGTTTACATTCATATTAGGAAACCAAAGACAAAATTGTAAGTTATTTCATTGAACAATTGAACTGAGTAAGTTGCAAGTAATAGGAGCCGGCATAGCAAATTCCTCGACGAAAGTTCGTGATCCCAATGTAATTCAGGCACTTTTAAATTTATTAGTTGATAACATGCTACTTATTGTACTTCAGTATAATGGGATAACAAAATATCTTCAAAACCGCCGGAAAAATCTTAACATAATGAATAAACCGTTTGAAGCTAAGACACCTTACTACTTGATCACTTCGGAAGCAATCAAATCAGATTGTAGTGTTATGGAGCTGTTGAAAAATATTCGATAAAAAAACTGATGAAGTCTTAATGAATCATAGTCTTGTTACTGTGAGTACATGCAAATTTAACCAGGAATTTAAATTTTATTCAAAACAAAATACAAATGTAAATATGATTAATTATGGCCAAGAACATTTTGCTTCATACTCTTCATTTTAAACTTATTTGATTATTAAACGGTTTCTGGATGATCACATTGGATGTGATTGTCGCCAGAGTTGTGCTAGTTTTGAAAAATTAAACATGACTTAAAAATCAGAAAATAGGATTATAACACAGAATGCGTGCCATAAATCAATATGATTTCTATTACCAACTCCATGAGACACTATTTTAAATTAATTATTAGATGAGTATATATCTATCGAAGGTTTTTCGCACCTTTAGTGAAAAGGAAATATCTAAAAAGATAATTCAAATAACTTGAGCTTCCAATTTTTATTTATTTAAAATTCATACTCTTTACCTCTTAATGTTATTCTTTTTAATTTCGAAAATGAATATTTTGAAAAGAAAAAATATGTCTTCCACTTCGATAAAAATATCGAACAATTGGTGCCTGCACTAGACCAATGAAATTAATGGAAAATGAGTTTTCGATTAGTTTTTAGAGAAAACTGATTTTCGCTATTTGACGGATTTTATACAGCGCCAGGAAAACATGAAAACGATGTCGATCCGATCAAGGTATAAGTTTTATAAAAATCTAGCGTCTACTACCTGACAAATCTTAAACAAGTTTGGTTTCGTATAACTCTAAAACCGTTAGCTATAATTTTTTGTCTGGAACAGTAAACCATTAGCAAATCTTCCGCGGAATAGGGGTTGAAGAATTTAGCCGCAGCAAGGTAAGAGGCCACTCAAATCCGATAATTCCCGCAACAGTCGGGCATGATTTAATACGCCCCGAAAGCCAAAGTGGAATATTTTAGAGGTTACTACAAAACTTACTCATTTATCTGTTATGTTTGGGCCTCGATTGTGTTTTGTTGCCAGTTCAAACTACAAGTTCGAGGCCCAACAATCAGCTGTGAGTGGAAAAAGCGAGCTACAATCCACTAACAAATTATTTTAAAGATAGTGCATTTTTTTGAATTTATATAAATTATTCCAAGTTAAAACAAAAGTAATATCATCAACATTATTTGCGAAACTAATAGTATTTTATTCACGTAATTCCATGTGGATACGTAACATTAATAATAAATAAGTATTTGTATTAATTTATAAATTAGCTAGCGCGTTCAAATGTCCAGTAACTTTCTTAATATTGGATTTTAAGAGTATGCTAACTAAATTCAATGACGGGTTAAGAGCGTCGACAGTATTCTCCAATTTTTGATACAATTACACCCAACTATAATTTACCCCTAGTGGCATCATTGGCAAATGTTATAAAAAATGCACATACAATATGTGTCAAAAGTTGTCGAAATTTATTTTCAAAGGGATCGAAGTTTGCAAAAATTCACGAGGCGGTCATTTGAATGATGTAATATTTCACATACAGTGCTAAAAAAAATGAATTTCATGGAAAAAATTATTTTGAATGCATTTCAAGACCTTCGAGTCCGATCACTGGATTATTAAAAGTTCTAAACCAAGTTCTAAAATATTGGCATCATTGAGAACACAATCAAAACAAGGCAAATAACGGGTAATGTTTCCCACTCTTATGTTTCAGCAATTTTCTGTGAAAACGTGGGATAAGAGTCATAAAAAATAAACCTGGTAACCTCGATATTTTGATTAAAGAAAAACGTCAAAGTGTGTGAATTGTCTTTTTTAGTTATAATTTAAGCACAAGGAAAGCAAAAAACAAAAAAAAATATACATTTTATCTGTAAATTCAATATTTATATCAACGATAAATAATGAGTGATAGTTGGTTTTGCGAACAAATTCAAAATCTAAATGTCCGAGAAAATCGGTTGTCAATATTAGCGGATATACGAGTTCGTTTGCATGAAATTAAAGATTCGGCTGACGCTGAATTTGAAACATCAGTTGCTACCCGCCTACTTGGTGCTCCCGAGTTTTGGGAATGCTTACATGGAAATGAAGATAGTCAACAGTATGCTCTTGCTACCGAAATATTATCAATATGTATGTCACGCCTACAAATTGAGCAAAACAATATAAATGGGACTTTAGAAAGAGCTTTAATTACTTCGAATCCTGACGTGAAATCCATAATTTTTAATACCATTTTAAAGCAATTAGAAAGAAATATTATTGATAATAAAGATGTTCGAATATCTACTGGACTCCTTAGACATATTTTAAATGGCTTACAACACGAGGCCAGTGATGTCGGAGTACCCGCTATGGAAATTTTGAAAATTTCTCTGGCTGGACATATCGATGAGCACTTAAAGCACCAGTTATTGGATATGTTGTCTACAAATGAAATTGTAAAGTGTCGTATATATGAACTTGCTGTAAGTCTTGCAAAACAGTCGTCTACTTCGCTTCAACAGGTTAAATTTTTGCTCGATAGTGCTTTGTCAGAGCTTGATAATGATGATGTACTTTTTCAAGTGAACATTCTTGAAATACTAGTATCACTTGCAGAACAGAATCATGGTTTACTTTATCTAGAAAATAGACAAGTTTTCGAAGTGATTAGCAGGCGTGTGGAAAACGTTTCTCAAAATCCAATAGACGAACTGCTCATCCCTGGCATAATAAACTTTTTCAGCAAAGCCGCTTCAGTTCAACCTCAGAAATTAATTATTGGTTATCCACATATGATAAAATGTCTATTTGAAAGTATCCTTTCTGGAAAAGAATCGATATTGCCTACAGCGCTTGACGCACTAGGTAAGAACTTCATATATACAAACTAATTATTTATATTTGGTTTTATTGGTTTTTAATTTTAGCAAATGTAACGCGATCTAGTAAAGGCGTACTACTTTTGGATGAAAATTATTCTGTGCTTATTAAGGAAACATTCGAATCTATCGCATCGTATTTAAGAAGCCTTTCAACAGATTTAAAAAATAGAGCTTTTAATGCTTTGGAAATAGTTTTTAGTAATGGGATTAATGCTGATATAGGGTAAGAATGGTTAAAACATAAAAAACACCTGTTATATTTTGATGCAAAATCTTCCTTTTCATGCCCATTTCAAAATCATATTAAGAAAATTTACATATTAGGGAGATTCTCTGTGTCTAGCAAATTGATGATATGCAAAATGGTTTGCTTTTTCTTCTTGCAATCTGTGGGAATTACTTGGATATAGGATATTTTTCCTACTGTAGCATATTTTCTTTGATGTGTTTTCTTATTGTTCCATTGCTCGGATAGGAAAACTGCAGTCCGTACACCGTAGCATACGTTTCTTAGACATAGAGAATACCCATAAAATAAATTTTATTGATAATATATATACAGTGGCGAGTATAAGTGGATGAATGTTTGTCACTTCTGCACTTATTTGTTCATAACATCCGTTGTACTTATTCAAATAAGACCATTTCTTTTTAAATTTCTAATCCATATATTGTACAAACATATTATGCAAGGAAAAGTAAAAAAAAAATTAAGTGCAAAAAATTCTAAGGCAAAAAACTAAACATATCTACATTCATCCAATTTTGCACCTTATGCTTTTTTTGAAAAAGTTGGCTTTGAGTTTACTGTTTTATGAAAATCTTTCGAATTTCGTTTACAGCTCAACACTTTGTTTTCAAAGGCACAATTTTTGTCACTTGTTCAAATATAATCGAGCGTTTAAGGGTGTTCAGTTCAACGATTAATAAAACAGTGTAAATATGCGAAAAATATTGCAAGATTTAGAAAATAGTATAGTGGCGTTAACAAAAAATGGACAGTCGTCTCGAGAAATATCAAAAAAATTAAAAATTTGTCACAATACTGTTTTATGCGCTCAAAAAAGACGGAATGTGAAGCTTGATTCAAACGTTAAAGGCCGTCGAAGGCTACTTAAAGATGGAGATGCTCGCGTTATGGAGCGGTTAATGCGGCGTAAAGATTCCATAACACCAAAATTGGCTGCGGAGCAAATAAATAAGGATGTTAGTTAGCAAAAAAAACCAACTGTGACAAAAATGTGGAAGCACGGTTAAAATTTTGTGAAAAATATAAAAATTGGAGCGTTGACGACTGGAAACGAGTGATATGGTCAGATGAAACCAAGATTAATAGGTTCCAATCAGATGGAAAGCTGTACTACTGGCACCGGCCACAGGAAAAGTTACAAAAGCATCAAGTGAAACAAACTGTTTCACCTGGTGGTATGTCGGTCCACTTGTGAAAATAGAAGCCATTATGAAGAAGGAAGACTCTTAACGTTTTGCAAACATATTTACCAGATTTTGTCGATCTAAGTGCGTATCCCGAAGACGAGGTGAGTTTTCAACAAGACGGTGATCTTAAACACACGGCTAAAATCGTGAAAAATTGGTTGAATGATCAACGTTTCCAAGTGCTAAAGTGACCTGCACAAAGCCCAGATCTCAACCCTATCGAGAATCTATGGGCCCTTTTAAAAAAAGGTTGGCAGTGTGTGGACGAGCTTTGGGCAAGGATTCAGACAGAATGGACCGAAATACCTAATGGAAGAATTGAAAAATTGGTAGAAAGTATGCCAAAACGAGTCCAAAGTGTAATAAAAAACAAAGGGCTGTGGACTAAATACTGAACTGATGTAACTAATTGAATTTTCACTCACGTGCAAAATTGGATGAATGGAGATATGTTTAGTTTTTTTGGCTTAGAATTTTTTGCATTTAATTTTTTTTTGACTTTTCCTTGCATAATATGTTAGTACAATATATGGATTAAAAATTTAAAAAGAAATGGTTTTATTTGAATAAGTGCAACGGATGTTACGAACAAATAAGTGCTCCCACGACAGCCGGTTCTACGCACCGGAGTTGACCCGGCTTTTATCCGGCCAAGGGTTGTCATCCTTTCGGCGATGCCGCTACAACAACAACAACAACAACAAATAAGTGCAGTAGTGACAAACATGCATCCACTTATGCTCGCCACTGTATATATATATTTTTTATTATTATATCCATAATTATAAAACAGTTTTAGTTTTTATTTCACTAAGTGCCCGAAATTGGGTTAACAATTCTCTATATTCATTACGAATCTATATTTCTGATTACCAAATTAGGTTTTGACAACATCAAGTTATATGTGTACATGTATTTTCTTAATAGAATTCATATATCTATAATACGTTTTCTTATAATAAAGTTGTATACCTGTCAAGAACATGAAATGGTATATTAACTTCGGCTCGAATTATGTAAGTATCAGGAGGAGAAGAAAAATTAACCAAAATGTATACCGATCTGATCAGAACGTCGAGTTAAGTTCATTTACCATGTCCGTCTGTTTGCAAGCAAACTAATTCCTCGGTTTTTGAGATATTTTAACTAAATTTGGAACACTGATATATTTTTATACTGTATTGATCATCCATCGAAACCGGCCGGGTCGGATCACTGTAATATATTTCTTCAGTGCAACCGATTTTTCAGATATGAGATTTTGGGCCAGAAATCTAAAAAAGCACCTAAGAGCATGAAATTTGGTATTCTAAACACATAAATTCAAATAAAATATTGAATTGGAAACCGTTTTTTCAGTTATCGGAATTTGTATTTAATTCAATGGTAAAATCAGAAAAAGGTGTGCTCGATAGCAACGTCAAACACATAATTTTGACAAAATCGGCAGTCTCATTGGAAGTGTTGCTGACTATTATAATTTGCTGAAAATAAATTAGGAAAATGGTAGTAAAAGTATTCCGTTCAAGTATTTCTTTATGTAGTTCTACATAGACATCACTCTCTTTTGATTCAAACTAAGATCAATCGTTATATATAAACATTGAAAAGGGAAAATTTTTAAGAATAATTAGTTTCATGTAAATGAATTTCAATTATATTAGAAGTCTAAGAGTTCCTAATGCTTTCTTTTTAGGCTAACTAACTAACAGTACAATCGTTCCTTTAATTAAGGCATCTTCAAACACTTGTTGTTGTTGTTGTTGTTGTTGTAGCCGCAGAAAATTCTCCAAATGGAACTTCGGGGAGCATTGCGGGAGTGAAAGTCCTTGGCCGGATAAAAATCCGGGTCGTTCCGGTATAAAGACCCGACTGTCGCGGGAACTATGGATTTTAGTCGGCTCTTACGACAGGCATGCCTTACCGCGGGTAAATTCTTGAGCCCCTAATCCGCAGGGGGTAACCGCTTTTGTAATTGTTATTCGGTGGTGGTTGTTGTTGTTGTTATAGCGGCTATACACCAGCCCCGTCTAGGGTCAGGCAAGTTTAGTTTTAGACATCGAGGTCATCTAACGGGAGGACAAGGAAACATGCTGTTTCAATGGGTTCGCACCAGAGGGAAAGGGGTGTTAGATGAGTCGGATTGAATGGTTAGTGTCGTGCGGAAATTCGTTGCATGCGGTTATTCGGTGGTTGTTGTTGTTGTTGTTGTAGCGGCAAGCCCAGTCCCGTTTAGGGTCAGGGAAGTTTAGCTTTAGTCATCGAGGTCATCTAACGGGAGGCCCAGGAAACGTGCTGTTTCGACGGGGTCGGACCAAAGGGAGAGGGGTGTTAGATGAGTCGGGTTAAGTGGGCATGCAAAGAGGTGGTTAGTGTCGTGCGGGGATTCTTTGCATCCGGGACATGTGTTGGGTATGTCAGGGTCGAGTCTGGATAGGTAGGAGTTAAGCCTACTACAGTATCTAGATCTTAATTGTGCCAGGGGTATGCGGGTCTCACGAGGCAACTCGAGCTCTTGTTCTGCGATGGGTGGTGGTTTGACTCCGAGAACACCATTCACTGGAAGAGAGTTCAAGAAGGTGTTAACGGACTCTCGGTGAATGGTGTTGATTGCCTGTCTGTACGCCGTCCTGTCCAGCGGGTCTTGTCTGTATTGCTGTATGTCGTCGGGGTAGTCAAGTACTCCCTTTCTGATGTGCCTAGGTGGTGGTTCAGCTTCCAGCAGGTACCTGTTGGGATGATCCATGCGGTAGCATCCCAGCAGGTACTGCTTACACAGCATAACATTATGCTCCTTAACTGGGAGCATAGATGCTTCACTGTGTAGGTGGTGCTCCGACGCCATCAGGAAGTTTCCCGTCGCGGTCCGAAGGGCGGTGTTTTGGCAGGTCTGCAGCTGCTTCAGCTGCGTCGTGTTAGTCCCCGGCGTCCAAATCGGCGCAGCATAGTTTACGACCGGCCGGCCAATTGCCTTGTACGTTGCCAGCAACGTTTCTTTGTCTTTCCCCTGTCGACTCCCACGACAGCCGGTTCTACGCACCGGAGTTGACCAGGATTTTATCCGGCCAAGGGCTGTCACCCTTTCGGCGACCTAACCCCGTTTAGGTCATCAGGTAATTTTATTCGGTGGTCGTTTATATCAGTTTCTTTAACTTTTTGCACGTTGATGGGCTGGGGCGTCCAGGGCATTCATTATCTTCCACGTTTCTTCATCGACTTGGAAACGCTCATATCACTCCGAAATTCTTCGTGCTTTGATTGCATAGTTTAAAAGTGGACTCTTCAAGCCAACGCCATTTTAAAGTTTTCGATAGATTTTTGAACACACTTCGTATTTCGTTTTTGATCGCAATATTCGAATGCGGTTTTAACATCTATTAATGCCTAATGTGACCTGTGCTTTGTGTCGTACGACGTGGACAAGTGTCAAGCGTAACTTAACGACTTAACAAGCGTAACGGCAAAAAGAAAAAGGGGAAATAGTTGTGGAGTAGAACTTCCGAAGATTTTGAGAATTTGTGAGCTTCATTTTGATTCTCTTGAAATGAGCTTTTCATGAACTATTTGGGTTGCTACTTAAATTTCTATAAAGAAAAGTATTTTGTTTTCGGATATGGCTTTATTTCTTTCGGCAATATTCTCCACGGAAACATGTGTAGCAAATTTATAGCTCTCCGTTTTGTTTCTCCGCAAAATGTGATTCGAACTCAGAACTGCTTTTCCACCATAAATCTTAAAACTCGTTCATGATCATAGGTAGTAAAAATCTATTTTGAATATCACATGTTTTGAATAATGGTGGATGAGCTATTTGTTCCATGCCTTCCATGTCAAAAGCGGTATCTTATTTTTGACTTTTCTAGAAATTTTAGTGGTAATAATCGAATACAGCTTTCTATATATGTTGGTTTGAGTATAGTTAATAGAATTGTAATTATTGAGGACCAAATAAACGATGAGAAAATTTCGGCAATTAAGAAGCCGAACAAACAAATTTGGGAATTTCATTTAGCAATCCAGTGGTAAGACTCGAAGTGTTTGAGAAATCATCTAATTTATTTACGAAAATCGTTACCATATATGTATATATAATAACCGCTGAAGCAATTTTCATATATTATTCATTCTATTTTAATATAAAAATGAAGTCTTGAAAATGACTCTCTAAATTTCCCTTTATCTACTACTTTAAAAAAACAATTCCGAAATAAGACTGCGGAAAAGTGAGGTGTGAGTACTGATCACACCTTGTATTGATTCCACCATGTTTAATCCTAAAATGCAATACAATGATGTTGAAAGTTTATGGAAAGTATAAATACTTCGGAATGATCGAAGACAGCACTTTTTTCTTGCTAATTTTCAATTAAACTAGAGAAGGTGCAGTATTACGCTGAATTTGTTAAAATAAAAAATATATCCTTGAACGCACACAAATAACAAATCAAATATAACATTTTGGTATAAACTTCCACTACAATATTCTTTTATTATTATTTATTTATTTATTTTTCAGAGAAATATTGCGGAAATGGTTTACATATTTAGCATGTGGCGAGAGCATGCAATTTTTGATGGATTACTGTCGGAATCCTTTTCCTGATATAAAAGTTTCATGTTTACGTTTCATTAAATCGGTTTGCCATCATAGATGGGGCATAGTAGCCTTAAAAAACACCGCCGGCTTCATCGAATATTTACTGGATCGTAACATTGAGTTTGACAAGGAGGCGAAGTACGTAAAATTTGAAATAATTAGGACGGTAGCAGATAGCGATGTTTTCGATGCACAAATTAATTTGCAATTACGGACTTATGTAAACGAAGGGCCGTACTTCGTACAAAGTATATTGGATATTGCAACGGAAGGCAATTAATAAATATTGTATATAAAACAGAAACTCTGGTGGATTCTTTGAATGTTTAAGTGGTTTGTTTTAGTGGTAATGTCAAAAGCTCGCAAAAAACTGTTGACACTTATAATATTTCGAAAATATTTTAAATTAACAGTTAAAATAATAGGATTTCGGAGCAATTTGCGAATAAGGAAGATATACTTAGTAAGTAAAATTTTTTTCACATAAAAAGAGAAACAAGATATATTTAGTTAATCTAAATATATTAAGGGCATTCTCTGTGTCTAGCGAAGTTTTCCTATCCGTGCAATGACACAAAACACATGCAAAAAAATATGCTACGATAGGAAAAATATCCTATATCCAAACCTATGTGTATTTATCTCCCACATATTGCAAGAAGAAAAAAGCGACACTGTGCCGTATTGTTGTTATTGTTTCACATATGTCACAATTTTGCAACGGGACTACTCCCGATCTCTAGCACACAAAAAAAAAAAATATATTTATATAAATATATATAAAGGGTGTTTTTTTATAGAGGTATAGAACTTTAAGTTGGCATTACTTTTCAAGATGGCGACCGATTTAACAGCTGTCAAGTGTTTTATTCTCAGTTTGGTTTGGCAATTCATCATGAATAGACTCACGCCTGAACAACGCTTGCAAATAGTGCAATTTTATTTCGAAAATAATGGTTCATTGCGGAAAACGTATCGCGCACTACGTCCATTTTAGCGATGTTTAGCGATGATGCGCACTTCTGGTTGAATGGCTACGTCAACAAACAAAACTGCCGCATTTGGAGTGAAGGTAATCCTCAAGTGTATGTTGAAACACCGTTACATCCAGAAAAACTGACTGTTTGGTGCGCTTTCTGGGCTGGTGGAATCATTGGTCCGTACTTTTTCAAAAACGATGGTGGCCAGAACGTTATAGTCAATGGTGATCGGTATAGAGCCATGATTACTAACTTTTTCATTCCTGAATTGAATAACCATGATGTCCAGGAGATGTGGTTTCAACAAGACGGCGCAACATGTCACACAGCTCGTGCCACAATAGATTTATTGAAAGACACGTTTGGTGACCGCCTAATTTCACGTTTTGGACCTGTGAATTGGCCTCCAAGATCTTGTGATTTAACACCGCTAGACTACTTTCTGTGGGGCTATGTAAAGTCATTGGTCTATGCGGATAAGTCACAAACGCTTGACCATTTGGAAGACAACATTCGCCGTGTTATTGCCGATATACGGCCACAAATGTTGGAAAAAGTTATCGAAAATTGGATGTCCAGATTGGACTACATCCGCGCCAGCCGTGGCGGTCATATGCCAGAAATCATATTTAAAATGTAATGCCACAAGATTATCTTTCGGATAAATAAAATTCATGTAAATCGAAATCCATCGTTGTTTTATTGCAACTTAAAGTTCTATACCTCTGTAAAAAACACTTTATATATGTATATATATATGTATATATATATATGTATATGCCCCGAAGTAGGCATAGATTGTGAGTAGGTACGTGTATGTCCGATGCACAATGTTATTAACCTGTGGCTGCGGGTTACAGTCTATTCTTATGCATCCAAGTTCATTGCAAATATGCATAGATCATAAGGGTGCGTTTAGCTTACTTCGCATTTTTTATATTGACATACACGTGAAATATGTAAGAGTGGCGATTCACATGTACAAATTCCACTAGATAATTATTAATAAAAAACTTAGTATTTTGTATTAGATGATGCCTGATTAGGGCTTTTTATTATTGTAAAACCAATTAGAATATAAACTGGAATATATATAGAGAGCCGCAACAATTTTTGGCAGTACCTGCTAGTATATAAATATATATATTTATGTAATTTTTTTTTTGGGAGTTATTCTAGTATTTCTGTAATTTTTATATTTTTGTTCTGAGGAAGATTTTTTAATTTTTGAGCAACATTTAATGCTTTATCCATCAGATTCTTTATAAAGTCTTTTGTAATTAAAAAATTGCTTCAAGTTGAGCCAAATGCTGCAATATTTTTTCATTCGCCAGTATTGATTCACCCCAGGTGAAGTGAGTAGATCGTGAAAAAGATGGATGTGTATTTTTCTGACTGAGACTATTTTCAATGTGGTCCTTCGAAATTCTAACAAAAAGTTGATCAATAATAAACCTAATCTTCCTATGATGTTAAGGCTTCATCAAGAAATTCATCCCCAATTAATTTATTGATACCACGATCAAGTCGCTTAGAACGTTCTGAATTTTCCTTCATCCCTCATAAATGTAATACGATGTCTTCCTGATCGAAATTATCCAAACAAATGACACAAATTTTTTAATTATATTCTCTTGGCAAAACTGCCACCACTTGCGCGTCAAATCTGGATCGGCCGGAGAAGCAAATAAGTGCATTTTTTTGTACTTAATTTCACAAACATACACCTCACTTAATTTTGATAATTTTTTTTTGTATTAAAACTACAAATATAAAGTGGCGTCGGACGTAGCAATTGTTAATTTCAAATGGAATGTGAAAATGAAAAATTGCGAAATTTAATTTGAAAAGCAGTAATAAGTAAAGGTAATATTGTTTAAAATACAACTAAAAATAAAATTTGAAAGCTCCCCATCTTTCCCCTATAAGGAAAATTTTTTATTCAAGATCAAATGTCAAAAAATTCGTTTTTCGTGATTTTCAGCAAAACGGTAAGTTATGTATATCATAAAATTACATTAGACGAAAATTGTAGATCATAAAATTATCTACAAAAAATGTTTTCATACTTTTTTCCTACGAGTCACCGGTTTTGAGATATAGTGTTTCAGAAAGTTGTAAAAACTGTAATCGCCATAATATGCACACGTTTCCACGCCATCTATGAGGTAGTGTACTTAGCGCGTTATTTTTAACGTGGTTTCCCCAGTAGGCCTATTCCACGGGTCACTTGTGATCCTGTTTAATTTTAAACTATTGCAAAATAGTGGATATTAGTAGCGATTGAAAAGATAAAAACAATTGAAGTTAAATAAAAGTAGTGAAATTTAATCGTCCGAGTCGTAACTGTCGAATTCTTCTTCTTGATCTTCTTGTTCTTGTTCGTCTTTTTCTTCTTCTTCTTCTTCTTTTTCGTCTTCATCTTCATCCTGAGTGCATGTAAACTGCGTTAATAGCGATGTATCGCATGTCGCCTCGCTGGAATCAAACGGATCCTCTACTGTTGATGATTCAGTATTATAACACGACCGGTCTTGACAATGTATACATGCCAGAGAAAAAAACAGTCCGACTTTTTTGCTATATTGATATTGATGAGCAGCAACTGAGGTTGGAGGAAGACAAGTTAATTGTATTTGTTTCTTTTACTTTTGCTGTTTTTAACGAAAGATGCATATCTATACTTATCTAAGCAGGTATATTTTTTAGGAGCTCCGTGCATAGAAAGAAGAAAGCGAATGCCGTTAGTGATAATTTCTTGTCGAGTTGAATTATTATTTTTAAGAAGTTCAGCACATTGAACTAAATTTTGTTTTTCAAACATTTTTAAAATTATTGTTATTTTACCCATCCTGTAAAATGCAGATGTCGTATCACAGCCAGTTATTGCGTGTAAAAATAGTACATGATTTTGACACTTTGCAAAAGTAGATAAACTTTTTGATGAATATTTTTCCGATTAATGTTGAGCTTTTTTAAAAATAGTTTTTTCTGTTAGAGTTCGAGCAGTGAGTAATACAAGTAAGTCTACTTATACATCTTCACCATGAATAATACTTATAGTTGTATTTGTCAAATTGAATTGCTCTATTGATTTTGTTTGTTTATACCAGGCTTGATTCAAAATATCATTATGACTATCTACTAAGCATATGAATGTTGATGGTCCCGATTTCTCAGTGATAATAAGTTTATCACCATACTTCAGTTTTAGTCGTAGCTTAATCGTTCTGTTATCTAAAGTCGTGGTTATGCAAATATTTTGTAATTCGTTTAAAGTGAACTGACAGTCATCGCTATTTTCAATGTAAATAAATAATTCCTACGTTGGCCGAATCGTAGCTTCGTCTCTAGTACGACCGATTTTAAGTTCAGCGAAAAATTTCATGAAAGGAGTATAGCAATCATGATGATATTTAGCTTCCGAAGCAACTAAATTATATTCAAATTCGAGACGAGGAAGAACAGCTTTTGCCGTAGCATCGATTCCGAGCTATTTGTAGGATTGAATCTAAATTGAAGTGTACTTACTTGACTGATTCGATGACGAATATTTTAAGGTTTCATTTTCTTATACTCTTCATTCAATTCTTGGCCACAAAATATGCATTGTTTTTTAAAGCAAAAAGCTGATTAACTGGAACGTAGTCTAGTACGAGGAGGACTTTATTTGGATGTACTGGCTGGTTGTCTTCTTTAGCTGCAGCAATAGAAGATTTTCGAGTATAATTTTTACGACAATTTTCATTTATTGGCACAGATTTCTGATTTTTAAGATTTCCGAGAATTCATCTGTTCTTTCGATACTTGCATTAATTAATGTCTTTCTGCCACGTTCAATAGTAACAACCTAACTTTCAGTTAAAAGTTTAGCACAAATAAAACAATATTCGGACATTCCTGTTATAAAACTCAAAGCAGCATGATATAGGTTTTCACTACCATATAATATCTATTATTTTGCAATAGTTTAAAATTAAACAGGATCACAAGTGACCCGTGGAATAGGCCTACTGGGGAAACCACGTTAAAAATAACGCGCTAAGTACACTACCTCATAGATGGCGTGGAAACGTGTGCATATTATGGCGATTACAACTTTTACAACTTTCTGAAACATTTTTTGTAGATAATTTTATGATCTACAATTTTCTTCTAATGTAATTTTATGATATAACTTACCGTTTTGCTGAAAATCACGAAAAACGACATGACATGACCTTTGATCTTGAATAAAAAATTTCCCTTATAGGGGAAAGATGGGGAACTTTCAAATTTTATTTTTAATTGTTAAAAAAAATTTAATTTTTAAGAGTTGTAAGAGCGAGGAGCATATGCTGTAACGGGTGCGAGTGAAATAGAGTATTCGGTCTATTGCGATCTTTTACTTTACATTTACTGTTATATCAAATTGTCCAGTGGTCTTTTTCTTCTTCTAATTTTTCAAGAAATTAAATTATTACGGTCTGAATAATACATTTTTAAAACAATATTCAGAAAAAATCTATAATAAAATAAAAATCATATTAAATATTAATGACTTAATTCATATTATTTCTTATTTTTATGAACTTTATTGTATTCAATTCAATTGAAACATCAGTCTTATTGTTTATTATAAGAAAAGAGAGTAATTTTTTTAAATAAGAAATTTAAAGGAAAATAAATTGATTTAAATCAAATCAAAACTCTTCATTATTGTCATCGTCGTTGTTGATATCTCCATTTTCGTCGTTAATGCTACTCCAGTCCGTGCATTGGTCGTTTTCAATATCGGCTTCTCCGCATGTTTCTTCAATATTCAAATAAAGCCAAGTTGATTTAATTATCATCAGTCAAAAAATTATATAAAATAATTTAACATAATTATTACATACCTGATACCGTTTTTAGAGATACACTGACATAATTCAAGTAGTTGATATCCTTCAAACCATTTAAAATGGTATTGGTCATTTCCCAGAATCCAACCATTATTTATTGGTTCATACGTTGTTGGGCTTTTCAAATGAGCATTGTTTCATATACTATGTACATACATATATAATTCGGTCGTAAAAATTGCTGTTGTACACCGCTTATTTGTTTTTTTCACCCTTTTTTCACCAGAAGGAGTGAAGTATTTTTTCATTAGACCTGCTCTGTGATAACCGCTCTCTGTATATTTACTAGTTAAAATAATGTCTTTGTATTTGGGGTTGTGTATTTTTCTTGATTTTAAAATATTCTGACATTTTTTTAAAGCCTCCTCAGAAAATATTACCCACCACCTTCACCACTTTTATTTTACAAGCAAAGCAAACTACTTTTCCTCCTTTTTCACTCATTTTAATTTTTTATTGTAACTGAATAAATAACATTTATTTTTAAACTGTACAGATAAATAATACAATGTTTAATATACGTTTCCTATGAGCATAACCACGCACTACATCATACAGAATAAACAACAGTAGATGTACAGTAGAAGATTACAATCGACCGAACGCTCTATTTCACTTGCACCCGTTACAGCATATGTTCCTCGCTCTCACAACTACTTATATTGTACACTTTTGATGCGTTTGGCAGGACGATAGAACTCTCGAAACGGTCTGGCTATATACAAGATTTAATACTTACATACATTTATTTTACTAAAAAAAAAGAAAGAAGATTAAAAACAAAAATAATTATATTATTTTTTCCGCAGATAAACTAAAGTTTATATTAAAAGTAAAAACAGCGAATTAATGAACCAAAGTTTATTCACAAGCTTTTAGAAAAGCTGAAATTAAAAAACAAACCATTTATATTACAAAATTCAACAAGGAAGAAGCAAAATCAAGTTAAAGACTAAAATAAAAATCAAAAAAGAAAAGGATAATTCAGCAAACAGTATTTGCAATTTTCGATTCTAATTTCATTTATAAGGAAAGTCGAGTTAAATTTATTGTTTGCAAATGGGGAACAGCAATTGACTGATCCTTATGTTACTAAAGCTTTTTATATAACATTAGTAAGACCTATTCTTGAATACGGCTCGGTGATTTTTAACCCTAGGTATCAAATCTGCTCTGATAGGTTAAAGTCTATTCAAAAACAATTCCTCCTATTTGCCTTAAGAAATTTGCACTGGGACTCTCAGTACCTTTATACTAGTCGTCTGACTTATCAATCTCAATACTCTCGTCAGTCGTCGGGAAATGCTTGGTGTAATTTTCATGGTTAAAATAATAACAGGATTATTTTCTAGATCCCTTTTTCTCTCTGAAATCAAATTTAATGTTCCGTTCAGAATGTCCAGACATATTTGTCCCTTGTTTCTGAAAACTTTTACAACGAATTTTGAATTTCACGAGCCTCTGCATTGTTTGTGTCTTGATTTCAACTGACTCGCCTTTTCATATTAAAAAACTATTTTGTCGACTCTCAATTAATCATTAAATAACATTTTATATTTCAATTAATTCTTAAAAATCAGCTGATGAATATTGTTCTGTAGTTGAACTTTTTTTTAGCAAAAAAAAATCATATAAGAGTGATTTTAAATAAAAATTCATAGAGTAGCTCTGCAAGCTATTAGAACGTTAGTTAGGACCAAATCCAACCGGAATGTTACAAAAAAATGTTAACAAGTAATTTTGGTATCAAAGAATTTTACTGTATTTTTTATATCAACAAGTATCAATCGAATAATAACTTCAAATTTTATTATACAAACTTATCAATTTGATAAGGCTAAACCAATTGAATTTAATTATAATAAGGCAGAAAGAGAATTTTCAGAGGTTTTGATATCGATTGATTGATCCAGTATTATAAGCAATGATTTTAATAATCTAAGAGATTTAAATTTTCTGGAAAGAGGTCTATTTAGATATAACGATAAATAGTTTTAAAAATAAACCGGTTTATGTAAATAAAAGATTTAACTTAAATTTAGTAATTTAACTCAAATCCAAATTCATTGAAATGTTCAAGGCTCTTATCAAAATTTCCGAAAATAAAAATAACTATAATCCAAATTATAAAAATTACAATTAATAAGAAAGAAAACACAGCATTAGTCGATACGGGTTCAACAATATCTATTTTAAATCACAATAATTTGCCTGATTATACACGAAATTCGTGATAAAAGGTATATGTTTTTCATTTCTCAATAGCATAACACTTATAAAAAATGAAATAATTACTAAATTACATAAAACTTTTAAAAATATTCTATTTTCATTTAGGGAATTAATTTATGTGGACGGAGAACCACTAACCAATACATTTATATAATTCAGCATTAAGTAATAAGAAAAAACGGCAGAATATATTGTCATATTTATATCGGTATCCTCAAGTTCATGAGAAAGAAATTTCCAAACAAATAGAGTGTTCCAAAAAGATTAATAACATTGGTGAACAAAAATGTTGAGTAGTTATATATTATAGGGCATTAAATAATATTACAATTGTTGATAAGTTTCCGATTCCAAATATCAATTGATTTGGCAAAGGGTTTTAATCAAATTTTAGTTTAAGAAACAGACCGTTTGAAAACAAGCTTTTCCAATCCTTATGGATAGATACTATGTGGTTTTGTGCATGCATATAATAGAGTATTATCGGAAATTTAAAGATTTAAAGGTTAAAATTAAATTTAAACGATTAAAATTATATTAGTGTTTTCGAAAAATTAAAAACAATTTTGACAGAAGAACCAGTACTAAAGTATCCGGATTTTAACGAACCTTTTCAATTAATTACTGATGCAAATATTAATGCAATCGGTGCCAATATGTTATGCAAGTAGAGCTTCTGTAGAGAATGATCATGAAAAAGATTCGAAATTTTATCTGATCATCAACTGTTACGGTGGCTTTTTATAAAATATCAGGTTAAAGTCATGAATCCTAAAATTAATCAGTGATAAAATAAAATTAAATGAATTTAATATAACATTAAATTAAATGAAGGGAAAAGTAAATCAAGTGACCAATTTTATTAGTAGAATGAATTCTGATAATAAATGAATTAACTTGAAATCAGCTTCCACTGGTTTGTTATATAACAATTTTGACGATGATAAGTTAACAACTCATTATCAAGAAGATAGAAAAAATTCTATTGGTATAAAAAGATTTTAGACACAAATAATATTGACTGATAAAAGCAAAAAAGAAACAGAAATCAAACATTCATATAAGAAAATATTTATAAGGTACTATCGGATCCCGACGTGCTTTGCTACACCTATAAAAAAATCAAGAAAATCTAATGTAAACTTTGTTGTTGTTGCATATATTTTGTATGGGTAGCGACCAATGTTCACCAAACTGGTTATATCTCTGGAACGGCTCCGCCAATCTCATTATCCTTCTCCTAATATCCCTTTATAACCCCTAAAAATTTGATGCAATTTGATCCGATGGTTCTCAAGTTATAGGCGTTAATCAAAATTTGCATTGATTTTTATATACATACATACATATATATGTAGTTGACAGCTAGAAAAATAATATGGAAAATATTTTGGAACGAAATATATGTAAACATTTATAAAATAAATTAATTGAAATGCATGAGGGAATTAATGACATAACATTTCTTCGATATTCTTATTGGCCGCGATAGCCGAGTGGTTAGCATTGCGTACTGACATTCGGAAGGCCTGGGTTCGAGCCCAAGTTCGAGCAACATCCAAAATGATAGAAAAAAAATTTTCTAATCGCGGTCGCCCCTCGGCAGGGAATGTCAAACCCTCCGGGTGTATTTCTGGCATGAAATAAAGCTCCTCATAAAAATCCATCAGCCGTTCGGAGGCGGCTTAGAATAAACTGTAGGTCCCTCCATTTGTTGGTATAAACATCAAGACGCAAAACCACAAATTGGAGGAGGAGCTCGGCCGAAAATCGCTTCAGCGGTTACAAAGCGCCAAATATATATATATATATAAGTAGAGGTACTTTTTTCAATAGCCTTTAGTCGTGTCAAGCTGTCATGTTATTTTTGTTCAGTATTGTCAAAGATGACTAGATACGAAACTCTCTAAAATGTAGATAAATTGCGTTCCTCGATTATTTTCTTTGTGCTGGTAACAAAGCCAAATGAAGGAATTTTTGAACAGCTGATGGTAAACAAGCCTCAGTACCACTTCGTAATAATGAAACGCACCATTTTTCATCAGAAAACCATTTTAGGTTATCAATAAATTTTCATAAACATTCCCCATGAAATTTGAATTTTTTGTGTTTTTTTCTTTAAAAACGTAGGAAATTCCGAAATGGATTACCCGTTATTTATCTTAATATATATCGCATAAACAGTAAAATTTTTTGTAAGTATTTTTTTCTGAAAAGTTATTTAGGATATGAAATCGTTGTATGAATTTCGTCGAAGGCAAAGGTTGCTTTCTGGACGGTGACTTCCATCAAACGAAATTACTCAACATTTTTTGATATTGCTTTCTTATAAGGTGGGTAAAACCTGCTGTGAATAAAAAGTATAATCAATACTTCCTATAAAAATAATAATTAAAAAGATATTTAAAGTTTTTATAATTTGATTTAATAGATAATTGACATTTTTATTCTCAATCAACTGATATTGCGAAGCGAATACCGCTCGACGAATAAATAAAAATCGTGTATAAATTTTTTTAAAATTTTCCGTGACTTACACATACATATAGAATTAAATTTATATTATACATAATTTAGGAAAACTTTTGGTTAGTGAAAAAATCCAACAACTTAATATAAATTTATATTCTAAATTATATATATATATATAATCATTATTTAATTCATTTGACATTCCTTCTCTCGTTCCATCATGATTCGGATAGTAAGATTCTTTAATCATATATAACATATGTACATATGCATGTATATGCATGTTTATCATGATATTATTAATTTTGATTTAAATTTTATTATGTACAATAACCTAAAAACCTTAGAATCTAATAAAGTTTTCTTAGAGCGATACTAAGGTTATTTTCCCAGTAACTATTTTTTACTTTTTTATGTAACGATTTAGTAATTCCTTAATGTTAAATGTTTTTAAGCCTGTCAAAACTAATTAATTTGTGGTTATAAGTGAATGAGTTTTATTCAAAAAGCCTATTTGTTAAAATTTTTAAATTGGATATTGACAGCTGTTTCGGATATCACCACATCTCCTTATCCGACTTCTTTTGTCAGGGATCGAACCAACGGATCCTGACATCACAGGTGGGTGCTCTGCCACTGAGCCAACGTCTGCCATATACTCTGTTGTGATATTCAATTTACATATTACCAACCCACAACTATTAAGTGCGCTAATATTTAGCCGCTATTTTTACTTAATGTTGGGTTAGCGAGTATTTTGCAATCCTGCATACATTCATGCATTAATAGTCTGAGAAACGATTCATAATTAGTTTTCATTTGTGACCATCGGATGTCTAAATTTAAAGAATATTTTTGTGGTACTTCGATCTGATTGTGTATGATTTTCCAATAGCGAAACGTCAAAACCTATCCGATTCAGTCAACTGTCAAAGATAGGTAAGTGTTTACGCTCTAGCTTTCCAATGAAATGAGAGTTACATATATCTCTTTCTCCTGTCATCGTCAATGTTGACGTAGCCCGCAAACAACACAATTTACATATGTCGATAATGAGTTTACTGACGACCAGAAGAAAATTCGTACATGTAGATACTTTATTATACACGAATTTTTAACAATTTTTAAACTTCGTTATCACATGTGTCTTTGTATTTTTATTTAGTTATTAGAAATAATGATAAGATTGTTTTTTCAATTTTGAAATGCAAACTAAAAGTTAGTTTGTTTTCACAATCCCAACATTTAAACTAAAGAGTTCTTCCGGCTATAGTAGAGATGATGGTCATTTGTTTTTTTCCTTGAAACCAGAAAAAACTATTTAAAAAAAAAAATATCTAGCAAAGCACGTGGGTGGCCGTTTATATTTCGAAATTAGAGAAGAAATATACAAATATTACATAGAAAATCGGTTTTGTTTTTCAAAATATTCTCCATTCAGATCTGCAAAACATGCGATCTCAACCCATCAACCGCCTATTCAGGTGTCGAAAAATTTAAACCTTTCAGTTAACGTTTACGTACGGGAATAAAAATAAGTCATTCGGTACCAAGTCATGACTATACGGTGGAGAATTCATCGAATCGATGTTTTGAGTGCTCAAAAATGCAATTGGCTCAGGCGATGTGTGCGAACAAGTTTTATCTTGAAACACCCATACTGTACACTGATGCTTACTTTCGGGCTCACACGCATAAATCCACTAGTCATCAACAGTCACGATGTCATAGGCGTGTTTCGAATCACCGCAATCGTATTTTTGTTCTAGGAAGAAAGATCACACGTACTTATATAAGGGGAAAGTGGATAAAATCTGTCCTCTCTTCAATAAATTGTCTAAACTGTTACTCAATTTTTTATTCAGTTTTGAACAAACGTTTGTATAAATTATCAAAAGTTAATATGATAATGGGCAGCGATTATGAATTAGGAAGGAATAAATAAATGGAATTGACATATCAAAATATGATTCCCGGATCTTCTGGGCTCAGAGTACTTGTTTATTTATGCAAAATTTTCTGGCATAATAAGAAAAAAGGTTTTTTTTTTGGTTCGAACGAGATGTATGATGCGTTTGAAACATCTGAATTCATAGAAATTATCCATGATTGGTCTAAGTTATTTAATTTTAAATTCACGAATTTTCAATATAACCCTGAATAAAATCTTCGGAATAGGTCTAAATTAAGAAGAAAAAAAATAATGCATGAAAAATAAGCGTGGTTTTGGACGGAAAACACTTTTGACCTGCTTGGTAAAAATTAAGGTAATTGTAAAATAAATTTTCTAATAAAAATATTACTTTACGTAGACGGAAACACGGAACATTTCTCTACTTTAACGAGATGGCATTTCCAAATGAGATGCAAGTGGAAGAAAAATACAATGGACTGAATGAGGAAAGAACATCAGGCTATATTATACGAAATTAGGGCCTAAAAGAGCATATTTCTAGCGAGCTTACATATACGTGGGTTGATGAGGTATCTCGCGGAAGCTTGACTAAATGAAGCAGTCACGTTTTTAATATTATAAAAAAGTTAGAGGTCTCTTTCACAAATTTTAATGGAGATGAAATTAAAAAAACTTTTCTCGAAATTTTTTTTCAGGACCCACATTCACCAGCTTATATAAAAAAAAAACTTACAAATACACCGCAAGAAGTCTTTAAGTATAAAAACATATTGAAAAAAAAATTAAATAAATTGGGAAATGTATTAGTTTCAATTACATATTCATATATATCTATATATATATATATATATATATATATATATCTATATATATATATACTTATAGAGGGAGAGAGAGAATTAGGACTTCTATTAATTAGTTGTAAATCAATATTTTGCTATACTCATACACAAAATCACATATTGTAACAAACTTTTTTTTTTAAATATATATACATATATCAAATGCTGTTACACTGTCCGCCATCATTTGAAATGAGTATTCTTTGTCTGAAAACTCAAACAATGTTGTTAAACCGCACCAACCCGTCAACTTCGAGGAAGTTTGTTGTAGTCCCTGCTATGAAATCTTTTTTTGTCTCAAGATTTGTAAAAGATACTTACGCTGATGATATGAAGAATTACATTTCATCTAAAGTTAAAACTTACACTTTAGTTATTAGGAAATTTAATTCTATATATGAACGGAAGGAATATATCTTCTTTCAAAATTGATAATAGTTTGGAACATTTTGAAGCGATGCTGAGTAGTTGTTTTTGTAATTCGAATGCAAACCAAATAGAAATAATAATTTGGCTGAAATTCCACATGAAAAAAAAGCTTCAAAAACTGAACCTTGAATCAGCTTTTAATCTTTCCTATCAAAATGTTAGAGGTTTGAATACGAAATTAACTAACTTGTACTTCAAAAGTTATTCTTTCTAAAATAAAATTTAATTTTCCGTTTAGAATATTTTTTCTGAAAACTTTTAAAACGAATTTTGAATTTCATGAGGCTTTGCAGTGTTTATGTATTGATTTTAACAAATTTTACAACTCTCAACTAAATATTAATAACATTATATACTTGAATATATTGAATTAAGTTACTTATTTAAAATTTGCTGAGGAATTTGTTTTCTTTTTTCCAACACTCAAAAACTCCTCATCGTGATTCGGCAATAATGAAAAAAAAGAAAGAGGTTCTGTACGTTATGTGAACTGCGGCCCTCGTGCGGATGGGCGGAAGGTGGAAATCTATTGGGAATAATAATAATATAGCCCCACACAATCGATTTGTTCAGATATGAATCTTTGATCTAAAATCTCAAAAAGAGCACGCCAGTCGTTCCTTTTCTTCGATATTTGGTGCCAGTTGGAAATATTAAGGTAGCTCTTCACATGATCCTTCTAACGGAGTAGAGGCATTTCTATTTTCAACCATTTGGGTGACATGACCTAACCAGCGTTTCCGCTGTCATTTTATTCCCTGAACTATATCAATGTTGCCATATAACAGCTCATCGGTTCTTTCTTGTTTTTCTTCAAAATTTCAGGCGTACTCGATGTTTTATTTCGAAGGAAAACAGATATAAGAAATAACAAGACGAGAAATATAGTAATATTTGCAGTTTGAATCCTTCGATATTTTCAGAGAAAAAATTACTTTTCAGCTAGACTTTCAGTTGATACATATCATTTTACTTTTATTTACTTTTAGTATTTTAAATGTAATAAGACATTCGCTTAGTCTAGCAAAACCATCCATTGCATATATATTCCATGAAAAATTGCTAGAGAACGAGAGCACCCCAATTAAAAACTATACGACACAGGTTTGCTTTGAAATGATCAAATTGCTCTCGATGCTGCTGCTCTAGAACATGCCAGTTATCGGCTTCTCTATTTCATCTGACGTTCGCTTCGCATTTTCACCACAATATTTTTCCTATAGAGTAGCATATTTTCTGATATGTGTTTTTTTGTTGTGACATTGCTCGGATAGGAAAATACCCTAAAGTGTGCATTTATTCCGTTTTTATCATATAGTTTTCTGTTCTAGAAAAACTTTTAATAAAGATAATAATAATTGAATTTAATCAAGACTAGTTATGTTCGGTTTCTGAATTATTAACTCTCTACTTCAAGCATTTTTTAAGTACATATATTAAAAAAAAAAAAAAAAGTTCAAAACCATAATTCTAAAACACTGTATTGCTTTATTTATAATTGTACTAGCACACTCCAGCGTGTTTTGCTCCACCTATAAAATATCAAGAAAATCTAGCTGAAATTTTAATTTTCGATTTTTTTTTTCTGGAAAAGGAAACGAAGAAAATTTCAAATTTTTTTTCAAGCTTTTTCATAAATTTAAAAAATATTTTTTTTTAAATTTATTTTCATTTTCATTTGCACTGATTTTTATATATATATGTAGATGAAAGAGAAGAATTTCACAAATTATACAAATTTATTTTGATCGAAATTTTTGTTATTGAAACTACCTTCTATTATTGTATCATGGTTAAACGTATGATTCAACAATTAATGGTTGGAAAGTAGTGACAAGGGAGTTCTGACACTTCCTTGTATTTGGGAAAGTAGTAGAAAAAAGGACAAATTATGTTCCGATTTTGGAAAAAGCTATTAAAATGTGGCCAAAAAGGAGGAGAAATGTAGGAAAAGGAGTATTTCATTTAATCGGTTATTGTTATATCTAATAGATTTTAGACAAATATTGTATACTCGTAGACCAAAAAGGATTATATAATTCAAAACTGAACTTGTAACTGTATGCATTGTTGGAAGATTTAAGAGAAGTCAGTAAAGCGTGGTGACAAGGCGGTTAAAACAATAATACCAAAATAATTTAAACAATATTCAAAATACATATATTTATATTTAATAATTTTATGCCTCACGAAGCAATATGGTCATTTTGTTGATTTATTCGAAGATATATTTTTTTGTTCCCTATATTGAAAAATATTGTTTAAGTAAAACTTGAAAAACAATTATTACCAATTTAATCAAATATATAAAAATTAATATATAATTATTAACTTGCGATTTAAAGTTTATGACACATAATGATTACAGTCTCTGTTAATAATCATACAAATAACTTAAAGTAAGATTTTGGATTCCTTGTTGCGAATTAAGAGCAGAGGAAGAGAAAGACCTCAATTCTCGAAAGAAGATTTTGCATCTGACCAGTTATCAATAGCCCATTAGCTTTTTGAAGTTGTTAAACTTTTAACAACTTAAGCCATTAGATATGCTTATATCAATTTCTTTACCAGCTTAGTTATTTCAGCTTTAGGTTCTGGGATGCAAATTACCATCACTCACCGATTGCTACTTATAAGAAAATAGTGTAATAATTTCCATGGTCTTCTGCAACTAAGTCCTATATAATGAACTTCTTACTCAAGACTCGTTGGTCGATACACCAAGCAAAGTTTAGATCATAAATTAACTGAATTTAAACCCGATTGAAGGGCCTATTTATCGTTCGCTTTTATCCGAAGGAATTATCGTTCTTGTTATTGTTTATCTGAAATTTTGATTTTCCTCACTGCTCCTTCATATGCTAACATTCCACGACTAAACGTGACCAGATGCTGCAGTCATTCGCGATTAAACACATACGTTTACTTACGAACATATTCACGGGTAGTTTATTTTATAAATATATCTGATTAGTTACTTGTCAGAAATTCGAGCAGATTTAAAGAAATATGTGCAATAAAAAAATTTAAATAATCAGAAAAAATTACAAGTAAACAAACTCAACCAGCCAATAAGAAAAATTATATGTCTCGGTACATTTCTGAGATCGCTTTCAGCTTGCATCGTTCGAAAACAATAATATATTACAATTTTAAACCTTCAACGCTATCATATTGTGACGGAAACCCCAAACATGAGGGACAGATAAAAAGAGCGGCAGCAGCTATCACAGAGAATCAAGTTGAAAACTCAGTAGCGACCACACTGGTGCAAGGTTAGGCGGAAGATAATGGTATGATAAAGAGTTGTAAAATAAACCATTGTGTATATACATACATGAAGTGAAGAAGATTGTAATTTATTAATGAGTAAATAAACGTTGAGTAAATTCCTGGCAATGAAGAGGCCGAAAGAACAAATCTTGGACTTTTATTTAGCAATCTAGTGATCGATCTCGAAGGATTTGGGAAATTATCGAGATTAATTACGAAAATCGCTACAATATTTTCTTTTAATGGGTACCTTTACCTTTAATTGTATTGCTGAAATCATTCAGTTAAAGCACCACCCAAACAGACGTGATATTTATTCAAAACAAACCATGGCGTCCGGTACCGCAACATGCACAATTAACGCGCGTTTTGAGCATATATTTCGTAAGCAGGGTTAGAATTTCCCCTTTCTGTGATAACAGAAATTTTGAAAAATCAATAAAATCCGTTTAGAGTTACTTATGATCATTTTAGGTTGTTTTTCGTAACAGGAGTGTCAAAAAGTATTTATCACTGAAAATCTGATGTTGAAAAAAATGTAGTTACGTTATTAACAAAAGAAGGGGACGCAGTTTTAGCTAGAGTTTCAAATTTATTTTTTGCAATTACGCATATATGTACATTACAAACACGAATTGGAAAAATTGAGTCGCAGCTACTTGTTTCCAAAATATCAACTGTATCTTGCTGTGTCTTTGCTGATATTTCTTAAAAAATTACGTTTTTTATGCGTCTTTTCCACAGCATGGCGAATTAAATTGATTGTTCTATCAATTATTATTACGAGATATGTACGTCGTTCATGTGGCACGCAATTTTTATAATTCTGTTCAGCTGGTCTACTTTGTTTCATTTGAAAATGAAAGGAAAATGAAAGTTTTTGAGTAAAAGTCTAATAAAATATTGGCTTAAATTGGTGATGTATTTATTACTTTAAATTTTTGTATCAAGTAAAAGTGCCAGCAGGTGGGATCAGGCAAGCGAGCGACTCGACAAGAAAAGATAGGGAGAGCTTGACTATCTTTGCTTCCGGTAAACAGTGGTAAAGTTCAAGACGAAAATACACAATTCATTTGATTTAAGAAGAGAATTCAATAATTAGAAATAAAATATTTTTCATTGAATCAACACTTTCAATTAAAATTAATTATCTGCCTATTCAGATTACTCCACTAAGTTTATTAAATTTTAGTTTATTTATTAATTTTTTTTTAATTTTTCCATTATTCAATATACAAATAATGTTTATGTTCAAATAAAGTCAGTACTTATTGTTTACTTTTATGGTTTTTATCTATTTTGTTTAGATTTTCACTGATTTAAAAAAAAATTGATACAAAATTTATGAAAGGTTGAACATTATTTTGCCTTATTTGTCGTAATTCACTCTCAAACATTTATACGAACAACGAACAACGAACAACTTAATGGGGATGCCGTGGAAAGCCCATGTTAGTTATTTTTTTCAGTTCGCCATTAATTAACTATTACCAGATTTATATTGGAACGAATTTTCGTCATCCCTTGTCAATTTTGGTTTTGTAACAAACCGGTTTCGGCGAACCGCCATCTTCAGTGCTTGATTTCGTTCTCAAAACCAAATCAACTCAGGAACTATTACCCTTGAGAAACGAGCGGCACGTTGAAAACTAACATTAACATTTTACCTTATTTTTCCACTCTAACTTTTATAGTAAAATATGCAGACTTTGAGGGTAATGGGTTCGAAACTTGGCCGGACCAATATCCAAAGTTATGGAAAATTAATTTATTTTTAACCAAACACCGACACTAAATTTCTGGTTTTTGATCTGATCTGATCTGATGAAAACCAACATTTATCTCGTCACTTATGCTGTTCTGTATATTAAATAGAAAGTGTTTCGAAACTGCGTGATGGACATATTTTTCTACTAGCAGAAACATGAAATATGGCTGAAAGATAACTTGCACTTAATAACCTCTCAGGTATCTCTGCTGTTAAAGCCAAATATTACGAGAACCTCAACCATAGCTATACTACCATCTATCTCCTTCGGATCTTCTGCGGTAATTGATCTTCTGGCTACCCTCCTAGATGTAACAAGTGCTTAAAATTTATTCACAATAAGGAAATACTTACAATCAAAGTAAGAAAAAAATGTACTCTGCGAAAAGCGATAAAGATTCTCAGAAACACTACGTTCTCCACAGCCTGAAAATGTTCAAATATTCATCATTAGTTCATCAAAAACAAAAATTACAATACAGCAGTATCGGAAAATACAAAATCTACTTCTTCTGATCTCCTTTACAGTAAATCAATCCAACAATACGTTTACTTCCATTCAGTTCCAATCAAGCTTGTGAAAACGTTATTACACCTGTCAAGTCAAGTACTGGTATTACTATTAGACAATTTCCAAGTCTGCTCTCAAAAACTAGATTGTTTTTAAAGTTAAAACCCATGCACAGGACAGTATACTGAGTACATCGTATTCTTTCATTTTAAACCAAAATCCTGTTACTACACTCGGACTCGACCAGTGGTTGGCATTTCATAGCACATTCCCTTGCTATCAGAACTATTTTACTATTTCAAATACTTTTAATGACATAAAATCATTATTATATTGTATGACGACAAAAAGATACATTGAAAAAACAATAAAAAGACATTTTCAAATGAAATTAAAAAATATAATAACTTTTTTCAGTACGTTCCCTCTTCTCTTATGCGCTTTTTTAATCTTCCGAGCCCTGAACTAGACTATGATCGCATTTTACCGGACAGGAATTCATGTTGATCTGGGCCAGTTAATTGCTAGTGGAATTGAAAAAAAAAACTTTGTAAAAACCAACTCAACATTATAGATTTCGAGAACATTGCTCTTATTGGATGGAAAAAGTTCACAAAAGATTATTATTACAAATCGTTCTGCTTCTAAATATAGCAATGGTGGAAATTGGAACGAGAAATAGGAGAGAATAAAAAATACGCGATGTAGATAAAAGCAACAACAAAATCGTCTACTCAATTCCGTTAATAAACATTTTTTTTTGAGGTGTGGTAAGTATATTAACAACGCAGGATGTATTATTTAATTCAATCGTTAAAAAAAAAAGAACCAACAACCAAAAATGTACCACTAATAGTTTGTGCATCGTTTCTCTTCTGAATCAGCTCGAAAATTCAATCGGGCTGCTGCTTATTGAGGCTGCTAAGCAATCTTTGTCCAGGGTTACCCGATACCGGTAACTTAAGATCTGCATACTGAGCGACCCGCCAGCGAAATTTCTAATTTTTTTATGGCACCTAAGCGGCCAATCATTTTTTTTCTCGAAATGAATCTCTTTGACATCTTTCCGTTGTTAAGAGCTAAAGTGATATCTTTTTAAACGACTTTAAGGTACAGTTTGTCAAACAATTGTTTGCAAAATCAAAAACGTAATAGAAATTCAATTTAAACTTAAAATTTTAATAATAAATTCATATTTTTTAGTCTTTTTTTGGTTACAATACTGTTTAAACATGTATTAGCGATAAGTATACTGAGAAAAAAGTCAAAAGGAAGAACCCAAACAAAAGAAAAATAAAGAAAACCTAAAAGTAATAAATTTGTCAAATAATTCTTTGCAAAATCCAATCATATTGTTCAAAAATGGTTTAAATATAAAAACTAAAAGTAAACAAAGTCTAATATTTGGTGTGCTTGCCATTGGTATCTATCACAGCCTGAAACCGTCGCGGCATTGATTGCACCAATCTATTAAGATCATAAACTAAAGGCAGGTTTTTCCATTCTTCTTTAATGGCTCCAATTAAAGCACTTCTGTTAGTAGGGCTCCGTTTGCCCCCCATCTTCTTTAAAAATGCCCAAAAATTTTCGATGGGGTTCAAATCTGGACTCTGGGCAGGGGTATCTAAAACTTTGTTGCAATTATATAGCACCCAGGTCCGACATAACAGCGATTTATGTTTTGGATCGTTGTCCTGATATAGCTTATACTTCAACTTATTGCTATTTTTGGGGTCAACAAATCCAAAATTTTTTGCGCTGTTCGTCAATTCGTTCTTGAGTATGTCCAAATAAAACTCTTTGGTCATTAAATCATTGAAAATGTGCAGTTCTCCAACACCCTTGGTTGACAAACAACCCCATATCATGACAGCGAGTTTACCTAATTTGACGGTTGGGACTATATTCTTTTGTTGCAAAGCTGTTTTCGGTTTTCGCCAAACTTTTCCAGGTCCATCATGGTAATACATCATTATTTTTGTCTCGTCACAAAAGATTACGTCATCCCAGAACTCCGGTGGCTTTTGTACGTTAGCAATAGCAAACGTCAATCGCTTTTCAATATTAACTATTGAAAGTAACGGCTTTTTTCTTGCTACATGTGAAGAGTATTTGTGTTTATTAAGCACTGTTCGCACAGTTTCATGGCTCACGCTCGTATAGCAATCATTTTTAATGACATTTGTCAATTCTCTCAAGCTTATTCGAGGGTTTTTATCAACTTCTTTCAATATTTTAGATTGATCCCGACGTAAAAGCTTCAGTGGTCTGCCTCCAGAGTTGTTTAAATGTAGTCTATTTTCTTTTTCTGCACGTTGAATAATATTATAAACTGTCGTTAACTTAATTTCAAACATTTCAGCCAACTCCTTAGCAGTTTTCCCCTTGTACTAATGGAAATAAACTAATTGGATCAAATTTTCGTCGACTCGCTTGCCAGGCATTGCAAAAAGGATTTTCAAAAGAGCTACTTGTTCACTGTTCGAACTGAAAATCAAAATGAGTGCTTGCATGCTGCAAAATTAAAAGACAAAGCAAAAACGTAGCTGTAAATTGGATTTCCCGTTGGTTTTTCCAGTCGTGCGCACATTTTGCAAAGAATTATTTGACAGCGACAAATTTATTACTTTTAGGTTTTGTTTGTAAAAACAGTATTGTAAACAAAAAAAGACTGAAAAATATGAATTTATTATTAAAATTTTAAGTTTAAATTGAATTTCTATTACGTTTTTGATTTTGCAAACAATTGTTTGACAAACTGTATGTACCATGCGGCATGGTTAAAATAATTTTTTATTTTTATTTTTATCAGAAAAAAATTCTATGTTGACAGATTTTTCAATAAATAAACAAGCAACACCTCAATAATAGATATTTTCTACTAAATTAGTTTTTTCTTGTCTATCTTATAACTACCCATATATGGGCACTGTTCAAAAAGAAACCTTCCCTTCGGAAAAGCTTTGCGATTTCCCAACAACACCAACAATAAATCTACTTACTTAAGTTGGATTCCTTGCTCTGAGAGATCGTGGCACACATAGCCCCTTACCCTTTTATCCAAGCGTTTTATATCAATGCTCGCAACAGAATACGTAAGTATATACATATGTAAGTATTATTTGCTCGGACAGTAAGGCGACTATTTAAGCGCTTCAAAGTTGTAATACCAGAAATGCATACAAAAGGGAAGGAAGTTTTAACTCCTGTGTGAGATCCGACATCCATTAAGCTATGGAAAGATACATACAAAAAATATCAATGAAAATGAATGAAACAGTATCTCCAAATAACTATTAAAATGATAGATACGTATGTATCTACATCAACAAAATAGCTCTACTTCTGTACAGTAAACTACATACTAGATGAATGTAATAACCCCTGAGCACAAAAAGAAATAATAAATAATTTTTCGGACTGACATCGTTTCCAAGTTTTCGTGGCAAAAATTGGTTTTCGCTTGAAAGCTTGTACTTTCGACAAATAAAATACGTCAAACGAAAACACATCTAAAATCAGTTTTCGCTGAAAAACTCTTGAAAACTCATGTTCCATTCATTCCAATTGGTGCCTGTACTAGTTTGATCGATACTTTTTTTTATCGAAGTAGAAGACGGGTACGACCTCTGGATTGTTAAATAAAATCGCCAACTTAATTTGCAGTCTCTTTATTTATAAAGACTTAATTAATGTCCTTTTAATTATTCGGTAATTCACAATTCAATTACAATTTACGTTACTATTTACAATCACTTGTCTACAACTTTCACAATGTACTGTTTTTATTACTTTACTGTAATGTAATCTCCACGAGCTTAATTCACAACTGATTGCTTTTGCAGCCGTATGTCGCCCTTATATACCTGTTTGCTGCTTGAAAACGAAACCCCCGGAATAATCTCGTCTTTACGATAATCCTCTCGGTTACGATAATCGTTTCGGTTACGATAATCGTCTCGTACGCTCTAGAAGATGCCAGTTGTCGGCTCCTCTCTTTCATTTGTCATTCGCTTCGCATTTTCGCCACAATATCATAAGAGGTGAAGGGGTTGAATTTCCAATAATTTAAAAATAAAAAGCTTCATTAGAGTTGGTAAAAGAGTTGATATTGAATTATAGCAGACTGCCTAAGCGGAATAATCATATTTTCTGATTTTTAGGTGATGTTAAATTTTGCAAAACTTCTGTAAACACAACTCTGTCTAAGATGCTTTAAAGAACGCAGAACTTACTGAAGTACAACTAGTGGCATGTTATCTGCTAATAAATTTAAAAGTGTCTGAATTGCATGGAGATCACAAGTTTCAAATAACTTATTAACTTACCATTTTCTTTTTAGTTTCCTAATAATAATGTAAACAAAAGCTCAGTTTGTCAACGAAAACACTAAAAGTCGGAGTGAACGCCCTTGAACCCACAATTCACAAAATTGGTTTTCAAAGTCTTCGTGTCGGTCCGAATAAGGTATAAGTTGTAAGTTTATTAGCAGAATTCTGTAACTTTTTTTCTATACGATTTCTCGAGTTATTAACTTACAAATTTTGTCCCTTGCACTAACGATTTTGTGATTCTGTAACTCATTTTTATCGATAGCTTAACAATTGTTAGTTGATATTTCCTTTCAATTAAAATGGAGGAAAAGTTGGTATCGCATCACTAAAATAAGCGAAGAGCCCAAAGAGGAGTGACAAAAACACTTAGATTCGTGATATCAATTATTTTTAATAAATGAGTTGTAAAGAATTACGAAGTTTATCAATAAAAAACATTTTGAAAACTGCCCTGCATGACCCTGTGCTCCAAATAAATGAATTATGTGGCACTAATGGGTACTTAGCATTTACTTCCAAAATCTTGAGATTAGGATCGCAAATCTATGTATATATAAACAAAATATACCTGTATGTATATTGAACTGTGCTATTTAAAAATTGGAAAAATTCTATATTGCGGCTGAACAAATTCATTGTGAGAAATTTGAAACGTTGACATTTATTTGTGTCCTGATGTTAGGACACCTGACAGTATTATTTTAATTGGTGACTACAATTTATCATGCGTATCATGGAATATCAATGGAAACTTACGTCCACACGAGAAAATGTTCATGATTTCTTAAATGAGCTTTCTGACCTGGATCCTTTTTCAAATAAATAACATTCCTAATAAATTCAAGAAGACGTTGTGACGTTATACTTCTGCCTAAAGCTGATTCCCTCATCGCTCATTCGAATTATTATATTGTGACGCAAATTCCAAATATAGGGAGGTATAGAACTTTAGGTTGTCATTACTTTTCAAGATGGCGACCGATTTAACAGCTGTCAAGTGATTTATTCTCAGTTTGGTTTGGCAATTCATCATGAATAGACTCACGCCTGAACAGCGCTTGCAAATAATGCAATTTTATTTCGAAAATAATGGTTCTGTGCGGAAAACGTATCGCGCACTACGTCCATTTTATCGTTGTTTAGCGATGAAGCGCACTTCTGGTTGAATGGCTACGTCAACAAACAAAACTCATTGGTCCATACTTTTTCAAAAACGATGGTGGGCAGAACGTTACAGTCAATGGTGATCGGTATAGAGCCATGAATACTAACTTTTTCATTCCTGAATTGAATAACTGATGTCCAAGAGATGTGGTTTCAACAAGACGGCGCAACATGTCACACAGCTCGTGCCACAATAGATTTATATGAAGACACGTTTGGTGACCGCCTAATTTCACGTTTTGGACCTGTGGCCTCCAAGATCTTGTGATGTAACCCCGCTAGACTACTTTCTATGGGGCTATGTAAAGTCATTGGTCTATGCGGATAAGCCACCAACGCTTTACCATAAATGTTGGAAAGGGTCATCGAAAATTGGACGTCCAGATTGGACTACATCCGCGCCAGCCGTGGTGGTCATATGCCAGAAATCATATTTAAAATGTAATGCCACAAGATTATCTTTCGGATAAATAAAATTCATGTCAATCGAATAATCCATCGTTGTTTTATTGCAACTTAAAGTTCTATACCTCTATAAAAAACCCCCTTTATATATAATGATGATGAAGGATGATGTGACCAAGGCTGCTTTCTATGAGAGTCTAGAATGATCTTATCAGCGCTGTCCCCACCATGATGTCAAAATTCTGCTAGGTGATTTCAACGACAGGGTGAGCAAAAAAGGTATTTTTGTCAAAACAATCGGAAAATTCATCCTTCACGACGAAACATCCCCAAACGAGATGAGGTTGATCGACTTCGCCGGACCCCGAAATATGGTTGTCTGTAGTACCAGATTCCAGCATGCGAAAATTCATCAAGCTACATAGCTATCGCCAGATCGTAAAACGTAACCAAATCGACCATTTTGAGATAAACGGAAGACATGTATCCAGTGTTCTAGACGTGCGTACGTACGTTCCGAGGTAAATGATCGAAATCGCAACTTTGTGCGGGGTGGGATAGATACCGAGAGCTGAAGAACGAGAAGCGAGAGGCATTTGCAGTCCAAAAAAGAAAGAAGCCGAAATGCGTGAGTATGAAGAGCTTGAGAAGCTGGCTGACAAGAGTGATGTTCGTTAATTCTATGAGAAGAGGCGGCGACTCTCAGAAGGTTTCAAGAACGGAGCAAACTTGTGTAATGACCAAGGAGGTAATCTGGTGACAAATTTCCAGAGCATACTTATTGCATGTAGGGGACAATTCTCCAACCTGCTCAAATGAAAAAAGAATCACTCTTGTCAACCACCTGTTTGGACTGAGTATGCAAATGAAAAGTAAAATTCTTTCTCGACAAACTCTACAAGCTCATCATTCCGTCCTGACATATAGTGCATGGACGATGTCGACATCTGATGAGACGACTTTAAGAGTTTTCGAGAGAAACGTTTGCAACTCCGAATACCGGACACGATGAAACGATGAGATGTGCGAGCTATACGACAACTTTGACATAGTTCAGCGAATAAAGAGACAGCGGCTACGCTGGCTAGGTCATGTCATTCGAAGGGATGAAAACACTTTAACCTTGGAAGTATTCGCCGGAGTACCCTCTGGTGGAAGCAGAGGAAGAGGAAGACCTCCACTTCGTTGGAAGGATCAGGTGGAGAGCGACCAAACAGCAGAGAGAAAGAACGAGTGGTGCGCTATTGTTGATGCGGCTATAATCGCGTAAGTGTTGGCTACACTAAAGAAGTAGAAGAAGATGATGATATACAAATACATCTTCGTACCAGGTTTGATTGAAATACGTGATACACTAGTTCGCTTTCAAGCGGATGGGCAGAGACAGACTTGCTCGAATTTTTTATCCTTAAAGAACTTATATATTTCGGACCAAAGTTAAAATACCATTCCATGTATGTATAAATATATAAAAATAGGGAAAATGATTCAAACGCCAGTGTAGAGCTTTGTTGATGAGTATGAAGATACGAGTAGTAATCTCAAGATAAAAACTATTGTTATTATAATTTTATTTTAATTCTTTTATGCTATTTCGTCTCAAATTATTTATAAACATGTAAAACTATTGCTTTTGAATACTGAATACGAGTATACATATAGGTTAGCAAGATTCGGTAGTTGGTACAATTACGACAGTAATTACCCGAGCCCAAAATTATTATGAGGAGCGCTTAAACTGATTTTCCCATCATTACGCAAATGCATGTTAATGAAAGAAACAGTAATCTGTCTCCAACTGACGACTAAACGGATTCCACATTTGCAAATAAATCAAATAAGAGCAAACTTTTTATGCATGTTTACTCTATGAGTAGTTAAAAAAGTTTTTTTTAATTCCCTCATTCTACCTGTAAAGTAATTTGTTAATTTTATTTATTTATTTTTTTTTTGCTATTGAAAATGTGTTTTGTTTTACATTAAATTTAAAGAGCCCCTAGCATATACGCCTATTGCTCGCTGAAAGTCCCCTTTTTCTTGTGTTGTCATTACATCTGCATTCTTTTAGCGCTCTGCCGAAATGAGGATGGACGCATTTATATTGGATTGCCATAGGCTATCGTAAAGCAATGAAAAAGTGTTAATTACCCAACTATTGAAATCGTTCAACAATTGCTGGTGCTTTTTTTTTTTTGCTAAGGATGCAAAGGGAAAATACTAATTAAGACCGGAAATCTCAACGAAGATGGTAGCTACTGTTTTATATATTTTAATCTGCATACTTTATATGTACATATATTCTGTAAGATGCTTCATTATACTTAGAGATTGCAGTAAAAAAGATATATATGTATATATAAATATATATATATATATATAGAAATAAATAGAACTCTTCACTCAGTCGCGAAGTATGGTCGTACAGTAGTTTACATTTATATTTTACAATTTTAATTTTACATATCAAGCTGGGTGCAAAAAATGCGTAAGAGCCATATTTTTTATTTTAGTTTCTTTATAGAAATCGATAATTTATTATCACACGCTCTAGCTGCCAATTATTATGTACTAAATAAATTTATTTTTTGGCTTTTACCTATTTTCAGCACTCAGGGCTCAATATTTAGGTAATTATATTGCATTACATTACATATAGTAGTATAATGAGATAATTTACCCACCAAGTTCTTCTCATCATCATGTCTTGTAAAATTATCTTCAAAACCAATAGTCGTTGAAAAGTATATTTTTCATACCAGTTAACATTCATTAAGCAGTATCGAGTTACTATGTAGTTTTGAAAAAAAATAGTTTCAAATTTGAGATCAGGCGTTTGATATGTCTCAATATAAACCATTTTTCGTGCACATAAAATAAAAATTTTTTTTAAAAGTCATTATACTTTTATTAGTCCTTGCAGTCAAAAATCATTTATTTATTCATTTCATAAAGACCAAAGTATTTGTTGTAACAAATATTTAAATTTTGAAATTAATAAATAATTTTGTGGTGTACGTACACCTTTGTTATTGTTCATGTGTGCAATTATAATTTTTTCTTTTTCTTCATAAATTTTGCCACCGAATTTTTAATACTCTCGATTATTGAATCGCAAAATCATCTCTAGTATACTGGTATGATAAAATGCAGTGTCGGCGTTTTGTGTTGTTTGTTTATTCTTAACTTCAATTGCTTTCAAAAAAATAATCACTTACATATATATTTTCAGTGAAATTCGAAAGTTTTTAGATACTCGAATAACAATTATTTTTTCGCAAATTCGAGTGCTGCTTTTTCAGCGTATCGTAAAGAAAGGTATAAAATATGGGAAAGGAATAAAAGTCGGTTGCAATAGTAGTGTGGGTTAGCTGTGATTTTTACCAATCGGAGGGAAATGTCGCCCCGGAAATGTTAACCCTTCCGAGTGTATTTCTGAGATGAAATAAAAACTGATCATAAAAATACATCAGCCGTTCGGAAGCGGTTTGCTTAAACTGTAGGTCCCTTAATATTTTGAAAAAAAAAAAAAAAAAACAACTTCAAAATACACGCACAGCACAAATTGGGGAGGTGCTCGGCAGAAAATCGCCTCAGCATTTACAATGAACGAATTATATATGTATATATATGTATATAAGTATATCACCTTTTGGAAAATGATTCCGTTGCATGGAATACACACTCTAATTGTATGTTATATGTTAGTGATAAGAAATTTACATTGGGACGGGAATAAGAATCTCCTTGCTTATAAAAGTCGTTCCCTGTCGTGAGGCGACCGCAATTAGAAAAATTAATTTTCTTCTTGGTTTTATTTTGGATGTTGATTGGAGCAGAACTTTCCTCATTAGCGAAAGAATTTCTATGATTTTTAGAATCAACCTTAGGGTCCATTGTGACACCTATGTGAGTGAAGTTGTGTATGTACATATAATTCCACTTTTTTAAGTTTAACGGCATTCAGTTCACATCAAACCACATTATTAAGTTCAATCTGGATTTGGAAAATAACTGATGAATATAAGAAATAGTAAGGGATTGAGATGGCTGCCTTGAGGTTCACCAGATGTTAATGATGTTACACGTGATTCACAAAATCATGTTTTGAATTCTTCGAAATATTTCCTATAATTTCTGCTCTATAAGTTTATGCATATGTACATATACATACATAAATAAGAAATAGTACATTTTTTTAAATAAATAAATGCATTCTCAATCTGAAAATGTTTGAAAGCATGCTAATGTTCATGTCTATATGTTTATGTCACATAGGAATATGTCACCCCTGAACATACATTTTTCTTCTTATCAAAGATCAAATCGGACACGACATTCATAAAATATAATATAATAGCAATTTTCAAATTACTTCCACTAAGTGAAATCGCATTTTCAGATATACATTTTCATATAAGATAGCATTTTACACGTACGGAAGTAGATACACCCAGCGACAAAAAATTTGATTCCATTTAAAGCTTTCTTGAACTTGCTGATAGAGTAGCCCACATTTCTGTTAGAATCATTTGAATCTGTACTCATGTAATAATACAGTTATTAACGCGTTCTATTTGACATTTGGCTAAAAAACATTCAGTTTTTATGAGAATATTTGAGTGTAAAGTCCGTTCGTGCCAAAAATGTCAATTACAACTAAGAACGACTCTGTTGAGAAACAATATGAAATAATGGCTTTTTCAAAGCAAAACGATTGAAAAAGGGAAACAGCGCATATGTTTGGTATTAGCCACCACACAACAGTAATAAAATTGTAGCAAAACAAAATGTTCGCACTGTTCAACGTACACTGAATACGATGATCCTTATATCCAGGAATTTAGCTAGGAAAACAATGTTGACTATGAAAATGAGATCGAGTAGGCTTTCATTGTGCAAGGAACAAGCCAGTTGGACTGTAATCGATTGGAAAAAGGTAATATTTTCAAACGAATAAAAATATAATTTGTTTTGGAACGCAAAAAATTATATGGTGCTGGTGAGACACCTTGGCACAGAATAACATTCCTCGTATTTGATGGTATGGCAATATATCAGAGAATGCAAAGATGTGGCTCCCACGATTGAAGGGGGTATTTCTGTGAGTACGTTAACGTTTCTACTGGACAGTTGCTTAATTTTACTCTTTCTTAATTAATGTAAAAAGCCAAAAATTTGACAAAAATTGTGCATAAAATCTCTTTCTTGATTCTACAACAGTCCACACATCATAATCACTATATATGTACATGTATTTCCGAAAGTGTTTCTAACATTTTCTAACCAAAAGTGTTCACAAATGTTGTCAAAAAATTAATTTGAATATAATATTGAATTTTTGGTGTTATTTTTTAACTTTATATACTTATAGTTCAATGAGTGGAAACTTCTTTTGACGCTGGTTGTACATATATAACAATATGTATATGTATATGTACTCGATACGAGTACAAGTCGCAGCCACTTAAGCCCTAATACTGTAAAAATGCATATGTATATGTATGTATATATCTATATATAATTGGTTATCAAAAAGAGAAAATCGTGCAATAACTATAGATGTTTGGGCGCTAAAACATTTTTAGCAACAACAAAACGCCTTGTTTCAATTTATTGTCAAACAAAAGGGAAAATTTCTGTATTTATAAAAATATTGCTTAAGAATCTTAACAGTGCCAATAAATATGCAACCACTTTTCAAATACTTATAATAAATATGTAAATCCTCTTGTAACTATGACTAAAAACTACCTTCTTGTCAGTAATGATTCCTTCGAAAGGGCAATTGAAACAGAAGTCAGTACCCTTTCCACTTTCACTTTCATTATTGGCAATCCACAATCCTTGTAGGCTGCTGTATTTATTGCTCTTTTCCTTGGGCATACGAATATAACGTTTTATGCGTTGCTTGCTCTTATCACAGATTTATCGCCTCGGTGGGGTGACAACTATGTACATCTGCACATTACGTCAGTACGTATGAGTTGGCAGCGAGAAGACAGCATTGCACGTGCCATTCTGATAAATGAGGATCATAATGCTGAAAATAGTTTAGAAAAACATGTTAAGCCGACAAATCGGTTTCGATTGATTAAGGGCGTATCTAATACCGTTTATTCGCCTTTGGCTTTGCTATTGCATGCCACCAATTTCACTAAGGCAATTTGAATGAACTACGATATATATATATTTTTTTTTGATAAATATCAAGGAATGAACTCATTAACAGTGGCTGGAACTACTCAAAACCGCCATTAGTCTTAGTCAATGTCTAAACATAAGACATACAATGTTCGATAGAAGAAAGAGTGTCTTCTAGCCTCTATTCCTAAAATAAATTCCTATAACAAAGCTTGTAAAAGTTTTGTTTAAAGTAAGTAACCACAAAATTATGCATGAATTTGTAGTTTAAGGCTTTCCCAGACGTACTTCTGTAGTTCTGTATTCGCTCTCCTGGTAAGGAAGTCTGGCTAATCGAAATAATTCTTTTTTTTAATAATATTTTTACATGAAATAATTGAATACTATATATTAATATACGAACACTGTATATAAATTGTAAGAAACGATGTGTATTACTTTTTGATCTCTGTATCTTCAAATCCTGCCAGCGTGTTAAATTTATGTAACCAAATTCTTCTAAATAAGTGCTACTTTCATGACTTATCAGTATGGCTTGACACCCGTCAGGCCATTGGTTGAGGATTGGCCAATTTTACGCATAGAAATTATGCCGCTGGTGGCTGGTGGTGTTTTTTTTTTTACAAATACGCGTGGATATGTATTTGGCTTCATGAAAAATTAAAAACTAACCACCAGAGGGGATTAAATTTGTAAAACAAACTAATCCTGTGCAGCATACTGCCGGACGTATTGTTATACTGGCAGTCAATCTCGAAGCTCTACCGCACGTGGGAAAGGATTTACAATTGTGATTGTTATAAGTGATACAAAAATATTTTACGGTGAGTGCCCATTGAAAGGGCGGCCTGACGCAGGCTACATTACATAATACATACCAATACTCTAGTTCGCAAGGGTATGTAATTCCACATGCACCTAGGGAAATACGAAACAACTTATCTTAATATACATGCGTTTTTCCAAGTTCCGGAATACTTGAGATTTTCCACTAAGTCACAAAAGAAAGAAAATTTCCCTGTCTGTGGAACTTTTTTGTTAACAAAAATGTGAATTTTCAAAGCTGTAAATACAAAGTAGCTTTCTATTTCTAAATGGCTTACGAATTCGAGAGACGCAAAATAAAACAGAATTTTAAATAATAAAAACTTACTGGTAGAACTTAATAAAGTTTTTCAACAATAGCTGTATTCAATGCAAAGTTTTATTTCCTGCGAAAAATTATATTTCGTGTACGTCATAGCAGTCAAAAATATAATTCTTCCTTAAAGATAAGTAACATAAAAATATCAGTCAATTACATCTAATCATTTATATAATAGCGGACCCCAACGAGCTTTGCTATACCTTAAATATTATTTTCGAAATAAAATTGCACTATTTGCAAGCGTTGTTCAGGTGTGAGTCTATTCTTGATGAATTGCCAAACCAAACTGAGAATAAATCACTTGACAGCTGTTAAATCGGTGCCATCTTGAAAAGTAATGCCAACTTAAAGTTCTATACCTCTATAAAATCACCCCATATATATATTCGCATGTGAATGAATTTTATATAAAATGACGCATTTTCAATATTTTTTTAAGGTGATAATAATAAACAAAAATATTAAAACTTTGTAGGCATTTTTTTCGACTTATATTGAATACAAAAACAATTAGATAATTAAAAAATAATTATTTTAAATATTTCAAAAATAGATCCTGAAGTTGATCTTCTCAAAAAATTGTGTATGGGTGACGCAGGAAATTATGGTATTTGTACTTATCTGAAACACAAAAATCAAGAAGATTATTAATTTGTACAAGTGTAGCTATAGCCTGTACCAATATTAAAAAAAAAATGAAAAAATAGTGAATTTTTGAATTTCGACCGAAACATGCTTATTTTTTGTCACTTTTTGAGCTAAAAAAGTAAGAAGTTATCAAGATAATAAAATGTTTATTCTACGAGATATAGCTACTAGTGTACTGAATAGCATATTCAAATTTCAGATCATTCGGATAAATCCTTTTTTTACCTGCGCTGTGCAGGAAAAAACTGATCTGAGAAAAACAAAAAACAAGCTTAAAATTTGAAGTCTATGAGGTCGTGCGGTCGGCAGCTATCTGCTCAAAGAGTAGAACCGAAAATACTGTAGATATTATTATACAAATTTTTGTTGAAAACTCTAGACCACTATCTCCCCATAATATGCATAAAAATAATTACCTCAGCCGCAGTAGTCGAGTGGTTGACAGTGCGTACTAACTTGTGATAGGTCATAGGTTCGATACATCCAATATTATCGAAAATTAATTCTTCTAATGATGGTCGTTAGATATAAAAGCTTTGACTTGAAATGAAAGCTCCTCTATTGGCCGGAGATATCTTAGAATAAATTTGTAGGTTCCTCCATTTGTTGGTAAAAACATCAAAACACAAAACCACAAATTGGAGAATGAGCTCGGCAGAAAAACGCTTCACCGGTTACAAAGCGCAATATACATGTATATATCATTTGTGTGATTAAACCGATGGTAGATAGGACTTTTGCCCAAAGTTGCGTGACAGATTGATTTTGATGTTTAAGATGAACACATGCGACTCTACGAAATTGCCCTCATAAGCAACGCTGGCGGCAACGCAACTTAAAAAGATGTCCATCTCTAATCTCTTTGCGGACATTGACCATTCCCTGCTTTTAATTTCAATTTATTTGCCTAATTTTACTGCGAATTCCCAAGAATTGAGAAGAAAAACTCAAAACATATGCCACGCAACGCAGTAAAGTCCTATCTGCCATAGGCTTCAAGTGGTTCTAAAACTTTTTTTTAATATTATAAATGTAAAAGTTTCTATTTTTGCATGTAACATACTGTTATGGGGCTTAACTTGGACGTTAGTAAATTTTTCACCTCACAACAAAGAAGTAAATTTTGTAAAAAAAAAGTTGATATTTGATTTGATAAATTCGTTACTTTTTTGTGTATTTGAGTTAAGAAGAAAACTCTCTTTACACGATTTTCACCCACTTCAAATGGACAGATACAATACTAGTTTCTGCAGTTTAACATCATATAATATCAAAAATAAAATTTTCCCTCACTTATCTGCAATTTTGTTTCTAAAATTAAACTTATCATTGCTCGTACTGCACTCGCAAATATTATTATTTTTTTTTTAAATGTTGAGAAAGAATTTGAGTATTGCCAAATATTAAAGAAATCATGTTAAATAAATATGTATTTTTATGGATTTTTAATCCTTTCTTTACCTATTTTTCATATTGAACTCTGTTGGACATATGACATACATATGTACATATAAGTATATGACTATATACTGAAATATTAATAAGAGGAGCAATAAAAAAATATTTTTTAATATTTAAGAACATTTACCTACCATATGCTTCCAAAGCATAACGTAAATTCCACTCATTAAGAACGAGGGGTTAAGAAATGGAGAACAGATAAAAAGGATAAATTTTAGTATTTTATGTTAGCGCATTATGTTTCTAACGGGAAAATGTGTTTTCCAGTCTTAATATTTCGGTGCACAGCAACAATAAACTAAAAAGTAAAAAATTAATATAATTAAAAAAAAAAATACACTTTTATAGAACATCGAACTAAAAAAATAAAAATAATTTTGAAAGTAAGCTTAAAACAATAATGAATAAAAAATACTGAAATATACGAAAAATATGTATGAAACACCCACGCTTTTTTCGCAATAATATTAGTATTTTTCATTCATTGTTGTTTTAAGCTTAATTTAAAAATTATTTTTAGATTTATTTATTTATAATCGATTGCTTTTAAACAAGTAGGCAGGGTGTTAAAGGCACAAACATCTACATATATATATGTATTCAGAAAATGTCAAAATTACTATGACTGTACATACACAAGTATAAATTTCAATTTAAATTTTTTTTCAATATGTTTGCACATAAGCTTGATCTCTTTTAAGTGGGATACTAAATTATCCGTGCGAAAAAACCCGTACAAAAAAGTGAAATTTTCATATAAAAGTAATTATTCGAACAAGTTTTAAAAGAAATCAATGCATGAGAAGAAAACGTGTAAAAATATTTAAATTTACATACAAATCCGTCTATTCGGCCCTAGCTTTACCATTAAGAGACTTTTAGTTTTTGATAGTAAAAAGCGTCACTTAACGTATTTCTTTTTTTAAATCAAAATAGCTTCTCCCTCGAATGGAGCTTCTCCAACCGAGTGGAGGGTACCCCATGACCTAGCCAGCGTAGCCGCTATCTCTTGATTCGCTGAACTATGTCAATGTCTCAAAACTTTTTTCTCGAAAACTCCTAAGGCCGACTCATCGGATGTCGACATTGTCCAGGCTTCTGCACCATATGCCTGGACGGGAATGATGAGCGCCTTGTAGAATTTGGTTTTGAATCATCGATTCTCTACTCAGTCCAAGGTAGCATCTGTTGGCAAGAATGATTTTATATTCAATGCTGACGTTGTTAGTGTTGTTAATTCTGGTTCCTATATAAACGAAATTATCTACGACTTAGAAGTTATGACTGTCACCAGTGACGTGGGAGCCAAGTCACGAATGCGATGACTGCTTGTTTGATGACAGGAGATATTTCGTCTTGCTGTCGTTCACTATCAGACCCATTCGCTTTGTCTCTTTGTCTAACCTGTAAACAGCAAAACTAATGGTACGGTTTTTATGGCCAATGATATCAATATCATCTTCATACACCAGAAATTTAATGCTTTTGTAAAATATTGTACCTTATACATTGTACCTCTATTTCACTAGGCGGCTCTTATCCAGCATCAAATTGAAGGACACACGATAAAGACTCACCTTGTCTGAAACCTCGTTTGGTATCGAACGGCTCAGAGGGGCTTTCCCCATTCTGACTACGCTTCTGGTGTTATACACGGTCACTTTATATAGTCGTAGTTTTGTAGGGATATTAAATTCAGACATAGCGGCGTAGAGGCAGTTCCTTATCGTACTGTCAAAGGTAGCTTTCAAATCGATGAAAAGGTGGTGTGCATCGATTCTTTTTTCCCCAGCAGAGCTGTACAAATATGGCGGCACCTTGTGAGGTAAGCCATCGGCTACCGCCGCTTTTTTATTTTTTAAGCGGGCAATCGCTATTCGATCTTCTTCATAGTCTAGAAAACTGGATACACGATTTGGTTGCGTGTTTTACGATCTGACGACAGCCATGTATTTTGATGAATTTTCGTATGCTGGAATCTGGTACTACAGAAAACCATATTTCGCGCCCTAGCGAAGTCAATGAGCATCGTCCATCGCATTTATTAGACGGCGGTGATGTCAGCCTTTAGTCTTACGAGGGCATCAACCAGCTGGGCAACGACACCTTCCCTCAAATTGTGATCCTTTAAACGTTTGCTGGGGGATCTCTCGTCCGAGGCATTAGTTGATTTTCAATTGGAGTATAGTTTTTATGTGGCGGATTCGCCTGCTCACTTTAGCTCGCCTCCAAATAGATGTTTATTGGCTACCCAGCTGCTACTTGGTCTAAGACCGGAAGCAGTGAGCTGCTTGGACCATATGTAAAAATCTTATTTCTGGAAAGTCCCGAGCAAAAAAGTAAACTGGGCCTCGTAAAAAATTAAAAATGTAACTAGGGAACGTAAAAAATCGTGCAAATAAAAACCATTTAACATTTTCTTCCTATCTCAAATACACTAACAACTATCCAAGTTTAAAGTCCAAGTTTTTTTTTTTGAATTACCCTTCTTTTTCGTCACATTTCTTGCGCACTTTTTAGACTTTTTTCAAAATAAAATTTGTAGAGTGCAAATTTTACACTTTCTTATTCAATAAAAAAATTATGAACACATTTCTGAAATATGTACATATATACATATATATGTATGTACATATATGTATAAATCAGTGCAAATTTTGATGAACGCGTATTACTTGAGAACCACCAGATCAAATTACACCAACTTTTTAGAAGTTACAAAGGGATATTAGGAGAAGATTAATGTGTAAGTTTTCATGAGTTTGGCGAAGCCTTTCAGGGATATGACCATTTAGTGAACATTAGTCGCTACCCATACAAAATACATGCAACAACAACAAATATGTACATGTAAAATTCCATAATACGCGTACATAACGTTATATGTGGTGTTGAAAGAGCGAGAGCGAAAAAAATAAAATAAAAAATAATAAAGAAAATAAAAAAAAAGTTTGGAAAAATAATTTGAAATATTTCCAAAAAAATTCGAAAATTCAAAATTTCAGTTAGATTTTCTTGATTTTTTTATATGTGTAGCAAAGCATGCTGGGATCCGCTAGGCTTTTAAATTGTTCGATTTTGGTCTTTCAAATTATTTGGAATTCTTTCCATAATTTTTTTACATTTTACAATTTTAATGATTATCTATTTTCAAAAATTAAATATTAGGCATGATATTTCGTTATGTACATACATATGTATATATTACGCTTAATGAGTTTGGTTATTACGATCTATAGTTTTTTTTGGTGGACTAAATGATATGAAAATGAATAAAAATAATAGGAAAAGAGAAATAAAATAATACAATTATGCGTGCAAATATCAATTTTTTTAATAATTTGTTTTCACCCTTTTGATTATTGCTACATTTCTCATTTACATTGAGCGCAGGGTTGCCATATAACATATTTTAAGATTAAATTCTGTTGTACATATGTAGATGTGATAAAAAGTTCTGCTAACCAGTCAATTACCAAAGGTAAATGAAACTACCATTTTTCCTCCGGGATCTTGTCCTTATGTCCTCAATTCTCCTGATACTTACTTGCCGAAAGATCCGGCTACCTATTCATCTTTTCAGTTTACCAATCACTTTGTTAATATTATATTTTGTATACGAAATAGCAAAATTTAGCAATAATATACCATTCCTTGTCTCACACAACCTTAATGATGGATACATACTAAAAAGTATATTGCTACATAGTCCCTCAAAAGCTTTTCCATACCTAGTAAGAGTCTCCATCAGCCCAAGTTCGAAAGATTAAGGTCATAAGTAGATCAGCGATCGTATTAGTTTAACATACACCTGTACACATCGAACAAAATCTAATCTAAGCATGCAAGTTTATAAAGACATATTGACATTTGAGAGCAATGTGGAAAAACAAATTTCGGTCGAAAAATCGATGTCACCATATACATACATATGTATAAAATACTAGCGGATTCCGACGTGCTTTGATACATCATAAAAAAATCAAGAAAATCTAATGTAAATTGCTAGCTTTGTATGAAGAAATGTCTAAATATTTGTTTCAATCGAAAAATTCTTCTCCTTAAACCAGAATTACAATTTTTTTTTCTAATTTTATTTTCATTTTCAACTTTTTTTCACCCTTCTATTTCTCTTTCAACACCACATACAACGTGATGTACGCGCATTATGGACATTTACATGTATTTGTTGTTGATGCATGTATTTTGTATGGGTAGCGACCAATGTTCCCTAATATCTCTGAACGGTTGCGCCAAACTCATAACAACTTCAGATTAACCTTCTCCTAATATCTATTTATAGCTCCTAAAAATTTGGTGCAATTTGATCTGGTGGTTCTCAAGTTGTAAGCGTTCATCAAAATTTGCATTGATTTTTATATAAAGGGTGTTTTTTATAGAGGTATAGAACTTTAAGTTGTAATAAAACAACGATGGATTATTCGATTGACATGAATTTTATTTATCAGAAAGATAATCTTGTGGCATTACATTTTAAATATGATTTCTGGCATATGACCGCCACGGCTGGCGCGGATGTAGTCCAATCTGAACGTCCAATTTTCGATGACTTTTTCCAACATTTGTGGCCGTATATCGGCAATAACACGGCGAATGTTGTCTTCCAAATGGTCAAGCGTTTGTGGTTTATCCGCATAGACCAATGACTTTACATAGCCCCACAGAAAGTAGTCTAGCGGTGTTAAATCACAAGACCTTGGAGACCAATTCACAGGTCCAAAACGTGAAATTAGGCGGTCACCAAATGTGTCTTTCAATAAATCTATTGTGGCACGAGCTGTGTGACATGTTGCGCCGTCTTGTTGAAACCACATCTGCTGGACATCATGGTTATTCAATTCAGGAATGAAAAAGTTAGTAATCATGGCTCTATACCGATCACCATTGACTATAACGTTCTGGCCACCATCGTTTTTGAAAAAGTACGGACCAATGATTCCACCAGCCCATAAAGCGCACCAAATCGTCAGTTTTTCTGGATGTAACGGTGTTTCAACATACACTTGAGAATTACCTTCATTCCAAATGCGGCAGTTTTGTTTGTTGACGTAGCCATTCAACCAGAAGTGCGCTTCATCGCTAAACAAAATTCGCTTATGAAAATCGGGAACAACGGTAATCTCGCATTTGCACTATTTGAAAGCGTTGTTCAGGCGTGAGTCTATTCATGATGAATTGCCAAACCAAACTGAGGATAAATCAATTGACAGCTGTTAATCGGTCCATCTTGAAAAGTAAAAAAAACACCCTTTACTACTTGGCTTTCTTAATTTCAGAAAACTCTGTAAGTATTTCACACAGGTTTGGACAACTTGAAGTCTCTGCTTCACTTAGTTTTCGTTGTTGTTGTTGTAGCTGGCATACGCCAGCCCCGTCTACCGTCAGGCAAGTTTAATGTCAGACATCGAGGTCATCTAACGGGAGGACCACGAAACGTGCTGTTTCGACGGGTTCGGACCAAAGGGAGAGGGGTTCGGGTAAAGTGGGCATGCAAAGAGGTGGTTAGTGTCGTGCGGCGATTCGTTGTATGCGGGACATGTGTTGGGTATGTCAGGGTCGAGTCTGGATGCTACTGTATCCAGATCTTAATTGTGCCAGAGTTACGCGGGTCTCACGAGGCAGCTCGAGTTCTTGTTCTGCAATGGGTGGTGATTTGACTCCGAGAACACCATTCACTGGAAGAGAGTTCACGAAGGTGTTAACGGACTCTCGGTGAATGGTGTTGATGGCCTGTCTGTACGTCGTCCAGTCCAGCTGGTCTTGTCTGTATTGCTGTTCGGAGTAGTCGCGGTATCCAAGTACTCCCTTCCTGATGTGTCTAGGTGGTGGTTCGGCTTCCAATAGGTGCCTGTTAGGATGACCCATACGGTAGCATCCCAGCAGGTATTGCTTACACAGCATAACATTATGCTTCTTAACTGGGAGCATGGATGTTTCACTGTGTAAGTGGTGCTCCGGTGCCATCAGGAGGTTTCCGGTCACGGTCCGAAGGGCGGTGTTCTGGCAGGTCTGAAGCTTCTTCAACTGCGTCACGCTAGTCCCCGGCGTCCAAATCGGCGCAGCATAGTTTACGACCGGCCGGCCAATTGCCTTGTATGTCGCCAGCAGCGTTTCTTTGTCATTCCCCCAGGTGCTACCGGCTAGCGATTTGAGGATTTTGTTGTGGCTTTGTACTCTGCTGGCAATTGCAGTCGTATGCGGAGTGAAGGAGTGCAGGCTATCGAATGTGACTCCCAGTAACTTTGGGTTGTTCGTGGTCGAAATTTTTATATCATTGACCTTCACATTGTGTTCTAGCCGGTACTCCTTCGTCCAGCTGGTGAAAAGGGTAGCAGAGGATTTCGCGGGTTGTAGGTGTAAGTGTCGTGCAGTGAAGAAGTTGGAAAGATCGGCGAGGTAGCAGTTTACTATAGAACAAAGGCTATCAATATGCTGGTCAGACGCCAAAATCGAAAAGTCATCGGCGTATGAGATCAGCGAGACGCCCTCAGGTGGTGGAGGGAGCCTCGAGATGAAAAATTAAACAGCATTGGGGAGAGGACACCACCCTGCGGAACCCCTTGTTTAATTTTCCGTAGATTAGATGTTTGACCTCGAAACTCAACCGATGATCGTCGACCACTCAGGTAGTTCATGGTCCACCTCTTCAACCTAGTCGGTAATGAGGAATCCTCAATGTCCGATAGTAGCACTGAATGATTTACTGTGTCGAAAGCATTCGACAGGTCCAGTGCTACTAGGACAGTTCGCGCACAGGGTCGATTTTGGTTGAGGCCATGAATTATCTGGGTGTTTATGGCATTAAGTGCAGTTGTGGTGCTGTGCACTTTTCGGAAGCCATGCTGATGTGTAGCTGGGCTCAGATGGTGTGTCAGGGACGGGAGCAGCAAGGCCTCAATTGTCTTCGCTACTGGGGAAAGGAGAGATATCAGACGATATGATTCTCCTTTATTTGCGGGTTTCCCCGGCTTTAGTAGCGGGACCACTCTACCCAGTTTCCACACGTCGGGTATAGTTAGGGTGGTCAGGGACAGATTGAGAAGCTTGGTGAGATATTCTGTTCCCGCTGGGCCCAAATGTTTTAGCATCAGCATGCTTATTCCGTCGGGGCCGATGGATTTGGAGGCTTTCGCCTTCCAGATATCCCCGTGAACCTCTTCCCTGGAGAAATCAAGCGTCGCGCTGGTGTTCGGCAGTTTGCGCGGACGGCGGGTTATTCGTCGTTTCGTTTTGTCAACCGAAGGGTGCAGTATAAAAAGCCGGCTAAAATAGCTCGCGCACTTCTTCGGGTCCGACGAGGCGTGATCACCGAATGAAATTTCCACCCGATCCTCACGTCTCGTCGGATTTGACAACGATTTGACAGTAGCCCAGAGCTTGGTCACCCCAGAGGAGAGATTGCAGGATCTTAAGTGCTCCTCCCTCTTGTTCCGCTTATGGGTGTTTACCTTGTTCCGAATCTCGGCGTTGAGTTCCCTGATACGGGGATCGGCCAGGCGTAATATGTCGCGCCTTGTCGCTAAAACCGCCGCTTCGGTGGGGAAATTAGGGCGGATTTCCGCGATTCGACCTGCAGGTATGAAGCGAGCGGCAGCAGACACGACAATTTTGCGGAAAATCTTTTCCGCAGGGAGGACGTTGGTGGGAGTGGGGAGAGCACTGAAGGCGTTCTCAGTAAATTCCGTGAAGCCGGGCCAGTTAGCTTTATTCAAGTTAACAAATGTCCAGTGGTCCACGGAAACGAAGTCGGGAGGCCTCTCAATCAAGATGACTATGGGCAAATGGTCCGATGCGAGTGTAAGCAAAGGTCGCCAATCTATGCAATTTATCAGACCAGCGCTAGATATTGTGATGTCTGGCGAGCTATGGCAGTTGCCCACAATCCTGGTGGGGGCTTCGTCATTCATTGTGCAGAATGTCGAATCGTCTATCTGTTCCGCCAGCTCCATTCCTCGACGATCATTTGACAGGCAGGAATGCCAAAGATCGTGGTGCGCGTTAAAGTCGCCCAAAACCAAACGGTTTTCGCCTCTGAGTAGCGCACCTATATCAGGACGGTATCTAACTGGGCAACTTGTAACGGGAGGAATGTATATATTAAATATTTCGAGCTCGACACCGCCTTACCGGATGGCTATGCCCTGACATTCTAGGGTAGTATCCCTGCGGTCGATGTCGCTGTCGATAAGACGATACTGCACGGTGTTGTGTAAAATGAAGGCCAAGCCCCCACCATGATCTCGTTCGCGATCTTTCCTTATGATGTTGTAGCCAGCCCGGCTCAGAAAATCTGAGCGGGCGCTCAGTTTGGTCTCCTGGATCGCGGCTATTGGCAGGCGTTCCCGGCTCATGAAGTCAACTATCTCGTCGATCTTTCTTTGGAGTCCGTTGCAGTTAAATTGTACTAGTCTAAGGTGTCTCAGGGGAACGTTCGTAACACGGGGGGTAAGGGAGTTGTGCGTAAGTTTTGGTTGTTGCAGCTGTGTGACCCGCTGTGGTGGTTGCCGCTCATTGGTGGTAGTTGGCGGCTGAGTAGTATCTACAAGCGAGGGCAGACTCCTACAGGGCAACGAATGCATTACTCCATTTACGAGTGATGCGCAGACCAGAGCACGACCGAAAGTGGCACCAGCCAGTGCATGAGTTACATTTGACTGATATCACATTCCGCCGTACTATGGTCTGACACACGGAACACACTGTGAGAGGTACTAGGTGCTGCTGATTAGCTCTGTAACGCGTGGTCTGAGCAGGTCTTAAGATGACTCCAACCATTGCGCTGGTTGCATCTAACCGAGGTGGAAGAATGGTGGTGGTGAATTGGCACACGCCAGGGATGGTTTCTACGCCAGCCCTGATGAGAAGGATTTGGAGCAGGCCTGTTGCGAAGTGTTGCCCCATTGATGCACTATAACTAAAATTACCTGCTGACCTAAACGGGGTTAGGTCGCCGAAAGGGTGACAGGCCTTGGCCGGATAAAATCCGGTTCAACTCCGGTGCGTAGAACCGGCTGTCGTGGGAGTCGACTTAGTTTTCGTCTTCAAGCATGATTAAGTTTATATTTTATAATCAGCATTTACAATAACCCTGGTCTATCACTGTGTTCGCATTTCGTTCTAAAAATATTTCCGTAAGCTAAACTTAAAGTATGTAGAGATGAGATTGTCATGTAGTCTGCCTTTAGTACACATTGCTCCAAAGTTTTCCAAAATTTGTCGATTCAATCGATGTGCTCAGATGCACTCTAAACCATACAGGGCGTAATAGATCCATGATCAGACCAAATTCAAGATTATCGAAAATTTATTAAAATGAAGAAGAAAACTTTGTTTTTTCCGTGAGCATATCAAACTTACTGCATTGTTTAATTTTTTTTTTGACGATTTCAACCGAGTTGCCCTAGAAATCGGTTACAGATATAGTCATTCAAATTCAATGATTTTAGTGTGAAAAGTTATTTGAATCTACGTGTATAGAATACCAAATTTTCTGCGTTTAGATGCTTTTCTGGCAGATTTTTCAGCCCAAAACTCATATCTGAACAAATCGGTTTTATGTGGACTATATGTTATAGTGGTCGGATTTTGATGATTTTCAGTACTAATGTGCAGTTCATTATATGAGTGTAGAATATCAATAGAATAGCATCTTCTCAAATGCTTTTTTGAAATGTTTATAACCCAAAAAAATTATAAAATACGTAAAAAAAACTGAGATACCAGTTGGCGTTCAAACAGATAGACCGAGGTCAGACAGCTAGACGCTCGTTTTTTGTTCTTATAATATATGTAAAATTTAATAGATCAAGCGCTCCTTCTGGTACTAGCCATTCAAAAAGTGATTAGGAAAAACCGAAGATTCCTCCTTTTATTTGGAAAACATCAAGTAACAGGATAAAAATTGGAGCAGAAGCAAGGCAAGCAAAAAGTTTTAGCGGTTTGCAAGCGCCAATTGTATCATTTACTCCTTCTCAAAAAATCTACTTTTGACATAAAAATTTAATATTTAAATTTCTTTAATAATTTACGAAAAAAAATTCGCATGATAGTTTTTAGACGGTTTATGAAGAATAAACGTGCCCTAAACTGCTCGATATGCTAACTAGAAAGGTCATAGGTTGCCCTTTACTTTGAAATATATATCCGTTCTATGTGATTGCATTTCAAACCATGGACGCTGCTCGAAAATAATAAAATTTGTGTATTCAAACTTATTTATATGACAGGTAAGGAGGGTAAATTTAGGTGCACGGGGCATTTAATAGCCGATTAATATATGTATTTGAGTTTTTAAGTTCTATATACGAGCAACTCGATGCTTATTCTATATTTGTTAAAGTTTTCAACGAGCAAAGAATATTGAACAGATATAGCTTTTGTCGTTCAAATTCTCGGACCTATGAAAATGTTCAAAATAAATTTGGGAGTTCTATTAAGTATATGTGATCGTTAGTAGGTTCAAAGCTGTAAAAATCTAATCATTGGACTTACAAAGTGGTTATCGGGTTTATAAAAGTGCCAATTATATACAAATGTAAACTTTAAACAGGACTTCCTGAATCAATTTCACCTTATTTCAAACTGTTATATTAAAAATGACACTATACGTTTCAGCGAGGTATAGCTTGCTACGAAATACTGTCCAGAAATAAATAATAACAATCAAAATTAAACGGTGTTCCCGACTCTTGATTCCTTCAACTTTTTACTATTATTAGACAAAATCCCTCCAAATCTCTCTCAAAATCGTAACAGAAATGACATTGTTTTCTAAGGCAGCCAATATGGCGAAATTAGAGCGAGAAGCGGTCTACGTACTTCACCTCTATTACATCATCATGGGAATGGCTTCGACTCTAAATGGGCACATATTTCGTTATGGATATGTTCGCTACAAGGTTACATTGGACACCAAAAAATAAGGGCATTACGCTTTCGACGGATAGAAAATATTAATATTTAGCTGCTACAAAAGATCGATGTGTGATCTTACTCGCCACCTACATATATGTATGTATATATTTAGTCAGTATAGATGGATATAAAAATTTATGGAAACAAATTGAATTAAAACATTACAAATAATCGCTGAAAGCCCTCCCAACCTAAAGTATATACATTATTCTATAAGTACATATGTATGTACATAAATATAAGTAGAGGCATCAGCAGAGATGTAGAATAACGGTGTAAGGTGTGCAACAATGCAACAAGAGGTGGTCGCACATGCTCGCAATACGTTTATTCAATATCGACTGGCCGGCAATGAAGTTGTCTTCAAAAAACTACTCCAAATTACTGGTCTTTTAGCACAACAGCATTACACACAGTCAACACCATTTGCAAACTGCTGAACTTCCAAACTTGAATTATGCAACAAAAGAAAAAACATTCCTATCTATCTGTGTTCGTACAGGAAAGAAAGAGATAGGCGAGTTTCACAACTTTTTTCGGTCGTTTTTGGGCCTTCCTTAACAGGTTTTCGATGGCTCAAAGGCTCGCCTGTAATGTAGTAGGATGTAGAGTTGCTTAGTACACTACATTTTGAGAATTAACAGCAAGCAGTACCGGACAAATCGCCGGGCTGCACCTCGCACCGATCAAAGGTGGCTCTTAGCTTCAATGGCCAGCTTAACCCCCTTCAGCTTGCTCAGCAGTGTTGGCCGCTGTAAGATCAGATAACTCAATTATCCGCGGCGTAAACAAATGCAGTACACACCGAATGGGTTATTATCCCAACATAAATGGATTGTAAACGTGATTTTTATAGTCATTTAGCATAATAATGCGTTTTATGGATAGGTTGAGACGATTGGATGGCATGGAATTGGATAGGCTGGTCAACCGATGGCACTAAATTAAGAGATACTAGCAGCCACGCAATAGTCACAAATATGCTTTGGATACAGCGTGTGGCTGGATCGTCTGCATCGGCGTTTGCACCACCGGCAAGTGCCGTCGTTCACCGACTTTTCATTTAAGCATTTGCCTTTTAGTGTTGGAAATTGGACGGTGTGCCGGTATGTATGTATGTATGTAGAGAAGTCGGATTCACGAACTACCAGCGCTTGTTCGCACTGTTGTCACACACACACAGCCATGGTCTTCTTCTTTGTAGAATTGCATGCCGAATTAGCGATCGCCTCCTAGCCTGTCCGAATGACTTTTACTGCTGTTATTTACGCTTCTCACCTGTAATGTAGTCAAGCCGTCAATACGAATAGCATACAACTTGTTGTGGAGTGTTGTCCGTTGATCGGAATGAAGACAACGGTTGCGAATAAGGTGGGTGAAGGAAGGTTGGGGCCTTTAGCGGCTGCTTTCGTGGTGTTAACTTTTTCCTTCAACTGACCTGGCAAAGCTTAATCTTCTGCCAAAACGACGTCATTTTGTTGTTGGGCACGTTCGCATGTTCATTCTTCGTTATGCTCGTATTAGCTGTTTGGGCGTTTAGTCGGCTACGACTTTTCCGTTCATTTGACGTTCGTTGCATGATGTCTTTGATAGAGATTTTATGGGTCTGCTTTGAACTGAACAACATGCATGCGTTAAAAATTTTGTGGTGCCTGGTCTTCCACTGGCAGAGTGCTTTAGTAATGCCGAGCCTGCAATATTGGCTGTTTGCAAGTCTACCAACAAGCATGAAGGTGTCATAAACAGATTTGCACGAGCGTATGTGTACATATCTGTGTGTATGTGTATGTAGTAACAGGAACACGCCTTTACATTTGTACGAAAACACACTTATGTATGTACTTATGCTAAATACGAGGTGTGTTAAAAAAAAGTTAGGTGACCCCTCATATTTATTCTTTTAAATCCCAATAATTCATCATCATCATTGGCTCTGCAGCTCTTTGTAAACTTTGGCTTGCTTAACGATACGCTTCCGGGCTCTCTGCGTTTGACTGACTCTATTCAGTTTACCTACTGAAGTTTCTTCAGATCTTCATTCCTTGAATTAGCTGATCAAGTTTACCATACCATCTTATCCTCAATTCTTCAGATCCAAATCTGACTACGCTGAAAATTTTTAAGTCAGTTATTTTATTTTGTCTTTTTGGCTCATTGTACAAGTTTCAGCCCCATAGCACAAGACTGGTCATACTACGGTCCCATGCATGTTTTTTTTTGAGTAGTTTTGATTTACAAACTTTTATGAGTGATCCGAATGCTATATTTGCTGCTATTTTGTGGCGAAAAGCAGACAAGTTTTGAATAAGGGTTCTTCTGATATTTTTTTATTGATAAAGGAGAAATTTAACAGAGCTGAAGAGAAAAATATTAATGAATCGAAAGTAAGAACCTGATATTCATCATTGGATATAAGGATAATATACTTTCGGATCGCTCGACAGTCAATACACCACCCTCTAGGAAATCTGATTTATACGAGTATGCGTTCTCTTTGAGTATTTGGGAAGAGTTAAGAGATTAAAGTAATAAATATACATACTACATACTATATGTATATACATACATACGTACTTCACCATGATTTCATTTGTGAGTTCCAAGTGTCCCAAGTTGAAAAAAAAAACAACAAAGTTTATTAATTTCTAACCAAGTCAGGTGATCCATCTTTTTACCTTCACGATGAGCATACTTCATCACTGCAATCGCCATCAGTCTACATAAAAAGTTAAATTTGCACGTACATGAAGTGTGCTTTGGAGCGTTGAGTTATTTTTCTAACACACCTCGTACATGAGCACATTATCACCGAATACAGCAGGCAGTCATCAAATCACAGTGAGGGGCGCTTGCACCTTATTTTATTGTTTATATTTTTATTGCATGTTAAGCGTAATTGCTGCGCAGCAACAACACCAAAAGCGAGCGTTAATTTTAGAGGTGCAAGAGCAATTTGTTGTATTCGTATTAAAATCAATAATCTAATTGAGGACTATTCATATGGTTGGGTACATGCAGTTAAGGAATAACAAACATACAAACATACAAACATACGAGTATAAAACATACATACATATACGTAATAAGCTATAAGTTAATATCTTAGTGATGCACAAAACGGAGGAACCATTTAGGCAGAACCGGTTCTGTATTGTTTGAAGTTTCAATCAGTCTTGGTATCTCTATATCTCATTGCTTCTTCACTTTACAATCGTATGCCCCTATTATGATTCACAACAATTTTTTTAGTTGAGTTGTCTACTTTGTATTATGATTGACAACTCAACTCAACTATAGCTTTTCTTTTTGAACGCCGGGAGTCTATCAGTGGATTTTAATAACTTAACGAAAGCAACGAAAATTGTTTGTAAACCATAATACACCAAAATATATGAGTGGTAATGTTGGCAACTCAACTAACTCTATTTTACCAACTTTACATAAGGAATTAAAATTTTGTTGGGACCTACAGGCCACTCAGGATGTTTTATATTGTATGGATGGCATTAGATTCTCTCAGAACTCGTCCGAAATTTCGGAAGTATTTCGACGACCACATACATATATTTCATTCTAATATTTTAGAATTATTATAACATTTCCGAACAGTGCCACTGTGATAGAAAAATAACTTTTTGGTATTTTTGGAAGAATTTTAGGTACTTTATTGCGAGCAAAAAACACAAAAATTGTCTTTCATTAAAAATTTCACTCCAATATTATATTGAAAAATAGTCGAGTATTTAATTCTATTAAGTTTTAACAATAAAACCACAATAATTTCTTAAATATTTCCTTCTGAAACATATTTAACTTCCGAATTTTAAACAGTGGATTTTTTATTTACTTAGTAGTACTGGTGCCTTTTGCACATCACCTGTTGAATGTTCTCCGATCTCACATTGCTGGAAATATTAGAATGTGAGATGGGGGAACGCTCTCAGCTGCAATATTTGCGAATTTGAGTAAGTTTCGTATATAAACAACTTTATTTAATAAATATTCGGCTGAATAACGTTAAGATATGTATGTTTTTTTAATAACTAACTTGAAATCATAACAGCATAAGTATGATCATTAAATTCATCTCGCCTTTTCGGCAGGCGTATATACTTGTATTCATTTTTGAGACTAGAAATGCTTTTGTGCTCCGTAACCGATAGCACCAAAAATTCGCCCGAATAATTAGCTGAAAAATAAGACAGGGAAGATTCTCTAACTATAGATGCACATGAACAATAGAACGTGTTTTAGATTACTTGCAATAAATTTACTTAAAGATATTCGTCTATCTTGGAACCAGCATCAATACCACCGACAATGTCGGCCGTAAAATCCAATGCAGAATCACTCTTGCCAACAGCTGCTGCTTTGGACTGAGTAGTCAATTGAAAAGCAAAGTTTTCTCTCGACGAATCAAAACCAAACTCTACATTTCACTCATTTTTCCCGTCCTGTTGTGTGGTGCAGAAGCGTGGACGATGTCGACATTCGACGAATCGAGTTGAGGATTTTTTTCAAGATAAAGGCTTTGCGAAAGATTTATGGCCCTTTAAGCGTTGGCAACTGCCAATACGGTAGACGATGGAATAAAGTCATGCTGTCCGAATGGATGAAAGCACTCCAACTTTGAAAGTTTGCGATGGAGTACTCGCAAAAGGAAGCAGAGGAAGAGGAACACCTCCACTCCATCAGAAGCATCAATATCAGATGGTACTGCTTTCGCTTAATACTTCCAATTGGGGCCAAACAGCGAGAAGAAGAAACGAATGGCACGCAATTATTGATTTACTCACGTTTGCACAGTTGAATACCATACATCCAAATTGGCTTTATAACTGCTAAGATAGTTGCTTTTAATTTCATATGTAATACTTTGACATCCATGTGTCTTTTGCTAGTGAGCCTTCTATCTAAGTGTATACCGATTTGCTTGGGGGAATATTTATTCCATTTAATCTAATTGGAGAACATGTTTATGGGCGTAATGTAAATGTAACTTTAATTATTCACTTAGCCAGCCAATCTTCGGTGAAAAGTAAATGGTCCCCAATCATTTTCGATGCTTTTCTTGGCCATTTATCATAATATCACTTTGAAAGCGAGTGTTTGTACTTTTCAGTTAACTGGCACGTCTGCAGTGTATATAATGTATAATATAGGCCCAAGGACGCTCTCTTGAGGAACACCGGCTTTTACTGGAAGCAATGACTTGTAAAGCGTTATGTATTTTCTTTATATTTTTGGCCAGATCTCCAATTTGTAAACTAATATAAAATTAGTTTTTTATAATTTTGCGTCTTGAGCCAGGATTCAAACCCTCCATGCTGGTACGCATGGTAAAAGGCACTGCTAACCATTTGGCTAATGCGGTCGCCTAGTTAAAATTGGAAAACTAATATTTGGTGTGATTCTCTTGAATGGTAGTACGCAATGCTAACCACTCGGCTATTGCGGCCGCATGCTATTTCTATTAATAAGATAAAATGATTTGTAACACATTAGGTACAGACATGCTTTTGAATTTTCAAAACACCCTTATTGGAAGAGTTGTAACTTGAGTAGAAGTTAAGGAAGATTTAGAGTTAGATTAAAGAGTTTTATCCATTTTTATTGTTTTTGCCATATTAATGCGTGTTTTTTTTTTATTTTTTCCGAAAAACGCGTCAGCGGTTACAAAACGCCAATTATATGTATATGGAAAAATATTTTTTCTCTTTAATGTTTAAAATACTTGATTGGAGAATATTTTGGGTATCGGAATCCTTATTTTTCAAGTTTTCAGCACGCCTTCTGATATTAACTTCTTCTGTTGAGCATCTAAAACCACAGTATTTAGCCACATCTGCTGGCTTTTGGAATTTTATGAAGAGTTCTTCATTTCGGAAGAGCCATGTCAATTTATTTAGAAAAAGAAATTATTGTGAAAAAATACAAGAATTTATAGATTTCTTAGTTTTTATCTCTTAAAAAACCGGTGTTAGTCAAGTCTACCTCACGTACAACCGGGCAATTAAACTAATGAACAATATTTCGTAAATAAACTAAGTTCTATTCTCAAATGTGGTATGATTGACATCAGAAAAAAGATTTCTCAATTGTTTGGAGACGGATTGCAATTGACAGTTTTTGATAATAACGATCCAATCGATCTGTGAACTAATTAATTTTTGATTTTTTCTTTATATTCGGTGTATGGAACAGCAGTTGCCGAACTAACTCTTCAGAAGAATTGCTCACATCCACTAAGCAATGGCAGTGGCGTCTCGTACATACATACATACATACATACATAGATAAATATATATAAAGTAGGATTCAAGTAAATGAATTCGGAACAGCGTACCATTAATTACCTTCAATATTAATGTAAAAAGAGTAATTTACACCTCTGGAGTTAAGTTTTTACGGCTATCGTGTGAACTTCTTATATGCACATATATATATATATATATATGTATATATATACATGTATGTACATATGTATACACATTTAAACTATATAGCATTCTTAAATAAAAGTGTGTAGGTGCTGTTTATGCTTAATTAATCATTCCGGAATTCAAGATTGATGGTAGAGAGGCGCCCTCAAAAAATTCCAGGAACCACAACTGGTTCACCTGCCTAAATAGGTATGCGTGCACGCACTCTTAATGTTCCAAAGAGGCGGCGGAAGGAACCACTCCAAATTAGCCGTGAGTCTAATAAAATGCTTAGTGTGGGTAGTGTGAGTTGCGAAATGAAATCTTTGAGCAGACAGGCGGCAGAATGAAAGTGTTATTATTATTGCTGTCAGAGTTTTTTTGTTGTTGTTGTTAGTTGATGTTACTCCTTTGTTGTGGCTCATATTGATTTCGAGCCTTTGCAGCGAGTGGCTCTGGTAATTGTATTCTATTTTTTAAGCCAAAATTTCTTTAACGTGAAGGTAACTAACAATGAATCTCTTTTATTTAATTCATTTTGCCAGTGCCCTCAAGACAATTACGCTCGTATATCATCGGTTACGCTGAATTATGCTTACTCACATCCAACGTTCAAGCCAGCCAAGTAGGCGACCAAGCGATCAAGCGACCAGGCGAACAGTCAAATATTCCACAACCTGCGTGCCAACAATGCAGTCTACTCGAGTGTTACTATGCAAGTGCCGCGTGCTTCTTATTAGCTACATTAAAACTCAGCAGGGTTTTCACACCTTGTGTTCCCCGCTGTGTTGCTGCTATTACCTCAGTCGAGGGATCATTTGAAATCTTGAGATCTCAATAACTTCACACATTTATGTATAACTGCGGCACGACCTTTACTTTGCTGTTTGCTTCTTACTTCTTACTCTTTGCTGCTTTCTTGCCAGTTTACAGTAATCCAACCAGTCAAACAGTTCATGTTGCTATATCATTGGTGGTAAGTAGATATGGGATCGTTTGGCCTATACACATATACGTACATACATACTTGTATATTCGAGTAAGTAGTTACTGACTTAATTGTGGCCGCAGGAACATTGTTCAAATATTAATTGCCATATTGCTTGGGCGACGTGTAAAAAGTAACTGAGAATGTTGATCATTTGAAAGGGTTTTCTGCAATTTTATTAACCGTATCGTAAGCTCTGGCAGCTGGAAATATTAAGAGAAATTATAATTATCACTTACGCAATTATCCTTAACGTAATTTTTTAATTTATTTATATATATACATATACTCGTATATAAATAGCTACATTCCTAAGGAACGGCTACAAATATTTAGTGTACAACGAGTTTACTACAAATTATCATTTAATGAAATAGATACTATCAAATCTACAAATACAGATTGAAAACTGGTGACCTTCGTCTCTAGAACGCTCAAATGTGTATGATCTCCTTCGGGTAAAGATCAACATTAACAAAAAAACATTCTATCGTAAAAATGAATTTGGAAGCTCGCTGATTTTGCTTTGTGAGATCGAACGGAGTACGAACTTTTTTCGTTTATTGGATGGCACCAAAATGCTTATTGACCTGCAGAATATATAAGACTGGCAGTGTTCTTTGCTTCATCATAATTTAATTCAGAAAAAATATTTTGGTTTCTAATAAATATTAATTTTTGAAAGTATTGTATATGTTAAGAGAGTTAGTCGATACCCTATAAGTTGTACCCAAAATCTGGTTTGATGCACGAATTCGAACGTTTATATATGTATGAAAGATATGTGTAGTTTTGTCTAAACTTTTTTTGATATTTTTTTTTTTTTTTTTGAAATTTGGAGGCATCAATTTTAGGAAGATACCATACTCTTACTGTAAATAAAATCTCTCAATCTCTAACATCCATCAAACCGCATTTGAAATTCTTGGATTTCAAATCCCGATTGACTTTTAGATACCGCAACCGACTATTAGATATCACAATTTTGTTGAATTTGTTAGAGTGGTTTGCTCTTAAAAGTGGTTAGGCACTAATGGTATGTTTATGAGAGATTTCGGCCCCCAGCCAGATAAAATATTCTTCCATATTAATTTAGCTCTTTTCTTCGTAGTTATTGGTGATATATTGTAGAAACTAACATTGCAACAGCTATATTTTATTTATCTGCCAAATCTAATATCGATAACAGGGTTAAATCTATTCATATCGTTATTAAAATTATTTTAATATAATTTTTGTTTGTTTGTATGCTTTCAAACCTTTTTTTTTTTCAAATACACCGTAGTCTGACTAATTTATAATTAAAATGAATCTGTTTTTAAAAATCTGGTTTCGCCTAAAATCACCACGTCTTTACGTCTATTAGAACGAATTTCCAATTACATTCTATTAAAACGGGAATTCATAAACATCAATATCACTAAAAGGCTGCACTTGTAATATCTGGTTGTGGGTTTTAACAAATTCGATTGTCAAAACGGTACCAGCACTTGTTTGAAAGGTCACGAATCAAAACGGATGCTAAAACTCAATTACATAACAATCTGCTCACATTTTTTCACACACCATCAACTCTAAATGAGCAAATGACTTACCGTTATATGTAATAAAACCATATAACCACACCGATACCACCCCCATTTCCTCCATCACTATTCGCCTGTTCATTTAGCTGATGCTTGCTTGTATGCCGCACATCAACTTTGGTTTTGCTTTTACTTTTCGTACTCCTCATGGTTCCGCTCTCCTTTTACTTTTCTTCCCCAGTGACTGCCACAACGGCCTCGACATCGGCCACAGTCATAGCCGCAACCTCAACAGCACAAATTACGATACAATTTAATCTGATATCAACAACACCACTCATTTACAAACATACATGTATAAACCTATACATACATACCTACATATGTATGCATACTTGTACTTACGGTAATAAACTAGACTACTTCGTCTCAAACAATCCCCTATGAATTCAATCTCATTGCGGCCTATTTTGACGCCCATAAAGCTGAAATCATGCATCGCCCACCACCCAATAGTTACACAGTGAAAAACCATCAGGCAGCAACCACCCACTATTCGTAGAGGCCTAAACACAAACGTACACTGTGTGTGTGTATGTGTGTGTGTGTTTGTGTGCATGCGAACAATAAACGGTAACGTCCCTTTGGTAGTGTTGCCTTGCCGCAAAAGCCGTTCTAGTCTCAATCAAAAAGTCAAAACAAGAAGAATTTATTGCGGATATATATGAACAAATATGTGTATGCGGAAAGACATACATACATATGCACAAAGCCCAGCGTAAAAATCATCATTCGACTAATCTCTAAGAGAGTATTCCGCGTACAATTGGGCATCAATTAGTCGTAACCAGTCTCAAATGAGTGTTTCTGTAATCTGTATTCAGTTCATTTCCCTTCCAATTTGCACTAAGATATTCTAGTCACCAAATATTTCTATCTAGACATAGTTATGTATGTATTTATTCATCTATTTATTGTTTTTTTTTTTTTAGATAATTTAAAAAGAGATGGAAAGGCCTGATTAATTACAAAACAAAGCAGCGAGCGTACTGCCGACAATATTTAGCAGCGTAATTGCTGTCACAAATTTTGCATCAGCTGTTCATTATTACAAAATATTACCAATATTACAAAAAATGTATAGTTTTCAAAACTTCATTAAGTTGTATTTTATTTGCCCAAATTTATGAAGAAAAAACGAAAGATCTTGTAGACTTAAAAATCAGACTGATTTTGCGGGGAGGTTTAGGTTAGGTTGAAGCGGGGTCGCCTCAACTGCGCAACTGCTAAAATTGTTGAAAATAAAGTTAAGTTGCCTTAAGAATATTTTAATTTTTATCGCTTCAAGTCCTTTTAAAATTTTTACAATGCATTGACTGGTATGGGAAATATTATATTATACCTAAAGAAATGAGTAGTATGTAAAAATATTTTGATGTTATCATTTATTCAATCTCACGTACGGCGCTGATATATATAAATATATATATATATATATATATATATATATAAATATATATATATATATATATATATATATATATATATATATATATATATATATATATATATATAAATATATATCTGTTCGTGAATAAACGCAATTAGACTCGGTTTATACCCGTTACAATTATTCCCTTCATATAACATTCTCGAACAAAAGGGTACAGTTAAATCCAAAGAGTTTGGACGTGATGTTAGTCAAATGACCCTCTACGACTAATCCCGGAGATTTTACATTTTTTACAGGGTCCTTTCTTGTGTGTAAATGTATATTTATGTGAAACTTGTGCAAAAAACACATCGATTACTCTCTTATGTTGCATAGATAAACTAGCAGCTAAAGGGGCATAATTGGAGACTAGTCTATACGAATGCTATTGAAGACCAATTATTTTCCACACATACTATTTACATTACAAGTGCGATCGAGAGTTGAAGAGTTTTACATTATGGAATATATGTTGCTTCTGCTAGATTTTGTAGCAGAGCGCACAGTGCATACATATGTACATATACCTATGTGTGCTTGTATGTGTCTATAATTCATATCACTAACCGCGAATGAAAAAATCTTAAATGTGCTATATTGTGATTTAATAAGATTCCATTGCCAGTAGAAAACTTCTCATAAGCCCCGACTGTTCATAGGTTCGTATTACCCACTTTCGGAATCAGTTTTGTATTGAACTATGGAGAATGCTCTAAGAGTCATACATCAATAACGACATTGGTAAATGCTGATAAAGCGATGCAAGATCTGCGTAAAATCCTCGGAAACTCAACGGGGAGGAGCTAATGATTAAGAAACTCCGATCGACATTGCAGTGGAAAGTATTATTGAGAAAGCCGCGGTGAGAGTGGTGGCGTTAGGAGAATTTTCTGCTTCAATCTTCCGGCATATTTCTATAATCAAGAGAATGGTGAACAATATGAACCACATACGCCCCGTTTCATCAGTGAAAAAAGTTTGTGACCTTAAGAGCATTGTGAAAAAACAAAATAGGTAATAAGATTGCAAAAGTACCATCCTTTTTGTGACCGAACCAATCCATGAAATACATAACACGCTCACACTCTGCATACGCGGTCTCGAAGGGACTCCAGGATAGTTGTATGTCACAGCCTACTGCCATCACACCAAAACAGAATGCCCATTAGCAGCAGTGTGACACATGTAGGAATTGTAGGTAGGCAGACATGAGTTTGACGTTCTTACCCATCCTATTAACTTGCAAAAATTCCACATATGTAATTTAATCCAAGGCAGTACTAAAATGGATGTATAATGAAATCAAGAGGCACAAAATTTCGAAATACAAACTACCGACAAAATATTCATGAGATGACTTCTGCAGGTATTGTGGACAGGAGGGAGAATTTGAAATCTAAAAAAAAAAATTTAAATTTCTTCGCGAATACCCCAGTACTTTGAAGTCTATAGGGGCGGCTACCTTTAGAGACTTGAGCGAAATAGTGAATGCAAAGAAGCGTAGATTTCTCAGTTTTGTAAACTTTACACATTGGTTAAAATCTTTATGACGTGCTAAATTTGCTCTGCTCTTGGATCAAATTCCTCATTGAGACACGAGAAGGGAGCAATTAATATTTTTTTATGTTTGAAGCTTTTTTTTGTCCCAATTAAGAATTTTGAGTTAATTTACGTTTCCCGGATGTTAGCTTCTATCGCCGTTGCAATCGGGAAGTGACTGCTTCCATGAAGATTATGAAATATAGCCCGTTAAAAAAAAATTTGAAGTTCAATTGGCAACATTTGACCTAAGCAAATTCTAACGGTTTTCCAAATACTAGAATAGAGCCTACAATAAAATTCAAAATATATAATATCATTTTACACCGTAAAAAGAAAAGCTTGATTATCTATTTATAACCTATTTTGGGAGAGTAGGAAAAAAAAGAATCACATTCCTTAATATCTCTAGACTTGCAGTTTGAGCTACATTTGCCTTCGGTCGGAGACTACTACTAACTTAGTAGCTATTCTTCTGGCAAAAAAAAAAAAAAAACAATAACATATTTTCAGTGTATATGCGTAATGATACCAAAATATACTATTCTATTATTATAGTAATTCATCTGAAATTCCTTACATTTGAAATTTCTTTGCCCGGAGACTCTATCAGGTAAACAACAAAAGTTTTTTTCTTGGCCTCTGATATCCTCGGTAAAATATTAGGGGTGTAATGGCATTTAACGGGCTAAGTTAAATATCAGTGTAATTTAGTATGTCAATATATTTATAGCATATTATATATAATTATGTTGAGAATTACTCAAAGATCGATTCTGTATCTCACGTCTTTCGTGTGCTAATTACCTAATTAATTTTTAGTTAATTCCAAAGTTGATAAAATTATTAATTTCTTATTGTGTAACTTTTTCCATATTACCTATTTAATAAATAGTTAAAGCAACCGTAAATACTGTTACAATGGAAAGTTTTACCATTTCATCTTTGGACTAATCGTACTGTGTCTTCACCGAACGTAGAATTGACGAAATTGCGGATACAGTATATGAAAAAAAGAGAAAGAGCAAATTGAGTTTATTAAATAAATATTTTGTATAATTTTCAATTTATACAGCGAAGTGTAAAAAATCATTCAATTCAATTGAAATAAATATTTTTATTCATAATTTAAAATGGTTCAATGCAACACTAAGCCACGTTTACGAGTTACGGGAGCATTGATCTTCTAGTACATTGGAGTAGACACTATAAACTGGAGTACTTTCATACATTCGGATCCATGACATGCTGTGGCATTGCCAAAGGTTCATACATCCCCTACAAAACATTTCCATTGAAAACTCATAGTGCCGACTGCACAAGGGTTGCTCAGGTTTACAGAGTGCGCGACGTGGACACAAGAGTAGAAATTGAGTATGGCCCTGCGACTGTTACTGTATACCCAGAAGCAAGCCAAGTGCAGCCTGCTGAGGGCGGCATTTAGAAAAATTAACTGAATTTTTTAAAATTAAATTTTTACTTTCATTTTGGAGGTTAGTAACCTAAATCTTATGAATAACGGTAGGCACGCACTGCTAACCACTCGGCTATTGCAGCCGCCTTAAATTTATTTACTTTAATATGTGGCAAGTCTGCAATATCTGCAATATCCTGTCGAACAACCGAAGCAGTCTAGTGTCGGGTGCCCTGTTCCCCTTGCTCTCTTCCATGCATCATTGAAAAGTTTATCGCTAAATTATAAATGATTTCTGTTTTATAGGATTAAATATATGTATCTCCATAAATATATATATGTGTACGTATATACATACATACATCGTATAATATTCGAACAATACTTGTAAATATATCCCCTGTACTGACTGAATGCGGGGTGATAATTTTCGCAAAACAAAAAACTGTTTTCTCAATCAATCCAGATGTTTTGATTTTTGTAGACCAAAATTAACCAAATATTAATTAATTTATTACATACGCTTCATTGTGTTAACAGTCACAATCCTCATTTACAAGTGGGCGTGTTCAGATGCAGGCAGAACTGCTGCGGCTTAGATGTTTAAGAGATGTTAGCTTGAGTAATTGAGTATATACAAGTACATACATATGTAGTACATATTTTCGCTTAGCGTGACCGAAGAAATGACAGTTAGTCCCGTATGGCCAATTATTCCATGAAATGAAATACAAGTACATTAATGACAATCGTCACGGTTCATATGGTTACTCATGTAACAATGTACAAATGCAATAGTGACACTTGCACATTCGCAAGCAATGGGTGTGATCCAGTTATTTCCATAATGTTTTGAATTATTACCACAAATTAGGTATTCTATGGTCGAGCATAAATTTGTTTATAAAATACTATAATATTTTCAATATTTATATAACATATGCCATTTGCATTTGCTTTCGGCACATAATTAATATTCCAAACTATTTCACGTGAATGAACATTACGTGTTAATTGAAAATGCAACTGTCATGGCCTTAGTTGCATACACTTGTACATGTAAATGCATATATACATATATCAGTGGCGGATCCACGGGTGGGGTGTTCGGGTCCGGACCCTTTCCCCCCTTCGGAAGCAATGTAAATCTTGAATTCGAATCTACTTTTGCAGTTTATTCGTGTCTGATGTCTCCAAAAAAATTGAATATACAAGTATTTTAGGACCCCCCTTCTGGAATTTCTGGATCCGCTACTGATATATATGCATGTATAAATTACAAATAACTTTTTTGACACATTGTTAAAATATTATATATTTCTTTGGTGTTAAATTGCTACATTCTTATCATAATTAGAGTTTTTCTTTCAAAATTTCTTTAAGATTTAGGCCAGTTGCTCCATGGAAGCAACTCTTTATATTGCGAGATTGCCGAAATATCTTAATTTCTTAGAACATTTGCCAGTGATGCTGGTACGGAGAAACAATAGTCGTGTATAATTGGATCAAGAGTCGGAATATAGCTTCTACGTTCTTAATTAGTCATTAAATTTATTTTGCGTAGCTCTAAAATCTAAATTTCACAAGAATTCTAGAGTGGTAGATTCAGTTAAAATTAGCCAGCAATTTGTTTAACAGCTTTTTGTTTAGCCAATTACATTTGAATTCGTTCATTTATATAGTTTATTGGTGTTTCCTTTGGAGTACTCGTAGGTATTAAATTAAATTAGCAAATTTTGACGATTCTGCAAGTAATTTATTAATTTTATTCAAAAAATATTTTTTAACAGTTCCATATTTATGTAAATATATATTTTTTTCTGATAGCCCTCTAGTTTGCTTTGCAGCAATTTATCACATAAATTTTCAGGAAGGAAATGAGTAAATAAGTTTCAAAATATCTCTCCATATAAGTCGGCAAAGTTAACTAAACATTATAGAAATTTCTTAATTTTTTTTTGAATATAATTCAAACATATCAAACAGGAGCTTCATTTTTGATTTAAAATGCGAATGAATTATCGTCGTTATGACGGTAACATTAACTTTCTTTGAAATATTTTCCTGCTCATTTGGTGGACACAGCTTTCTAGTAAATTGAAGAAATTCCAAATCAACATGCATTGATCAAAAAAATAAGAATATATTCCAATTCTATGCCAGTTCCACATTCCAGTTTCTCAATGTAGATTGCGTAGTGTGCTGGTAGTGATGCTCCTCTACTGCACCACATTTTTGTTAAACAAATACCTCTACTACTTATTTGAATCGTTGATATTATTCGATTAAATTTTATAATATTATATTTGCTTACTCCTTCTGTTAGTACACCTTTCAAATTAAAGTGTTAAAGTACTTTCATTTTAAATAATTTTTATGTTGCTAATTGATATTTTGCTACCTGATATTTTCCCAGCAACTGCCATCCAAACTAAACACCAAAAATGTGCTCTTTCTTTGCAAATTTCCCTGGCATTTTGACTCAACGAACATGTGTCTGTGAAAGTTGATAACAGTTATTACCAACTGTTGGTGACGAGAATCTCGCACAGCAGAACTAAGCAACAAGACAATTGAATTTTTAACACTTTGAATCACTGAATTGCTGATAACTTTTTTAATTCTGAGCCGGAACTCCAAATCGATGCGAAATTGATTCCAATGGGATTTCAGTTTGGTAAAAATATATCTTTTCTTTTATATAAAAATATTTTGTTTTACATTTTCTTTTTAATTGTAAATGATGTTAAAAATTATTACAAATGGTTTGCGTAGGTGCAGAAAGATAAAGTATTCAATGAATTTTACCTTCTGTGTAGATGCAGCAAGGGAATGAGTTTGCCGAATTGGGTCGATAAATTACAGATTTCCTCTTTGAATATATGTTTGTTTATAGCATATTTTGCATTTATAATAATTATAATGATCTATTTGTAATGGCCGCCGAAATAGCTGTATGGTTATTAGTACGTGCTACCATGCGGAGGGTCATAGGTACGACACCTATTCGACCAACATTAAAAGCTATAGAAAACTAATATAGAGAATAAATGTTTCTAATCATGGTCACACCTCGACAAGGAATGTTAACCACTTCAAGTGTATTTCTTATATGAAATAAAAGCTTGTCATGAAAATTCATTAGAGACGGCTTAGAATAGTCTTTGTCTCTCCATTTGTTGCAAAAAAACATCAAGTAAGTAAGTTGGTAAATTATGGCAGTTTAGTTCATTGAAATATGTTGACTAAATGCGAAGATATTGGATTGCTTCTTTCGTGAAACGAAGGCGCTGAAATATTGAAAACGCACTAAATGACCCACCTTGTACTCGTTCATCTTGCCTCCCAGTGCTATAATCGAAAAATCCGAAAACATATATATATATATATATATATAAGAAGATAAATGATGGAAAATGAATGAAAATGTTTCAATCGTTAATCTGTCACAATCACTTGTAAGCTGTCTTGATTTCTGTAATTCTTTAAGGAGAAGCTAATGTTGCTTCTGCATGTATAGTGACATATTTTCATGTTTAAAATTTATGCGAGGCTCTTTCCAAAACTAGTGAATTGGTATCGAAAAATCGTTTGGAAGCCATTTTATATTGTTAGTTAAGCCTTGAAGATAATATATAACGCAAACGTTAAGCTCTGCAGTTGCTCTGTAAAATTTTGAAGTTTAATTTGATTTTTAATTGAATAAAATCAAAATAGTTATAAAAAGTGTTATAATTTTTGTGAGCAATCACGGCTAAAATTTTCAAAAATTCTATGATTTTGTAAAGTTTTTATTTATTTTTTCTTAAATTGAATTTACATATTTATTTGTTTTAAACTTGCCGATTCATTATTTTTTTTTTAGAATTGTTTTAATGTTTTGTACATATTTTTTGTTAGCTCTTTTGTTTTTTTCATTATTTTGGTTAACACAGCTGTTTGCGTTGTGCTTATTACGTGTCATAATTCAGTGGTACTGAAACTGTTAACTTCAAATTTCTAGAGAGTTTATCAGCTGATTTCGAAGTTAACCTCAAACTGTAACTATTTCTTACCGATATGAAGTCTGTTTATGATAATAGCCAACTGGAATTCATTTTTTCAAGATTTTCCGTCTGACAAAAAATAGGGTTTCCCAATTGGGAAATGAATTGTCCACTTTGAATGAGGAATTCAAAGAGTATAAAGTCTTGTTTGTAAATATCAAATGTTAAGACTCCAAACAATGTATGAATGATATTCGTTTAAGAATGTCAGTAACGCCCTGGTCTAAACAATTAATTTGGCATCACCATGTCCTCCTCCAAAACCAATTAGTGTAATAATCAAAGAGCCTGAGATGGATTCTCCATCTCTTGAGAAGCTGTCAACATTTAAGGCTGCTGCACTCTCCACAACTACTTCAAATCATAATTCTAAATCGTTAACTGAAAACTCAAACCGTGCTGGTAAACTCCAAAAACTGGTGTTTGAGTCAACTTCGAGGAAGTTTATTACAGTCCCTGCAATGAAATCAGTTTTTGTCTCAAGATTTGAAAGATATACCTCTATCGATTATACAAAGAATTACATTTCATATAAAAAAAATTTATAATATAATTATTACAAATTTAAATTTTACATATCTGGCGCTTTTGTTCGTGAATTCGAATACAAACCAAAAATAAATAATAAAATATGGGTAACATTCCGCATGAAAAATATGCTAAAAAAAATCCTGAACATAAAACCAGCATTGAGTCTTTGCTATCAAAATATTAGAGGATTCAATACTAAATTAACTAACTTGTACCTCAAAAGTTTTCAATTTTTTTTTATAATTTCTTTCACTGAAACTTGGCCTTAACCTCATGTTTTTAATTCGGTGATTTTTCCAATCTATTGAATACGACTGTATTCGGCTACAAGTTGGAAGAGGGTATATACTTATTTAGTTCTCTCAATCTGCAATACATTTCTCTTTTAAAATTTATTAATGTAATGATCAAAGACTTTATTTAGAAAATTATCGAGATATATGTAGCTAATCTATTCGCAATTCCAAAATTATTTGAATCGCTTATCACAGATTATTTGACTCATTCAATCTACTCCATTATATCAAATTGCTAACATGGCGTTGTTAAAGAAAAATCTACAACTACCTGAGTTCACTACCTAACATACATATATATCACCAATGCGGATGCAAAGAAAACAGCAGCGTTGATGCAATATATACTGACTTCAGCAAAGCTTTGATAAAGTGTGTAATTCGTAGCTTATCAAAAACCTAGACTTGCAGGGTTTCCGAACAAAACAAAGATTTCTTCATACCTTTATGTTCGAACTCAAATAGTAGTGTTTAAAAATTATATTTCAGATTCCATTACAGTTTCTGCAGGAGTATCCCAGGATAGCCATCTAAAACCGATTCTGTTTGCGCTATTTATAAATGATATTTCTTCAGTATAAAGTCACGGATGTGACTGTGGATGATGTAAAAATTTATAAACCTTACACTTAGGCAAATATAAGTATCATATGATCTTCCTGATTTTTGTTGTTAAGGATCTTTTCATGATCTGTAAAGACAATATGAAATTTCATGCCAATAGTTTCGTAAAGAAAGAAGTTATAATGTAAAATATCCTCCCAGATTCGGTGAACTTCTCTAGGGAAATACGCAAGCAATGTATTGAAATTTAATGTTAATTTGAAGTTCATACATTGGTTAGTTTAGAACAAGAAAAAACCTAAAATTAAATGCACTTGCAATTCGTTAACGTACTTATATATTCTTTCAAATCAACTCATAGAAAAGAAAACTTAGAACAATGAAACAATGAAATTTAATTGCGATTAAGCGTTAGACATGTTTTGTTTTATGAAATTTAGTTTTTATTTATTAGAATTACAAATTCTTTAATTCGTTTATCAAAGATCATTGAAGTTTCGTGCTGTATATCGAGTAATCCAACAACAAATCCAGCAGGAAAACTTTCATGTCATTAATAAAATTATCACCACGGTACACACCAATTAAGCAACCTGCCAACGTATTTAACATTTAACACCCTCTGCCAATGTCAGTCAAGCAACAGAAACAGCCACCCCTCCCCTCTCTTTGCCAAATGGAAATTAAATTCGCAACACCAGCACACATACATATGTATATGTTCATAAGTATGTATAAATGGATGATGTGTTATGTTGTTGAATAAGTGTGTACTCGTATGTATGTCAGTAAATATGTTCAATAGAAGTAAATGTCTGGTATATAGAAGAGCTTTGGTATGTGTACTACGTGGTTTTTATGTATGTGTGTGTGTGTATATGAGCATATATATATGTATATATGCTTGTGTGCTATCAGAGGTCACACACGTAATAGTGCAAATTTTATGTATTGTACATATATGTACATATGTATGTATGTAGATATATTGCTACGTAAGGCGTTTTGGAATGGGGATGAAAAGTTTTAGGGAATAACCCAGTCCAATTTCATTAACGAAAATTAACGAATTATTACAAAGGTCTGATATATTAAGGTCTGAATTAATTTACCAACCAAGTTGAGGCTTTACATGCTACTTTCGTATATCGTATAAAAACACATATATACTTATGTGTATAGGTATATAACTGGCAATTTCTCCAGCAAGAGCTTATGAAGATAAATGGCTAGGAAATCAAATATAAGAGGTAAGATTGTGTCAAGCTCGATTGGGACCGAACACATTAAGCCAGAATTTGTAGTTCAATCTATAGAGCAAGTGGTAGGATGGGTGATTATTTACTTACGACAGCCATTTGTGGTAAGTGTTTTCCAATATTTGACGACAATACATCCGTATCTAGTTCTTTTCCAGCGTTGTTAATTAAGTAATGCTGAAAAAAAGAAATTTTTCAGCAGAATATATATATATATATATATATATATATATATATAAAGATACGTACACGTACTTGCATATATTCTACTTTTCCATCCCGAACGATTAATACGTTCTGCAGCGAAACAATTAGGTGTATTTGTTCATACATATATGCAAAGGCACCCTACAGAAGGTAAGGCCTTAAAATAACTAAATATTGTCATGAAAAAACACAACTGATATACATTTGTTGTTGCATCTTACCAAACGGACCCTGAAATATCCACTTACAGTAGTATGCGCGAATTGAAAGTACGTTTTAAAAAAACACCAACAAACATACATTTTTTTCTTACTAAACAACAGAAAAGTTGTGAAAGAAAGTACTATGTATAAAATAATAAAGGTACCTACTTGAGTTAACAATATTTTTTCAGTAAATGTATTTTTAAAACTTGATGAAATTCCAGATTAAAAGTATGGAGCATATTTGAAAGCATCGTAAATGTTTATGAAGCTCATAACAAAATCGCTTTCAAACATTTTGAAGGCATAAATAACGTTTTATTTGGCATGTACAGAAACTAATTACCAACATTTTTTCCAACAGAAGTGATATCAAATGGTACAGAGGGACACGTTTTAGAGAATTATCAAAAAAAAAAAAAAAAAAAATGTGAAAGCGCTTAAATCCGCCAAAAAACAGATTTCATGAACATTAATCATTAAAAAAAAAGAGGAAAAGAAGTTTTTTATGAAGAGTACTTTGCAGTAAATTAATAATTTCTATTTTGTTTCATATATAAATTTTTTTGTTGTACTATTTTTTATTCGCTTTTAGTGAACGATCAGGTAATGCATTTTTAGTTTATTTTATCTTTTAAGCAGTATTCTTTTGCATATATTTCAAGAATAAAGTTTAAGTCTTATGTACAAATATACTAATGTAAAAACAAAGCTCAATTTTTATTAGAAACAAATTTAAACATGGCATGCAAAGTTCGAATACTTTGGTAAGTGAAATCATACAACGTTCAGTGATCTACTCACATCCTGTAGTATGCAAAAAGGAAATTGGGTACTTGAATCAGTAGCATACTGATCGAAGTGAAGCATTAAAGTTTCCAATAGCCGAACACGTAGGCTTTAGTATGCGAAAAGAAGAAATAGGTACCGGAAATCTTCATTTACTGAGGCCAGCGAGCAAATAAAGTTCCCAATAGTCGAGCCTGCAGGTGCAAGGAAATAGTAAGGTTGTAAGGAGAGAAATAAAACCCATGAACAGTTCCATTACTCGAAATGGTACTTGGAAGGGGAAGTAGGATGCCTTATATTTGCTATGACATCGCCGTGTTAATTTTCAGCAATGAATTCTGGCTTCAAAGACACAGTTTGCTACTGGGCATATACATACACATGCACCTTCATCATAGAAGTGGAAACCCCTATAAATATACAAAATTATTGAAACAGACCTAAATATATATTGTATATGCACATATGCACGTATGTATGTAAATAAAATGATTCATGATTTTTTTAACCAGTAATAAGCGAACTGGCCGCCATAAAGTCTCCCATATCGCCCACTTGCCAACACTTACTCTTGAATACACTAGACCAGTGGGATATTAGGATAATATTGGCACTTACAGAGTGCTCGGCTGCAACGCAAAAGTTACCCAACTACTGTTTCAATGTCAGTTTATTGTTACGCAATCAGTGCTCCATTATTAATTAACTAATTAAAGGGATTTTTAAAGTAATCTTCTGTATATACTCTATGGAGCATTCTTTTGTAAGTTTTGGCGTACTCTTAGATCCTTGTGGGGTAGATTTTGCAGGTATATGCATAACTTGTTAGCTTGTCATTCCTATTTTGACATCACACACACAAACATCATGTATTTATATCCTCTTATGGGCGGTTTAAACCCACTGATGCGATTTTCGGTCGTGTTTTCCCAAATTTCGGAGTGGATGTTAATTTTTTTTAAATAATTGAATAATTCGATAGTTTTGCTACATGGACAAATCTCGGATTCTCCAAGTTCAAGCTGAATTTTTTTTCGAAAGGTATTGTAAGGTATTGATCATATCACGGTATAGGGATATTATCAAATTACACAGAATTTCATATTAACCGGTTACAGGCAGATACATTAGGAGGTTAAAGTTTAATTATTTTTTTCAAAATTTATGTAACATTTTAGCTAAATTTTTTTCAGGAATCGACGAATGCCATATCTTTTTGCGCGATAAAACGGTCTTTGCTGCGCATGCTCTGCCAATAGGTTCAGGTATCAGACGGTTGATTCCTATGTTGTATGCTATAAGGTCCAAAAATATTGTAAAATTTTCGTATTTCGAGAAGAACAGTGCATTTTCTCAAATTTTTTTGTTAACTCTGGACCAAGCTAATTAGAAATTGATTTACCTAGAAATACCACCTAAACTCAATCTAATTTTTTAATTTGTTGTGCAAAGAGAATAACTCGCTGTTCGCTGCCATTTACGGATATCGGTGGATGGCCGATGATCTTGAGATTTTCGCGCTACTATGCATTATTGGAATATTTGCCGCTACTCAGGCCCAAATAGCACATGCCTTGTCCTTTGATATCTTAATCGTCGACTTGCTTTGGATAGGATAATGGATAATGAATACTTTTTTTTATTTGCGTCACGTAAGTTTCACTTTTATAAGCTTGAACTATTGATTAAGTAGATGGTATTTAAACAGAAATGTCAACTGCAGTATTTCAAAAATTTCAAAGTCTATAAAATATGTTGTTGTTGTTACAAAATTGGCTACAGTAAAAAAATTTTACTTTTCTTCATAACACATTTCGTAATATACTAATGTAAAGTCGAAGAAGTCCAAAATTTTCTTTTCACATTGTTGTTTTTGTTTTGATTAATGATCTTATGTGTTGTACATTTACTTTTTTAAACCTAGTTTTTTATATAAAATTGCTTAAAAAAAAAAATTGCTTAAAAAACTTAATTTGGCATTAGTTATCCTATTATCAGTTAATTGAGTTCTTTATCTTTACATATTTAAGATGCTTAATTATTTTTGTTTTTCTTTATTGAAGATATTTATTAATTTAATTTATTTTTTGTAGAGAAAATAAATATATTGAATAGATATCAAAACAAATTTTCTTTTATTTTAACCACTTAATCTTCAAGCCAAACCAATTTTCAAAGAGAGATAAATTTTTCAAAAAGGTTAGAGTACAGCTTTTAAAATTCCAAACAAAATTTAATTTTTTTTTAATTTGATTTAATTCTATATTTTTCCTTATACGTTTAATAATGCTAAAAGCGGGTACACTTAACCAACACCATTTGTAAAGTATGTCGTTTCTCAACTCTCAGAACGAGTTACATATGTATGTATGTACATATAAATATTAAAATAAATTTTTTTTGCGAATAACATTAAATTTAAAGCTTTCATATTTGTGCTGTTTTCTACTCAATATTTTGCGATACTTAATTGTATGTAATTTAAAAAATCCCTCTCAAATGGGTTTGATTTACAAAAATTCTTATTTTTGGGCACAACTCATAATTATTATATAATTTAATAAAAATAGGCGTTCATTTCAATCTTTTAAACGATTTCTTTGTCGATCATCACTTTGAGAATTTGTGGATAGGCAAGTGTGTGAAACGGACACAATCCTGTAACCAGACAGTACTATTGTTTTTATTTGTTTATAAAAAATAAGAAACCTTTTGTTAGTGGAAGAAAGATTTTTAAAAGAATAATTATTTGTTATTGTCCTAAGAAATGAATTCGATAGGCTTAGTTTTTATTGAGAATTAATGTATAATTAATTCGAAGTACATATCAATGAAGTGAAACTGATGCTGATTTTCATTGTATGGACAGTGTGTCCGGTAACTGAAATCGCATAGGAGAAATATTCCTTCCAGCATCCGGACAGCATATAATGAAAATATGACCAAGGTCATTGCAAATATCAAAAATAAAGTTCTAAAAGCAGGTTGTTTTTACAGAATAACTTAGTCTCCTAGTCAAGATCGTTTTAGTGAAAGCTTACAAAGTTTATTTTCAAGTTGAGTCCAAAACCATATTTTTCGGAAATCAACATAGCACATGTGAATAGAAAAAAAATTAACATAACAATGGATGCGAAAAAAAAAATATTTTTTTGAATCTTAACCTAGAAAATAACTATATTACAAAGTTATAAATATATGTAGCCTCATGGTGTACTACGGTAGTTACTTTACAAATATGTGAGGCATCAGGAGAAGGTGTGTATATTAGGCGATGAGGAACTACTCCCTTTGTGAGAAGGTCCTGGTGTGGTAATACTCCACGCCTTTAGGAATATATTCTCTTTTAGGTGGGGCGAGGATCTACTCCACTACCTCTAGAACACCGCAAGAAGACGTACAATAAATACAAAACGAACTCTCATTTCTATTAGTTTTATATGATGGAGCCCGGTATCAGCGAGCAAACCTTAGCCACTACCCGGGGCTCGGCATAAATGAGATATTTATTTTTTGTTGAAATATATCGTAATACATATAATTTTAAAAATATATATTTATTTATTTTTAAGAAATCTATAAATTTCCTATACAATTGACTGTTGGATTTTTGTTGTTCCCTTATTAAAAAATCGTTCGGCGAATAGAGAATTAGGACTTTTTTTTACAAATGTGACTTTTGCAAAAAATCTAAATAACATTTATGAATATCCTGAATTGACATGAAATGTTTTTACATAATTAGTAGCGTATAAGAAAGTTGTGCATGAAATTGAAAAAAGTTAATCTTTCAGTCACTAGTTAGTACATTTACCCTTCGTTACTAATTTTATTCCAGAGCATTCGGTAACTTTAGTATTCAATACGAAATTAAGTTAATTTTTCCAAATCCTCCAAATGAATTTCTGGCATAAAAAGTAAAGCTCATCATAAAAATCCATCACCGGTTCGGAGGCGGCTTAGAATAAATTGTAGGTTCTTCCATTCGTTGGAAAAGCACCAATTGCATATATATATTTACATACATACACACATATATCTATCTGTACATATATTCTTTTAATTTCCATTTTAGTTTTCTGTCAAAGGTCAAAGGAGCTGGATAGCTCCTTATTACAAATACACAAACACATCAGACAGTTTAATAGATAAATAATTTCATTAAATAAAGAGTTATAAATTTAGGAGCATATATACATACATGCATATGTACATACATACATTTGTAGTATATAAATTTGCACGCAAGGCGCAATGCATGTTTGCGCAAATGACCATTCAATCAATATCGTTTTGCCCAAAATTACTAAACCAGCAGCCGTGTGTATATGCATGTGAATAAATGCTGATAATAGTTACATACAAACGAATAATTTTACAGTAATCTACACACGCACACATTTAGCTATGTAAATACTTATGTTCAAACATATGTATGTATGTATGTATGTATGTCTATATAGCTTCATAAACTGCAGCAACAACTGTCGTCGAAATGCTCCGACGATAAGCGACCGGGTAATCGTGCCTCCATCTCCCGGTTCCAGTCGGATCGCTTCAGCTTTCTTCTATATTGCCGGCATGCAACAGAGGCACTTATAGCAACAAGCGCACAAATAATAATTTTATGAGCGCAAATTGAAATATACAGAAAAACTCCGCCCTATATAAACTCTCAACACAACACACAACAGCAATACCCACACACTCCCATTCTTCTTGTTCGAATCGGCTGCCTAAATTGATAAAATTGCAAAGTAAAAAAAAAACACCGTATTTAAAATTCCCAGTATTTACTATCACTATAACCGTGTCGTCTCACTCTTGCCCATACTGGAGCTCATAATAGACAGAAGAGACTCTGAACATATCTGAGTAGTGGAATTGGTGTTCGGCAAAACCGCCATTGTCGTCCATATTGGAAACGAACAACGTTATTTGTACATACAAACAATTACACTGGGTATATTTAAAATGTGTATGTATTAATAAACAATTAAGGGGCTGGAAGGTGCAAATTTGGGAAGGGACTTTAGTGACAACAGGAAGGAGTGCAATGGCGCAGAGTGGTTTTGGGTGAGGTTGAGAGAAGTTGAATAACCTGCGGGCGGAGGTCGGAATGTCAATTTTACCATTGGTATACGAAGTAAAATAGTCTGCGGAATAGAATTAAGTGACTGTTTGATGAATTTCCTACTCACTCGCACTGCTACAGAGAGGGCGACGCCGCCATACTGCTTTCGTTCTCGCATAATAGCTTATATGGTGGATGTTGTGTTGGGTATGGTGGTAGTACCTTAGCGTTTTAATGGCAACGATCTCGTGTTCCTACTAGTCTCATCGTCTGCTCGGTCACTGATTCGTTGACTTCTTTCTGCTCATCGTAGCCATCCGTTGCAATGTGGTTAATCTGTCTGGCTTGCTTTGGCTTGGTTTGGCTTGGTTTGGCTTGGTTTGTTGACGTCGAAGTCAGCTCGCTGCGCTCAGTTGAAATTGAATTTTCATGTTGATCGCTCGTTTGTAATTTGTTACGTTCGGTTTGCTGCACATTTCGGCTTGTGCTACCGTCGGTGGTTCACTTGTTCAGAGTGGAGATTTGTTTTAGCTGATGCTGAAATAGTGGTGTAGGATGTGTGCGGTTCGGGTCCAACTAGCAAAAGGTAGCGATTGAGTTGGCCGATGTCTAAACCGGAATTCACATCGTCGGCTCTCCTGCCTGTCGAGCACGTTATGTGAGATTGCAATTATTTTTATTAACACCGCCACAAAATTGAATCTTAATTGATTGGTATGATAAGCCAACAATAACAACATTAAATTAATATAATGAAAAATTTTTAAAGCTGGAAAGGATCATCGACAATACGATAGTGAATATGTATATCTATGTATGTGTACGCTTAAATACAAATATATGGACTTACATGCATATGTATAGGTCCATTTAATGATTTTTGTGGATATTTTTGTGCAAATAATATTGTGATTTTTGAGAATTTGTGAAATTTCTGTGCGAATTGTATAAAGACTTTTGCAAAATATTTGATGAGCGTTATTGTGTAGTGTTGTATTGCGTATGTACGCTCATCTTCTGGTTCCTATTTCATAATGGTCTTAGAGCAACAATCTCAGCAACACCAACAGCAACAAAACTTGCAACTACAACGCTTAACAACGCACGGACGTTTGAGTCCGACGGCTGACCCAGTTAACGGTTCCGATAGCGCGACAATTAGTGGCGGTAGTATTGTTTCGTGTCCAGGAGCAGTTGTCCGTTCCACGGGCAATACCGCTACCATGCCTGCGGAGGGTTTACACCCAACAGCTGCATTACAATTATATGCTGCAGCTGCTCAGTTGGCACCCGGTGGAGTACGAGTACCTCCTTGGGGACCATTTCTTCAGTTCGGTGTGCCGGGAGTGTTTGCCGGCGGCCCATTTTTGGGCCGTCCGCGTTTTGAGGCAAATTCGCAAAATGTTGCTGCTGCTGCTGCTGCTTCCCAAATGGCAGTGAATGCTAGTAATGCTTTTGCCAATTTAACTGGATTAAGTGTTGCAATGCGAAATGTTTCGGCGGTACAAACAACTGCAGCAGCAGCGGTTGCAACAGTAGCTATTCAACATAGGCTAATGATAGGAAATAGACAAAATTTGGCACCGGGCCCACCAAGCGAAGGATCAAACGAAGATGGAGGTGAGTTAAACGAAACCATTCTCCGATTCTTTCTACTTTTATTGTAAAAATTACAAAATAATGTTTATAAGCCTAAACTGCCAGAGCTATCGATTGATTATACTTAAGTAACTAATGTAACAGTTAGTTAAACTAGATTTGTACTTCAGTTTCATGTTTTATATTATACTCCTCGCTTGCATACGTTTATACGTATTGAGTAGCCGTCTATATTAACCTTATGAACTTTGAACTTTGAAAACGATCGAAAGAGTACGGTACTGTTAATACGAGTACCAACTGTTATAGTGCGAACACTGTGCAATACCTACTTGAACAAAATTTACGGCTGAAACTCCTTTATTCTTAAATAAAAGATATACAAAAAAACCGATTGTTAACTAAGAAGCAATGCCATTAAGAAATTTTAGATTTTGATGAACATAATTTAAAAATTTTATTTGGAGAATTCTAAAATTCAATGACAGATATTTGGAACAGAATTTGAGGTGTTTCGAATAGAATTTTATTATTACTACTTATATTTTTGAACTTGTTTGAAATTTCTTTGGAATCAGAATTTTTAAAATGTGCCAGTATTTGCTTGCGCATTCGATGCATATTTTATCGTATGAATACATATTTGCTTTTGCACATATCTATATATATAAAAATCAATGCAAATTTTGATGAACGCCTATAACTTGAGAATCACCGGATCAAATTGCGTCAAATTTTTTTATGAGTTATTAAGGTATACTAGGAGAAGGTTAATGTGAAGTTTTCATGAGATTGCCGCAGCCGTTCCAGAGATATAACCAGTTTAGTGAACATTGGTCGCTACCCATCCAAAATACATGCAACAACAACAAATACATATAAAATTCCAAAATACGCGTACATTGCGTTGTATGCGGTGTTGAAAGAGAGATAGAAAGATTGAAAAAAAAATTAAAATTAAAATAAAATTAAAAAAAAATTATTAAAAGTTCTAATAAGAAAAATTTTTTTTCGATTAAAACAAATATTTAGACATTTTTTCATACAAAGCTAGCAGTTTACATTAGATTTTCTTTATTTTTTTTTTTTAAGTGTAGCAACGCACGCCGGGGTCCGCTAGTTCTGTATAAGTTTTGGTTAAAAAAATATGTTTTGAATCTTTCTATCTCATTTCTAGTTTCCAATGAAATCAATTTTTTAAGGTAGATGAAAATTGTATATCATTTTACGACTTTCCCTCAACTCTTTTAAAATATATCTTAATATATTATTTGTAATTTATATTTATTATTTAAGAAACAACTTGAGTTTTAAGATATCATAACAAATGATTTAGTGTTGAATATAGTGTGTTTTTAAAAGGGAACATATTACTTCCAAAGAAGGTGTAAGCAATGAGGAAGAGTAGATAAAGGTTCCTTGCTTATTCCGCTTTCTCCCTTTTCTTTCGTGATGCTACTTGTTCTTTAGAGAAAGATTTTTTATACCTTTCATGAACATGAAATTGTATATTTATTTTGGTCCGAAGTATGTAAGGACCAGAGAGAGAAGCAAGAAATCCACCAAAATTTATAAAGATCGGATCAGAAAGAAAAGCTGTGCTGATTTAGCCATGCCCGTCTGTTTGTCCGTCTGAACGCAAATTAGTCCCTCAGTTTTCTGGAAATTTCAACCAAACTCGGTACGCAGATGAATCTTTATACTGTACCATCGTTACATACTGTATACAAATGACTTTTCAGAGTTGACATTTTGGTGTTCCACACATGTCAATTTAAGTAAATATTGACACTGAAAATCATCGAAGTTTGATATGTTCATGAAAGGTACATATGCAAAGAACAATGACAATGATTTTTCGATCAAATTATTTCGGTATGTAACTTCACATTCCATTAGTTACGAACAATATGTTCGAAACTTCTAAAAAAATTAAAGAAATGGAAGAATGATAATTGGGGCTTTAAGTCTGGGCATGTGTAAAATAAACGTCTTATCATCTAATTAGTCTCCTTCCCATCTTGTCAAAAATGCTTGGATAACTTTTCAAAATAGAATGATGAAGTCCACCTAGCTCAAACGAGTTCATAGGATTGTAGGAAAAATTTAATCGACATTTGAGCAAAAATAATTCTTCTCAGCTGCCTACCTGTACATATCTCAACACTTTCAAAGAGTGTGGAATTGGAAAGGAACTACCATTAAATTTTGTAGAGTAATAAAATCTGAGCCAGCGTCTATACTTTGTTACATATGCCAACGTAATGCCCAATACTAGCTGTATGATCCGACGTCGCTTGAAGATTACAGAGTTAAACTCCCATGTCTGCTATGCTAAGTAGTTGGGAATTCACTGGGACAGACGACTAGCATTAAAAACTCACACATCTTCGTCAAGAGAAAAGCCTTGGAATAAAATCATCAATCTCCTCTTTCTCTATGCAAAACCGTACGAAAGTCAGTATTTAACTCTGGGGATTTACCTCAAATTTCAATTTATGAAATCTCCAAATGTTTTAGTCCACACCACTCCGAAACCTGATTCAAATTCATAACGATTAAATTAAATTGCCGCTAAAAACCGTGTTCGCCTACAAACCTATCTAAGAAGCTCGCCGCTAATCTAATGACACTACCGCAAACTTTTTCAAGGCTGAAACGCCTTTACCTAAAAATTACAATATTTATTGAATTATTTATTATATGAGGAACTTTTAACTTTTCAATTATTTTTCAAACATTTGCAAGATGTTTTTAATTTTAAGACAGGATACCAAATATGAATAATACGAAAAAATTTTTGCTCGCAATAATAATACTTTTTGATTGAGGCTTTAAGTAAAACTCTAGAAATGATGATTATCAACTAAATCAAAATATATGTATATAAAGTGCAGGGTTATCCATTTTGGGGTTTCCAAAATAGACGTAAATTAATGCATTTAAAATAATACTTTTCATGAAATTCCTTTTTTATTATAAGGTTTGAACCTTAGCATTATATGTGAAATACTATATCATTCAAACGACAGTCTCGTGAATTTTTGCAATCTTCGATCCGTTTGAGGAAATTGTCGACCACCTTTTTGGCACATGTTTGGCGGTATCTCAGCCATAACTTGACGAATGTTGGTTTTCAAGTGCTCAAGAGGTAAATAAAGGTTTATTCGCATAAGCACGGTCTTTCACGTAGCCCAACATAAAAGTCCAACGGTGCCAAATCGCGCGATGTCGGTGACCAATTGATTCGCGGCCGCGTAATCTCTCTCGTAATAAAGCCATTTTCGCTCGTGTTATGTGACATGAGGCACCAACTTGCTGGGACTAAATATTGTCCAATTCGCGTTCTTCAATTGCAGCTGGCTCCCGTTGTTATGTAAGCTGGATTTTATATGGATTTAGGTGTGAAATAGACACATTTGGTTCTTCTGCTACACTTTCATTTAAAGCAGCGATATTCCAAGTGGAACGAGCAAAACGATTATTCCCAGGCCTTACAATATCTGCAGCCGATCCAGTAATTCAAATTTCTTTAAAATTTTACTTGCTTGAGTAGTAGGATGATTATGTGCACTATAATCTCCTCTTAAAAAACGAAACGTGGCCAACAATTTCAATGAGTTGCGCGGGTGTTAAGCGATCCATTTTCATAGGTGCCTGAATTTTAGCTAAAACAAAACATATTTGGTTTGACAAATAAGTTTGATAGATGTCAAAATACAGCCCTGTACTTTCGAAACCACTATATAAAGAATTATATATTCGTAATATGTATAGGAAATCGATTTCTCATGAAATTTTCATCGATATTGTATTTACATGTGCTGTACTTAACTAGAAACGTAAGTATTATACATTTTTATATACTACAATATATATGTTTATTTATATATATTTACTATATGGATATTTTTTTTGAGGGGGCAATATTAAAACGGAAAAGCAAGAAACAATTTTTTTGTTAGGACCTCTGAAAGCATTTATACCAATACTCATATCTCAGTTTTTGATTCGGTATGGTTAACGCAACGTACATACCGACGGGCGGACCGTCTTTAAGGACCTTTTTTGTTATTCTTTAACAGTGAGTAGTGATGAGCAGAATTTTGTTAAGTGTCAAGAATTAGAAATGCCCCCCTTGTGAGTTAGGGGATCAAGAATTTACCCACGTTAAGGCAAACAAAGGAGGCGACTAAAATCCAATAGTTCCCGCGACAGTCGGGTCTTTATACTGGAACGACCCGGATTTTTATCCGGCCAAGAATTGTCACTTCCGCAATATTCCCCGAAGCCCCATTTGGGGAATTTTCTGCAGCTACAACAACAACAACAAATGAAAATTCATCAGTAGATTCTTCCATAAGTACAATAACTTTGTTTGAATATAAATTGCTGTCAACGGATTGTTGGGAGACGGCAGTTTCGTTTTCTTAATATTTAAAATCTAGATACATACATATGTATGTAAGTTGTGGTGAAATGAGGATTCAAATCATGACAGGCACAATCAAAAAGCTAATACATTTTTTCAAGCTTTTAAAAATAGGCGACAAAAAATATTTTCTTTTAATTATAAAAACTTCATATGTACATACATATACATATGTATTATGTAAACACGTTGACTTTTTTCTCAAAACTTTATTTTTTATTAATTTTAAATTTATTTATGCAAAGTGTAAAAATCATTGAAACGCCAAAGAAATTTCGACAAACAAAATTAATATTTTTTTTTCTGCTGAGCAGCTGAGCAATGAGCGAGCATCGAGTGAGTATCGAGCTCTAACTCTAATATGTATCAAACATATCGCTACGCCCGTCAAGTTTGGAAGGTTAATAATTGTTATATAATAATATATAATCGAGTGGGGAAATCATTTTTAAGTAGATACGAGAAACTCGTAATACTACATTTTTAGGATGTATGGCCATCACATTCATTTTATACAAATCAACGATTCTGTTTAGGTCACAAGACCCTTTCATTAACAGAAATGCATGGATTAACGGTTATATATCATCCATATTAAAATATTTGAAGATTTTGTTTCACTAAAATTATGGGATCTACGTGGGTTTCCCAATGACACAATCGAGTGCGACATGATCTGTGATAAGCGATTCAAATGATTTCGAAAATAGTTCTACTTATATTCTTGAATAGGGGTAAAATAAAACAATTATTTAATTTTTTTTATATATTTATGCTCTTTTTATTGTACTAAATTGATACAATCGTAATGCACTAATGTTTCGGTTAAATAAATAAATATTTAAAACTACTCTCTTTGTGTGATAAATTGAATCGAGCCAGTTAAAGTTACATAAATATACTCAACCAAATTTAGAAGAGAGAAAAATGGTAATATAAGGATTCAGGACGTCTTTAAGGCTTTCATATCGGATGCGAGCATCGAGCAAGATTAATTTGCATTTGTAATACTAATTTCTGTGATAATTTAAAGAGTAACTAGATTTGAAATACTATGCAAGCAAGTGGGAAATTATTTGATTACTATTACAGTTGATGGCCTAAGGCTGGTGTTGTTATGCTGTTACTTTTTATTTAATATATTTAATGGGTGATCCATATCGAGAGTCCCTACTTTTTTTAAGAAAAAAAAACAAAGAAAACTCAAATTTAATGGGGAATTTTTATTATCATTCGAAAGAACATTCTTTGGCATTTATTTTTTGAAGATTATCTTTTCAAATGTTGGTCGCGGCTACGTTTCATATGGTCCATCCGTTGAGTCCAATTTCCGATGACTCGTTCGAGTATTTCGACTGGTAACTGGCGAATGACACGCGTGCTGTTTTGCTCCAAGGCCTGAATCGAAGCGGGATTGTCCGCATAGACTTTAGACATTACATATCCCCGCAGGAAAAAGTCTAACGGTGTGATATCACACGATATTGGTGGCTAATCGACCGGCCCGAAACGCGAAATTATCTGTTCACCGAAGTGTTCTCTCAATAAATCCATTTGATTGATTCGATGTGTGGGAAGTGACGTCGTCTTGTTGAAACCAAATATCGCGGAGATCACGAGCTTCAATTTCAGGCATCAAATAGTCGGTTATCATGGCACGATAACGGTCGCGAAGCGATGTTGCTTGGGAAGGTCGAGCGCCTTCAGTTCTTGCCCCAGCTGTATTTTGTATGCTTTCAATTTAAGATCTCGACGCAAAATGCGCCAAGTCGTTCCATATGTTGCTGCGAACGACGCCGAATCGATTCTCCACGGTCTTCGAGTACACTCTCAGTAACGGCCGCTATATTTTCTTCACTGCGTGCTGGGCGTGGTCTATTCGGTCGAATATTGTCCAATAATAACTGCTGGGTCCCAAGATGGGTGACGGTGTTGCGAATAGCACACTCAGTAGGCCGATTATGTTGACCATATGGTGAGCGAAGTGCGCGAATCACATTCTTTACAGAACATGAATTTTCGTAATAAAGTTGAATGGTTTGTAAACGTTGTTCAGGCGTAAGTCTTTTCGTGATGAATGTCAAACAATACCGAACAAAAGTAATATGACAGCTCGACACGACTCACGCGTGATCTGTCAAAAAAAAAGGCTTTTGTATAAAGCACCTCTACTTGGATCACCGAGAGTAAAAGTATTTTGAAACATCATTCAAATATAAAACGAAAATCCCATAATTTTTCGGGATTTGTTATTCAACGAGACTTAGTTTTGTTCAAATAAGTGTAAGTATGTTATTTATATAAAAAATAAACATCTAATTTGTGTATGCGCTTGAAATTTTTAAAAAGGAATAATATCGAAAATGCTCAGATAAGATAAAGCCCTTTCAGATATTTAGCCCTTTCTGATAAAAATTATGTAAAGAAAAAACCGAGCTGATATTTTCAAACCCAACTAAGCTTTTACTGTTATTGGTCTTTCGTGTAAATTGGCGTTTGGAAAATTCTAACGGCTTATGCTGCTAGTGGGCTAAAATCTGTTTCCTCAATATTAAAAACAACTTTTGTTCACATAACACCGACTTAAGCTGGTATAAGTAGATGAGTATAAATAACCGCTTAATTTTATGTTCTATTTTTTTTTAGTTATAAACAAATGTGCATTTACACATGTATGTGTATAGGTATATGTCTGAATAAACTCAAAGCAAATGACGATAATGAAATTAATTGTTTACACATTTGCTGACTTTTTATAAACACACGACTCTTTGTTAGCCTCATTAATCAAGTAATAATCAATTAGTGAATGCATATAAAACAAATGAATATTTAAGGAATAGACGCCGTTATTAATGCACTGGTATACAGTATAATAATATTTTATAATTGGATTCAATACAGCAAGCTAATTGAATGATCTGATTTGTGTTTACGAAATACTAAATGACTTTGTTCTTTGAAGTTTGCCGCCATATCAAAATGATAAAAGATAACATTTAATCAGTAATATTTTTTTTAAATTTACATTTAAATTTTTTTGATGCATTTATTTAATTTAGTCAAATGTACAAAACACCGCGTGCTAGGTTTTTTTTTTTTTTTGATTTTTACGTTTGATATTATTATTATTTTCGTCAAAAATTACTTTCCCATGATGGCCGAAATATTAGCCAATTAAAAGTTATTCTAAGTGAAACTTTCATTCTTCCCCGCACGTCTCGTTCAACTGAAGTACTTGGTATAACATTCGGAGTAATTTTTGACATCAGACTTCGGAATTTTAATACAATTTGTATTTCGTTCCCGCTTTAGCGGTCAAAAAATTTCAACTTCCTTTTGACTACACTGAAAATAATTTCCGTAATTAATTTCATATAACTGTATAAATAAAAATTGAGCTGCGTAACTGTACGCATTTTCCTGCAATTTGATTTCTAAAATTAAATTTCCAATTGCTCGTGCTGCACTAGTAATTTTTATTCCTCTTGAAAGTGCTGTCGGAGAAATTGAATTACCCAATATGGCCATTCAGATTAATTTCCCGAATTTGAAAATCTATTTCCATGAAACTTTTTAGGAGGAAATTTAACTGCCCTTGAAATAAAATTTCGAAGTTTTTTGCAATTAGAAACTAATGAATTACCAGGTCTGACGGCCCCTCCTATTTTCTTAATAGCGATTTTTATGGTATGTCAACGTTTTATTTGTGCATGATTCATATAATTTTCGATATCAATATTTTTATAGCACATAAAATGCATATAAAGCAAGTGAAGTGCAGCTACCTTATTGAAAAGCATTGCTAATGGCCATGGGAAAGTATGTACGGTCGTTGCGTTGATTGCCTTCTAGACATTCGTTCTATCGTACAGTTAGCCATTCGTGGGGATGTAATAATTGTCATTGCGAAGGCATTATAATTGAAAAAATCTAAAATTTGTTTTTTTACAAATTTTATTTATAAAGTTTCTCCCTAAGCCTAGCAGCAAGTGTGAAAATCTTAAATCAAAATTATATTCAAATTTGTTGTAAAAGTTGTAACCTTAAATTAGTTCTTAAGTTGTATGTTGGTCATCTCGGCTGGGAGAGTAGAGGACTCCTCTAATTCTTTGGATAAGCTTCGAAATATAGGGGTTTGTTCAAAGTATTAACCGATCCTAACCAAAAGAATCATTAAGAAAGGAGTTTTTCATAAATCCTATCGATCCTTAGAACACTTAAGCCTAACACAAAGCTTCCTCTAAGAGATGGGAAACATACAAATTGGTATAACATTATCATAGAGAATTTCGCATGAGACACACGGCCTTATTAGCCGGGTGATTGGCAGCTTGTATTGCCATCGGGGGTTTCGAACCCTTGCCCGGCCAACAACGAAAACGTGAGAAAATTATTATATAATTAAAAAAAAAAAACTCGAATTGTGTTCGACACTCGGAAGAGAATACCAAACCCTTCGAGCGTATTTCTGACATAAAAAAACCTGCTCATATAAACCCATCACTGAATTCGATGATTTTAAAATTATAATAAAGACAGACTACTTACATATGTATAAGTTGGTCAATATAGATTACAGGTCTCCAACAATCTCATAACAAATACTAATCAAGAATTCATTGTTTAGCTCCTACGAATTTTAGCATTACTTTCACCATCTGGTGTTTCATTTTCATACCAAATGAGAATTTTTTATTTACTGGATATATTCTATTATTCACTAACTTTTAATTAAATTTATTTATTCGATTAATATAAAGCGCTTGCATATATTAATATATGTATGTGCCTATGATATACAATATGTTTGTATAGCCACTTGTGTGCCAAGTATTGTTATCGCAGCCGGAGTATGAAAATTAATCAATTTCTAAATGTATTTACAATATTTTATGTGTAGGCTTTTGTCGACGAATACATAAAATATATTAATTTGATCAGACAGAAAGATAATGAATTTATAATTTGTAAATTAACAATGTTATACCGCCTGAAAGGGTATCTATTATACCCACTGTTTGAATACAATATGTTGTTGCCACCAGTTTGCTATTGCCATGGCCTCCTTGAAACAAACCATACGCAAAAATACTTCAAGTCACCACAAGCTCATTAATCATATTCGCGAAAGGGGAAATAGCACCAAAGAAAAATTATGTCTCGCCACCTCCGCTACCCGCTACCCGCTTCCCATACCAATTCCTTCTTAATTCATGCCTACGCACCAAAGCCCGTTGCCATTGCCGCCAAGCAAACATCACAATCAAAACATCCAGAATACTTGCCTACACAAACGCTTTGACGTTTTACATGTCACTAAAAGAGTTGGCCATAACTGAGTTTTATGCATAGACTAGTTGTCACTCTTCTCTTAAATAAATTTGCGCTCAAATGAGAAAAAGTTTGTGTACACATATACATTCATGCTTACATATGGATATAGTGTGTTTTGACTTGTCCATTTCTTTGTCTTCGATTTCATTAACATTTTTTTTTTTGGTGTTCTTCCGATGGGCGGAGCTTCTATTGAATACATATAGAAATAAAAGTAGAAATGTTTATAAGTTTGTACATTGTGCACATGTGCATATGTATGTGTGGGGTTTTATAAACTCAATTCATCATTATGTCTGTCGCGTGCTTATATCAGATGTATTTTGGAGAAAGAAAAAGCAGGCAGGAAATGAAATGTGTCACAAAGTGATTGTTTTCATCCATCATTTTCTCTTGCATAATTCTGTGTTGCATGTATTTCTTATTAAAATGAATTTATGTCTGGAGGCATGGCATGGTATATCCAGAAAACAATAACAATAACAATAATAATATTAATAACAATAATAGCTGTTCTTCTCTATTTTCCAAAGTATCCTTACATTGAGTTGAATTGTACGACCGTGAAATTAATAATAAGTTTAAAAAAATATGTCCTTAATAGATTTATGTAGAAACAATTATAAAACTTAATATTAGTTTAATAAAAAAAAATGTCTATATCTATCAACTCTAAAATTTGATATTATGATGTGAGGAAATAAAGTGTGCGGTGGGTTATTGTGAAGTGATTAAAGGATAGTGCTACAATCATAACAGGCTAAATATTATTGGCAGAATGGAACATATTTGTTTAGTAATCAGTTTTAGAATTATGCATATAGTGGTGAATGCATACATATATATATGATATATGATATGTAAGCAAAATCTATATATATATAAATCGATGCAAATTTTGATGAACGCTTATAACTTGAGAACCACCAGGTCAAACTGCACCAAATTAGGAGTTATAAAGGGATATTAGGAGAAGGTTAATGTGTAAGTTTTCATGAGATTGGCGGAGCCGTTCTAGAGACATGACCATTTTAGTGAACATTGTTCGCTACCCATACAAAATACATACAACAACAACAAATACATGTAAAATTCCAAAACACTCGTACATTACGTTGTATGTGGTGTTGAAAGAGAGAGAGGAGTGAAAAAAATTAAAATGAAAAAAAAAATATTAGAAAAAAGTTTGAAAACAATTTTTTAAATCAATTTTTTTCGTTTCCTTTTCCAAATAATCGAAAATTCAAAATTTCAGTTAGATTTTCTTGATTTTTTATAGGTGTACCAAAGTACGCTGAGATCCTCTATTATTATTATGCAAATCGATATTTGATTTTTAAATTTTGGAAAATTGAGTTCAAGGATATATTTTTCAAAACAAAAATTTACTTTTTTAGTTATAAAAAAAGTCAAAACTGGCCTACAGTAAATGTGAGGAAGCTGGTTCGATGACGTCAACGGTTGTCGTAACCTTACTCTCCATAAACCTTCATGCGTACAATACATACATATGTTATGTATGTTATGCCAACAAATTGTTCTTGAAATTGATTTTGTTTAAGTTCTATCAGTTAAACTCAAAATGAAGCGATAGACCATGCATTAGTGTTATTTTTTTTTTTAACAGGGATGATTATTGCTTGAAATTTTTGAAGAAAGACAAATCGTCAAAAATCGATTAGTGAGATGCCATAGTCAACTTCGTTTCTTTTCGAACGGACTGGACAATTCCGAGTTTTTCTGGCGTATTCGCTCTTTCAGCCAGAATGAAAAATAATTTATTGCGGTTTTAATAATCAGCTGTGAAAATTGTATGGCGAACAAACAGTTGTTTGTTAGTGTATTTGTTTGTGCAATTCATACTGGTTTCTGATGTTCGAAATTATACCCAATCTCTGAACATTACATCTTTTATATTTTTATTGTATTCGATAAATCTTTGCCTTAAAGTGACTTCAAACACAGCATTTCATTGATTTCGAATACATGTCAGAAAAAAAAATTCTAAATTTAATTCTAAATTAAGTTTTGGGCGGATCACATAGCGCAATTTTAATTTCAATTTAATTTCTGCTCGCTTCCGGTTTTGCTAATGGTGTACAAAAAGTAAAAGTCAATATAAGGAAATTTTTATTGCAAAAATAAAACTTAATGAAATTTCCTCAATAATAAAGTTTTGGAGACAATGATGCAGCCTTTCAAAGAACGGTTTGTCTCAATTTTTTTTTTGCAATGTGGTAGAGAAAATTCTTTATGCATCAGGTCTCTCATAAACCCTAAGATCTCCCTTACATTAGATAGATAAAGCCCACTGTCAATAAATCATCAGCAAACCTATTATCAACCAGGGGTATGCCGATATAACTGATATCATTGGCCTACTTTCTAAAGACTGGATAAGGCAGCGAAGGGATTGGGTCTGCAACTGAACGAGGACTAGACGGAATATCTTAAGTTATCACACAAACAGTCAGCGCACTCGCGTCAATGTTGACAGTCATAACTTTTATGTCGTAGACAATTTCAACATCATCTTCTTATTTCTTCTTCTTCTTTAGCAGAATTAACAACTACGGAAACTACAACAACTATGTGGAGGTTTTCCTTTTCCTCTGCTGACTCCAGCGGGCACTGCATCGAATACTTTCAGAGACAGCGGATGTCAGCGTAGCTGATCGCTAAATTATGTCAAAATTATCTTATAAAGCTCATCGGTCTATCGTCTGCGGAATCCGCGACCAACCATACGGAGTGGACCATAAATCTTCCCCAAAACCTTTCTCATGAAAAATTCCAAGGCCCACTCATCGGATATTGACAGCTTCCACCCTTCTGTACCCTAAATTAGGACAGGAATGAAGAGGGACTAGTGCAGAGTGAGTTTATGAAGGGAATACTTCTCCAACCTCTTGAATGGCAGTGCAAAATAAATACCCGATGATAGCGAGCCCTAAACCCCAATTAATGACGATGGTATAGACGTTCCAACATTCGACTATGATGGAGTTCGAATAGCGATTGTACACTTAAACCATAAATCCATAAAAAGGAGGCAGCAGTTTACGCGCCAATTAATGTGGGATAAGCGCATATAAGGTCCTTTCGAGTGTATTGCTTGAAAGATTAAAGCCCACCGGTAACAAACTAATTGGGCCTTATCTGTGTGACGTCAGAACTGGCAAATCTACTTTTGACCATATATTCACGAGGCGTCAAATTCTGAGAAACATCAGTGAAAAAAGGATCGATACACACCACCTCTTTGTCGATTTTCAAACTGCTTTCGATAACATGAAATGCAACTGCCTCTGTGCCGCTATGTCCAATCTCGGTACCAAACGAGGTTTCATTTAAGGTGACGCTTTTGTGTGATTTCTCCAACCTAATGCTGGGGAAAATAAAAAGAGCTGCAGAACTAAAAAAAGAAGGTAAAATATTCAACATTAAGGCTCGATTGTTCTGTTCTGTTTGATGTCATACTAATACTAGCAAAAGCATAATAACAATGTCTGGCCGGAAATCCAATGCACTATCACACTTGTTTTTGGCGCAGTAGTAGAATGGAGAGCTACCCGACTTCACTTGGTGTTTCCAATTAACCCAACAGAAATTAAATTATAAAAATAAAGTAAGAAACTGTTAGTTCGACGGGTCTCCTGTCTATTTATGTAAGGGAAACTCCAGACGCATTGTAATTGACTTAACCAAAATTTGATTGCGGCTCGAACATTCGGGCATTATTTTTTCTAAAAATCGGATATGAACCGGCTCAACCCAAGTCAACTATGTAAATAGATTTTTATAGTTTACACCTCTACTCCTATATATATGTATATATATGTATATGTAAGCATCGAGTCAGCCCCCCAGCGAGCTGCATAGCAGCTCTGACATTTGTGGGTGTGCAGCTCCATATTACTTTTATCTACTTCCGTTTATTTTTTGAATTATGGTTTAGCACGAATTTATTGCATACAAATGATGTTTTAGCAGTTTAATAGCACCAAAGGCATATTTACATATATCTGGGCAATACGTTAGATGTCCGTACATACATACGTATTTATTATATTTTTGGAAAATCCTCACAGTTGCACAGGAGCTTTTAGGACTGATAATGCAACAATAATAAATTTCAATTATCCCATTATGGTCATATGTAAACATGCACACATATGCATATTTATAAACATACAACTGCATTTTCGTGTAATAATGTGGTATACCTACATATGTGCATTCATATATGAGTACAAATTTACCATTTCACATGGCATGAAAGGATTTTTATTGTACAATCCATGAATTCTCATGTGCGAAATACTCCTGCTAACTGATTTCGGAATTATCTAATTAAAATGTATTGAAATTATGGTCTATCTCATTTCAATTAGTTGTTTGGGAAAAGGAATTATAAGCGATTTCAGTTTGATATTGAGGTTCAGGCACAGCGTTGAGCAAGCCAACAACTTATTATTTAGTGAAAATCATATGAAATTATTATTTTTTTCAAAGGATGCAAGACATGTGAATTTCAAAGTCTATCAAGAATTGATAATTTTGGAAGTTGTTTTCTTCAGGAAATGCTAATACCGTCGAGTATATGGCTCTGATGTAACAATAATTGTTTTTTATACGTCAATTTGATAAAATATTATAGAAATAGGATTAAACTATAAAATAAATGATTATTTTCTAAAAGTGTGCAATCTTTGAATCTTTGTCCGTCCGCCTATTTGAATACAAACTCTAGCACGTCAGTTTTGGATATATTTTTGCAGAATTTGGCTACCTGCTGATTTTTGAATTTTTTTAATTATTTATCGAAACCTGTCGAATTAGATAACTATGAATGGAAATATAGCCGATTTGTTAGACGTGGGGTTGAAAATGATAATATATTAATGGATCTCATATTAATAAAAACTCAATTCATGGAAGATTTGAACTTTTTACGTATGGTTCTACTATGATAATAATCTTTATTTTCCCCATTTTCTATAAATTCGTCCAAAGCTTTCAGCGCGATCAGCATAGTTGAATGAAATAAAATAATAAAATAAATAAATTAAATTCAGAAATTTGGTGCGGAATCATTCAGAAAGAATCCATATGAAACTGCTGAAAAACTAATGTTGTTGGATTTTTTGGTGCCATTTAATCCAATGAAAGGGATATTGATCAACTATTTGAAAAGGGTAGCTGGAAGATTGAAAGGGCTACTTAAGAGTGATAACTCCCATGGGATCAGAAGCAACAATAAAAAATTAATGTAGTACCAACCACTGTATTGAAAGCTCTAAAACATAGCGATATTCACATTTATCCAATAGTTCATAGAAATGTATAATTCCCTTTATAAACGAGACGTCTTAACGCTCTTTCTCCACACTATGCCGCATGAAAACACGACTCAGGGACAATTTTCTATAAGAAAGAGTAACTGGTTTGGCATTGCTGGACACGCATTATGACATTGAAGTCACTTTTTAAGAAATTATCTAAGGATTTTCAAAGCTTAGAACGCATCGAATTGCTTTTAAATTTTTTTATTCATAATTTGCATAGAATGGAGTGTTATGATGCAATAAAATTTATCAATCATACCTCTTTAATCAAAATTTTTTAAATTTCCTGTCAGTAATTTTATCGCTCTGGTATTAACTTTACTACAACTGCCGTTGAGAACATTTCTGATTAAATCTTTGGTAATTCTAAACGATTATGAACGTAATTTTTAAAAGAACGTAAGCACCTTACGGTAAATTTTGTCCGATTTTCTTTGCAAATAAAAGCAGTTTGTTGAAAGGAGAAAAGTAGAAATTCTTTAGACAAAATCAAATTTTTAATAAAGATTTAGAAACGAAACGTAGAATTGAAAAGTACATAACTGTCTTGTAACAGAATTTCATTTCGTTTTCCATTTTGATGAATTTTGCGATTAAGCACTTTGTAATGAGGCATAGTTAGCCTCTTTTATTTATGCTATTTGCATAACGACTGAGTGAATTTTATTTGAAATATTCTCCGAAACAACGCAAGCCCATGCAAATTGAGGTATTAAATTGATAAAATACAGTGGTCTTAATAAGTGATACCTGCAACAAGCAATGTGATACAAAAATATATGTACTTATACATACATATGTATGCAATTGTTCGGCCGATTCTATTGAAAGCGACGAACCCATGTACATAAGTAGTAAACGCGGATATGTAGGCGGTGGAGCAGCGGAAGGGGCGGTAACACTGGCAGCATTTAATTTGAATTATTAGGGTCTGAATGTGCATTCCGTTTTAATACAATAACAACTACGAATGTAATACATTTTACTTTATGCTCTATATAAATACATATACATACTCATATGTATGTACGATATACTAAATTCTTTGCTTAATGCGTTTATCCCATTCACCTACCATGAATTCACGTTCATTGAAATAAATACATACGAGTAAAAGAGTAAATACATATGTATTTTGTTTGTAGCAATCCAATAAACTAGTTATGCATAACTACACAGGACCTTTAAGCTCTAACTGTGAATATTACTTTGCATATGTACATATGTATGTATGTAAACGCACACATATATAAATATAGTAACAATATATAAATACATATATATAAAGCTGAGCTTATATTTTTCAATTTTCAATTGAATTCCCTCCTCGCTATTGCCCAGAATGCAACCGAATTTTCAAAGCACAAACACAAATACATATACGTATGTATATAAGTATATATCTTTGTTTATATTTATTTATATATACACACAGTATTTATATTTCCATGTTATTTGTTTGCATTTACCCCATCGCCAGCATAATGAGCATATGCAAATTATGTTTTGCGTTTGTGTTGTATACACTCATTTGGGAATATCCGCATGCACATTTATCTATTTATATATTTACAAACATATTTATGTATATACATATATTCACTTGTATTTAGATGCAGACAATTAATTTGTCCACAATAGTTTTACATTTGTTGGGACTGGTCGGTAATTGAAATATATGAGTGTAATTATCATTTTCAATGAATATTTATGATTTTCTTACTCCCAAAAGTGTAACTACTCTACATATGTACTTATATGTACATTGGTAAAACCTTACATATACATGTGCGAGATTGTTTCATATGTAAATATACACATATATATATATATATATATATATATATATATAGTGGTGGACAAAATTCTACAAACACCCGCTGTTTTCGTTGAATTTAAAGTCCAAAAGGTTTATTGGAAAATGTAATGATACAGATTATTTCAACTATTTTCCCCTGTCATAAAAAACCAACAAAAATAATTTTTTAACATGAAATAGTAAAGCTATGACAAAAAAAGCGTATATCCAACAATGGCAAAAGTCTACAAACAGTACATACATAACATATCTTAGCGCAAAAACTTTGATTAATATCAGGTAACCTGATCTTTTTAGTATTAAGTTGGTTCACCTTTTGCATCAATAACAGCTTGAAGCCGTCGTGGCATCGAAGCTACTAAATTTATCAATTCTAAGGGAGTAATACTGTCCCAAGCTTTAATAAGACGTTCTTTGAGTAATGCTGGGCTGGAAACCTGATTTTTTCTAATTTTACGCTGAAAATTTCTCCCAGACTATTCAATAACATTCCAATCTGGGCTTTCAGGTGGTGAGTGCGTGTCTTGGAGCATGATAAAGCAACCAATCCTTAAAAATATGGACCGTATGCTTTGGATCGTTATTCTGACCAGCCTGCGCCAAGCTCCTAACTGTCCACCGAAGGCTTCAGAATAGCTTCCAACAATGACTCATATATCAACCGATCCATATTACCCTCAATAAAAACAAGCTTTCCAACTCCAGATGCCGCAACCGCTCCCCAAACCATTACGTTGCCGCCACCATACTTCACTGTTGGTACTATATTTTTGGAGCTAAGTCCAGTGTTTACTTTTCTCCAAATTTTTTCCAAAAATCCATTCCCTTGTCTAAGAAGATTTTTACGTGGCATTTTACTGTGAAAGCCATTATCGTTCAGAGCTCTTCGAATTGTTCTTAAATAGACACACTTTCTTGATGAGTTTGCGATGTTTTCGACTAATTTTTGAGCTGTATCTTTAGAATCATCATTCACTTCCTTCAGAATAAAGCTGATATCTCTTCAAGTTAGATCCATCGGGCGGCCAATACGCGGCTTTTTTTCGGTGGATCCATTTTTTCATTTCATTTCAGAAAGGTCTGTACCTTTGGTCGACTTAGGATTAAAAAATTTTAAATTTCACCATACGATTTTTTCTTTCTTCTGTGCTGAATAACCAAGACTCGTACGTCAATTGACATTTCTTTTCGCGGAGCCATTGTTGATGCTAATGTGTTTAAACCACAACTAAATTCAATACTAGCAAATTAGAAAACATAATCTAAAAAAAATAGTAAAAAAAAGGGTACCTAAACGCCATAACAACACAGCATATCGATATAACTGCTAGTAAACCTGTAATGTTTGTAGACTTTTGTCAAGAATATTTTTTCGTTTTTTCATCATAATTTTATGTTAGATAATAGATTTGTTCTAATACATGTGATTAGAAAAGGATTTGAATGCCAGGCGGTGTTTGTAGACTTTTGTCCGCCACTCTATATATGGTATTCATGATGACGTTTAGTAGTCTTCGAACTTCGTTCATTAAAAGATCTCAGTTTCATTGTTCCGCCATTGTTTTTAAAATTTTTCTTTGGCTTTTGTTGGTTTATGGTGAACGTAATAATATTGTGCACACTGTTTTGGTAATGTATTTTCCACACAAATTGCAGAAGAGATCAATGATTCATAGCCATTTTTACCGATTGCTCAAAACTTGATGGCAGAGTAGGCTCGGAATCAATTAAAACCCATTCACAATCGATATGAGTAAGGAACTGCCTGATCACTGGAACGCTTTGCAAGCAAACTAACTACCGTAAGTTTCTTTAATGCAATCATGCCACTTCTAAAGTGGCAATTAAAAGCAGAGAAATTCTGAACAAACTCTCGATTAGGTGAAAAACGTTCGTTGTTTCGGTTCCCGGACTCAAGCGTATACCAGGGAACTATGTCGACGACGTATGCACATTCTGCACCGGAAGCGGGCTTACTCTTTTCCTCGCTCGTTAGGGCCAGGTGGCGCAAGAAAACTGATCTGAATATTGATTGAAGAGAAAGGAACAGAATCTTTACTAGTTCTAAGCCGTTTCTCCATTAGCACTGAAACCGCCTTAATAACTGTTTACGGTATTATTGGGACTTAAGAAAGTCATAATATATTTAATTGCGTTCATGTATAAATTTGAAAAATGGAAATAAGAGTTATGTGCATATGTAAGTACGTACATATGTATGTAAAATATGTAGATTAACGTAAGAGTAATTTATAATATTTATTTAAAGTTTCTAAAGTATATAATGCAGAATTCGCTTGCTGCTTTAATCACCGCTTACTGACTGAGTTATGGTAGTAACGGAATGGCTATTGAACCGGAGTTTTGAAGGCCTTACAAGTACATAACTTCGACGTGTCGGCTTCGAATCCAGACGCCTTCAAGTCGCCATAAATCTCAATATTTCGCTGAAATTTTCGTAAATCCGCCTGGAGTTCATTACGATGCCACCGTGTTTCGTTTGTATTAGGACGAAATTTGCAAGCAATGAACAATATATGCACTTCTAAACATAAACTAACGTAATTGTGATCATTTTCATTTTGATTGTTTTTTTTTTGCTCTCCGTGATTGTGATTGTTTTATTAAGTATAAGTGAGAAGTTTTTTTATTAGTTTTGATGGGGTTCATTTTCCAGGTACTGCAACAGTTCTTACATGCAAATAGAAATAGTCTTCAACGAATACCAATAGTCAGGACAGACTTTTGTTAAAAGTATGTATGTATGTATGTATGTACATACATAAATATTTATACCCGAATCGGTTACAAAATATTTTTTATGGTCGTACGTTTAAATGATATCATATTATTTAATTTTTATGTTCATTTTGAAGTGAATATCTTGCAAGGCATTATGAACCCCTAGTAGACGATGCTAGCACACCAAAATGATCTCTATTACAAATGCATACTACATAATGTAATAATGTAATTCAATTTAATCTTGAGTAGTCGAGAGCGTGTTTAACTGCTTTTTTGCTTTATTTTTTTTAACAGTGATCTTGTTCTAATGATATTTATGTATACTTGTACATACGTGGATGCTGTAAACTGTGTGAACTCATTTTATATTCATATTTTAAAATTTATTTTAGGATTTCCCGGCGATGGTGATGAAGATAGTAATGCGGCAAAGCGAAGGCGATCTAGAACTAATTTTAATTCATGGCAACTGGAAGAGCTGGAGCGTGCATTCTCTGCCAGTCACTATCCCGATATTTTCATGCGTGAAGCCCTAGCTATGAGATTAGACTTAAAAGAAAGTAGAGTTGCGGTGAGTTCTGATTATTATTTTGTTATATGTTGAGACATTGGTAATCACTTTATGAATTAGCATTGGCCGAAAAGTAAATCTATAAGCACTGGCTTTATTATCCAATTTGGGAGACGAAAAGACAAAATTTAAAGGGTAAAACATTTACCAGAGTTACATGTGTATCAGAGATGCGCACCGGTGCCTGGTTTCAGCAATACTTGTGTACTTTCCTTACTAACGGTGCGTATATTACTAACAGCAGCAAAAATGTGATGATTGTGTTTACACATCGCATTCGAAATGAACGCGTGTATGAAGCTATAAAATACAAAAATTAGTTGTTCAAACTTGTATCAAATAAAATTCTAAATAGATACATAAATTCAAATGCTAAAAATGAATTGAGCGATCGATGACCACTAAATATTCATTTTTATTACAAAAGGAAATTTTATGCGTTATTAATACACCACAGCAAAATATGAAGCAAAGTTTAGTTGTTACAAAGAAAGCAACAGAAAGCAAACGAGTAAACAAACATAATATTAGGGGGATTTTCTGTGTCTCTGTCTGTGTCATACTATGCAAATATTTCCTATGAAATGGTGCTAGAGAAACAATAAGAACAACACGGCACATTGTTGCTTTTTCCTTCACAGGGTTGCTTTTTCTTCTTGCTATCTGTCGGAAACAACTAAACATAGGTTCGGATATAGAATATTTTTCCTATCGTAGCATTTTTTTGCACATGTTTTGTTGTTGTGCCATTGCACGTATAGGAAAGCTTTGCTATCCGTGCACCGTAGCACGCATTTCCTAGCCATAGAGAATCCCCATATTTTTTTTTTTTGCAGCAGAGCTTCAATAAGAAAGGGGCCCAAAGTATCTCGATGATCTTAAAGGGACACTTAAGTTAATCTCGCTAAGTAGGAATGGACTACTACTGATAATACCTCGTATCTGCTTAGTTACAAATGAAATTCCTCGTCGCCTATGGAGTGAAGGCAGAATAAGAAGCCTTAATCGGCTTTTATATAGGGAGGAAGATTTTTATTCGCATCTAAACGTAAATTCTTTATGGTATAATAGGAATTGTTTTTGTACAGATCCCAACTTATCACTATGTATCACCTTACTAAATTATTTAGGTCAAGTTGCAAGAGCATTTCGCAGATCATAGATGAATAAGAGGAATCGTAAAGGACTGAGATGACTGCTTTGAGATACACCAGATGTTACTGATATTTCACGTGAAGTACTAGAGTTAAAAATTACTCTTTGCTTTTCACCTGTCAAATATGATGATATCCATTTGAGCAAGGATGGTGGAAATCCAAACATATCGAGTTTATAGTGAAGTATTGAGTGTGAGGCCTTGATAATCATTTTTAAAACCATTACTGACATGGGTACTGAATTCCAGCAGGTTCGATGAGGTGAACTTACTTTTACAAAACCCATGTTGTGAAGTGTCAATAATTGATGACACTGAGTGAGCTAGTTGGTCAGTTGTAGCGGTAGTTTATGATACAAGATATGCTATCAAATTTAAGCAGACGTAAAATATATGAATTTTTCCATAAAGAGGGAAATATATTTTGCTTGATTGAAGCATTGAATATGTTCACTAATGCTAGATATAGAAAATCGGCACAGAACTTAAATACGATAAATGGGATTACGCGTGTAAATGAAATTTACTTTATACGCCGTATTTTGGTGTTTTGATAACGTCCAATGAAGCACCTTGTAATAAACGGTATTTTTTAAATTTATTTTTATCAAGAATAAATAACGCAGCTGGTTTTCTACATTTGAATATACCACATATAAATGAAAAAAAACAAGCATTTTCTAGATTCCGACCACAAAACATTAAGAGTTAGACTAGCGTTAGTCTTCAGTCGGAATTTGCGTGGTGGTAGACCAGACACATGTATGAGTTTAAAAATAATATTAAATAGTTCGTGGCTTCATATAAATCGAGTTATTAGTCAACTTTCGGGAAAGAAAAGTACACTATATGATTATGTTTACCTCCATCGAAGGCCCTAAAAAATTATTTTCAAATAGATCTTTAACTAATCCACTTTTCTGAAGGAAAATAAAGTAAATCGAACATACGTTTTTTCGAATAAATCGATTCATAGGCCACTTCCCAGTAAATTTGTTTCTTATGAAAAATCAATCCACCACATTAAGAAAAGTTTAACTCACCACGACATGCATGAAAATTTAATTAATTTAAAAATAAATATTTGAAATTTCTGAAATGAAACGCTTTGTTCCAGATAGGTATGGTTCCAGAATCGACGAGCAAAGGTGCGGAAACGTGAGCACACTAAGAAAGGACCTGGACGACCTGCACACAATGCTCAGCCTCAAACCTGCTCCGGTGAACCCATTCCGCCAAGTGAATTAAAAGCCAAAGAAAGGTAATTATATGTCTTATTAAAGTACACACATTTAAACATTACCTTATGCCATAATTTTGTTAGTTAAAAAAAAAAAAGTTTTAATTTACCTTTAACATGCAAAGTCAATGACGGATTTCAGTTCTTGAGACATCTCGCTAGAGTATAAAAACTCCTATTTTAGTTTCGTCTTATAACCCAACCAGACCTTTGCATGCCTTCCAGCCGTACCAGCCGGCTGGAAGAGGGATATCCTGTCAAAAGTTATAGCCGTTGCTTGTTACGGCGAAATGTTGCCAACTGCCAGCATACATATTTTTTATAGGTTCGAATGTAAACGCCAATTAAGAATACATGGCATACGAGTATATAATAATAAATAACACTGGAAAATTCTATTTTTGTTAAACGAATTGTTTGATGATTTTTGTCAGTGTACCCTCATTAAAAATGTATAATCATTTTGTTTCAATCACAACCACCGTTTGGTCACTCACTTATTAATTTCTGACCTTATATATGTTACGTTCCTTTGTTTGAATAATTTAATTTTGGCGACTGTATAACTATTGCATTGACTTACGTTATATAAAATATGCGTTTATTACTTCGTAAATACTCCGCGGAGTATTCTGAAAATAGATGTTTTGATGTACTAATAAAACTAAATATGTATATATATATAATTTCATTGACATATTATTGTTTGGTGGTCCTAATACATTCAAAATTTGATATAACATGAAATATGTGAGGAAAGAAGTTTCAATTTTGTTGCCCAGTGTAATTAATTATGATTCAAATTTTGATTTCTTTAAAAAAAAGAGTGATTTTCTTAGTTTATTTAAAATTCATTTACAAAACTCAATACTAGCAACCTTGGATAACAGCAGGCAATCACCTGAGTCAGTTTTACGTAAAGCGCCAAGCGATGGTGACTTTTCATTTATAAGTACATGACACTCTCATAAGATAGTTTGTATCGGCTGAGTCGCTAAGTTTTCTTTTTTTTGCTGGTTATGATTAGAAATGGAAGGGGAGACTAAAAAATATCTGCTCCAAAATGAGAAAATAACACACACAACTTTTATATTGGATCACATTTTCCACTCTCTTGGCAATTGTTGAATTAAATATTGGTATGTTTTAATTTATTTTTATCCTTTAAATTTCGTTTAACAGATTTTCATTTGGGTTGATATCAAGCCAGTCCTAAATATCAGTAAATAGTCGAAAAACTCTCTCGAGTCACATTTGAAGGATGTCTTACTTCTGTTTTCCATCAGATTGTAATAAATTACACTTTGATTCGTCTTGCGCCCCTATTCCAGTATCATGAATTTCAGCCCTATTCCAGTATCATGAATTTCATCCAACATTTTTTTCTATTTATTTCGAAATATCTCTTTACCCTTTCTTTTTGCATATAACGTTTTTTATGCAATGTAACAATGAACTCCGCATCTTGCAAGCGCTATCATATCGCATGAGCTCGATATCCAAATTTAATTTTTTAGTTCGAGCAAACTTTCGAGCGGTAGTCGATATTGTTAGTTTTTATCTTCGCAATTAATTAAAATTGAAATATCCAATTTCTAGAATTTCAGTTTTTGTTAAGAATCAAATATATTAAAAATGTATTATTATCTTATATAATATGTGTACATATATAAATGCCGCTTTATAACCGCTGAAGTAATTTTTTTGGAAGAGCTCCTCTTCCAATGGAATGGAAGGAACTACAGTTTATTCTAAGCCACTGAAGCACACATTCCCTGCCGAGAGGGCGACCGCAGTTAGAAGATTCAATTCTCTGTTATTATGAATGTGAGTTTGGTTAGGATTCAAACCAATTACTACCCTTATGGTAGTACGCACTGCTAGTCACTCAGCTAATGCAGTCGCCATTTTCAATATAGTATTTACATTCGAATATAAATATTTATAAACAAAAAAGCTTCATTAGAGGGTCAATGATTTAAAAGCTTTTCGAAATTGCATTTACTAAACAATTATTTTATTTATATTTCTGCAGAAACTTTAAAACTAAATTTCAAATTCATATCATATTAATTAAATGATTTAAAAAAGCTGCTACACCGGTATTTCACAAAACGAAATCGCTGTTGATTTTATTAATATAAAAAGTTTACAACTTATATTTTACACTTTAGTTACTTACTATAAGCGCTAAACTTACTTATAATTTTGAGTTTGGATTTTTTTAAATAAACATTTATGAAAAAACAATTCACACTTTTCTTTGAATTGAATACGTGATTATAATAATCGCTTTTGCCATTTTTGATTGTACCGGTTTCGCCGATAAAAGGGTCTGCATTTTAATCCGCTCCTACCGAGCATCATCTCTTTTAGAAATTTTAAACGATGAAAAAGAAGATTCTCAATTCGTATTGAGAGGGTATATATTTGTTCATACATAATGGGAAAGCATAACTTTTTAAAGGGATCCCATTTTGATAACGAAAAAATAGGTGTGTGCTGCGTGTTCCGAAAATAAAATTTTAAAAAAATTAAGCATATTGTGATTAGTACAGAAAATTATAAAATAAATACTTAAAAAAATTAAAAAGCAAAAAGTAATAAATTTTAATTAATGAATAAAGATTACTAAAATACCCACTTACACTTAAAGAAATAACCAAATCAAATTAACCAGCGATAAACCATAAAGGCCCTGGCCCAATTCGAACTAGCTGTACTGATGTTCCTCGACTTAGTATGATTTTATTACCAGATGAGCGCATTAAATGCTGTCAAAATTTCGACCAAAGCGCTAACGGGGTAAAAATATCTACTATCAAAAGCACAGGTCAATAGAACGTTGATCTATTATAAAATTTGCAGTGCTTCGTATTTTGTAAGTTCTCTTAGCAAAGCAAGTACAGCACCTTTTCCTTTAACATTTAAAAAATGCGCTTTCCCCATTACCACTCTCAGCGACGTGTTCCATCACCCAAAGAATGATTCAGAAACTTTTTTGCTGGGATGGAGGCTAAACTAGTTTTTTTTACATCAAATTACAATACAATCTTTCTGAAAAATTACAAGCCAATTTTGTGAATTCGATTTATCTCAAATACAATATTTATTATGGTATATAAGTACTCTATAAGACATAGAGTTCTCGGGGGGAATGTCTACCATATTCTCCTCCTAAACCGGCCCTATCTAATGTGTGCCCCAGCGTGAATGCTCGAGATTTTCAAGCGAAGCGTCGTATCGCTTCAAATGGATGCTTCACATAATTAATTGAATTGCTTTCAATTAATTAATGAAAATGTTGTCTCCGGCGCTGACTCAAAATTCTTATGGTATCTCACATTAGTTAAAGAATTTAGTTTTTAAGGCTGAAAAGTTTTATTAATTTTTGCTTTTTAGTTTTGTGTAGTATTTTATAACTCCACAGGTTTATCGCATACATTTTGTATATTCCTCAATACAATCTTTATAACTGTTTTAAGAAGTTTGAAATAGAATAGTTTCGAGAATATCATTAGATTAGTTATTAGGTTATTAAGGCGCTATCTCTAAATTTAATGATCAAATAAATAATTTTTTCTTTACTTTTTAGGGCTCGGCGAAGAAAAAAACTTGCAAAAGCCATTGATCGGCAAGCGCGAAAGTTACAGGCCAAAGGTATCACGGTCGATCTTGAAGCGCTCAAGGCCGAATACATATCACAACATAAAGCCAACGGTACATTTTCTGACTCAGATCTTGAAGACGATGGCATCCAGATAGATGTAGTGGGTGGAACTGACAGCGACGATGACGGCGATGACTGCTCATTTCAAAGCCCTAGAGCAAATAGTTTAATACCAGGGAGCTTCTCACCAACCAGTAGTCAAAATGGTATTGAAAGTCCAGTGTCAAATGAAGAACGACACATTGAGGACGACAGTAATGCCACCGATGTCGGTGCAAAACCTTCATTCATTTTTCCTACAGCAAGTAACCTACGCTTAAGTCTCCCAAATTCTAATATACCCGCCAATGAATATCAGCAGCAGCAGCAGCAAAAAGATCAACATAATCAAATACATCAAAATCATAATAGAAATCAACAGCAAACATCACCAATTAGTATCCGAAGGAATAATCCATTTAGCATAGAGTCGCTGCTGTTTAACAACACGTGAGATTTATTGAGATGGTTAAATGGTTAATTGCAAGGCAATAAGTTGTATGCTTTCTCGCAAGCCATTGCTTATGCCCACTTTATCCATCAACAACAACACATACATAGCTTACGTGATAGCACAACCCCTCCACACACACACACACACATACCGGCTGTACTTTAGCAAAGCCACTCTTTATATGTATGTACATCAATATGTTCTTATATACAGGATAAAGGGACTAGCAAGAATAAATAAGTAAACGCTTATTATATATATATATATATATATATATATATATGTGTGTGTGTGTGTGTACATACCTATTTCTGTATATATTTACTTATGTATTACTAGTTAATACATTCTAATACGTTCATACACACATGCATACACACACATAAATATGTACATGTACATGACTATATAGTCATACATACATATTTATCAAAACGTACGAGAATGAGCTCAACTAATAAGCGGAATTGCTTGATTACTATACACAAATATCTGTACAAAAACAGTTTTCGCATCAGAATGCCCAGGCCCAGGTATTACCACCCACACAAAATTCATATGAAAATTATTAGAGAAACGGTATGTTGTTGTACTTATATGCTACCAGCAAACTTGCATATGTATTGTAGTTATTGAAAAAAAAGCACATCCAGAACCACTTACGCAATAATCGTATAATTGAGGTATCATAATAAGAAGCAATTTGTTTACACATACATACATGCATACATGTATATAAGTATATACATACATACGTATATTTGAAAATACGACAAAAATACAATGTCCAATTCTATAATTTTTCGAAAGAATTCTTCACTGATATTTCCATCATGCATGTATGCTAGTGTATAGACACGTACGTAAGTGTGTACAAATATTTACAACCGTTAAAATTTATTTGTTCAATGCAACCATGAAATAAATAAATGTATATACATACATATGTATATCCGTACATATTTTACTTTCGCTGGGCGAGATAAACAGTCCGATTTTTTTCAAACTTTAATTTTTATTTTTGTATTTTTTATTTAAAAATATTGTACAGAGCCTGCCTTTAATATCTGTTTTGGTTTAGAAAAACCGATGAGCACGTAAAGTTAAACTCTGCATTTCTAACCATTTTTTAAATTTATGAATTAGCGAATCCAATCCTCCACTTCTCCATATCGCATTCAGGCCCAAAGAAAGTATATACACATATACATATGTATGTAAATATAAATTAGAATTAAATATATCATCCAATTCCTGTTTTAGATTGTAATTTAAAACATTTCTTTTATAAAGTGGCGCAAATGCTTATCACGTCGAATTACTTGAACTCGTCACGAAACAATTAGTCTCAAAAAGTTATACATCATAAATGGAAATGGTAAAAAGATACAACGGTTGTGAGCACCTCGTTATAATTTTATAAACCAACTAATAATCATATCCGATTCAAACAAAAGCAAACGAATGAAAGTTATGACGAGCCGAACACATATGCACGGAGTTGTAATGTTGTTCACTGATTTCTCTATGCAAGCAAACAAGAATTTAGTTTAAACTAGTGAAAAAGTTTATGTCTTTATGATTTTTCGATGCTTTAAGACACTTTGTGAGTTCGTCGGATCACAATATCCGTGAACCTGCCCTACGTCGCTTAAATGGGGATTATACGGGTAAGGAAAAGCGATTTAAATCAGCTGTGAAATGAGTTTAGATTATCATTAAAAATGTAAACACGTAAAAAATTAGTATATTATTTTTATTAAAATAGTTTGATCCTCATAGAAAAGTTTTTAAGATTCTTTTGTCAGTAGGCTTTCGTTGAAAATGTCCGGAAATAAGATTGATGAAAGTTCCATATAGAAGCATTTGTAATTGCATTCGTACTGTGGAACCTCTTTCTGTTGAATTTTATGGTTTTAAGTTTTCATAATTTTCGTCATTACTTGAACTAAAATACATTTATATATATATATATTTAGCTTAATTGTTTAAATGAATTTATTTTGGTATAAAAATGAACTGTTTCACATCCATTGTGAATTAAAACAACGATCCAATTATGAGGGGTAGGAGATTCGTCTGGATTCATATGTCCGAATTCCATTCCATTCATACGATCGACGTATAGTGTAATGTACTTGTTTGCGATTGAGTATACGTTCACAGATAAGGTGATTCGAGCACAGTCGTTTGCTCTTCTGAAAATACAACACCGATTTGTGCAGATGTAAAGGGTGTTTTTTAAGTTGCAATAAAACAACGATGGATTATTCGATTGACATGAATTTTATTTATCCGTAAGATAATCTTGTGGCATTACATTTTAAATATGATTACTGGCATATGACCGCCACGGCTGGCCGGATGTAGTCCAATCTGGACGTCCAATTTTCGATGACTTTTTCAACATTTGTGGCCGTATATCGGCAATAACACGGCGAATGTTGTCTTCCAAATGGTAAAGCGTTTGTGGCTTATCCGCATAGACCAATGACTTTTACATAGCCCCACAGAAAGTAGTCTAGCGGTATTAAATCACAAGATCTTGGAGGCAAATTCACAGGTCCAAAACGTGAAATTAGGCGGTCACCAAATGTGTCTTTCAATAAATCTATTGTGGCACGAGCTGTGTGACATGTTGCGCCGTCTTGTTGAAACCACATCTCCTGGACATCATGGTTATTCAATTCAGGAATGAAAAAGTCAGTAATCATGGCTCTATACCGATCACCATTGACTGTAACGTTTTGGCCGCCATCGTTTTTGAAAAAGTACGGACCAATGATTCCACCAGCCCATAAAGCGCACCAAACAGTCAGTTTTTCTGGATGTAACGGTGTTTCAACATACACTTGAGGATTACCTTCACTCCAAATGCGGCAGTTTTGTTTGTTGACGTAGCCATTCAACGAGAAGTGCGCTTCATCGCTAAACAAAATTCGCTTATGAAAATCGGGAACAACGGTAATCTCGTTTTGGGCCTATTCGACAAATCTACGCCTTACTTGAGTCTATTCATGATGAATTGCCAAACCAAACTGAGAATAAATCACTTAACAGCTGTTAAATCGGTCGACATCTTGAAAAGTAATGCCAATTTAAAGTTCTATACCTCTATAAAAAACACCCTTTATATGCATACTGTATGTATGTGTCGTCCAGAAATTCTTTGAAATGTCGAAAACTAATTAAGCTCAAGTAAATAAATGGAAATGCAACCGTTGAACATTAATAAAGCAATTAGAAAATGACAATTGGAATGCAAATTTAATTTCATAAAAATGATTTTCGGAGATTTGCACTCTAAAACTCTTACTGTTTAATGAATTTGTTGTGAATATACATGAATTGTATGAATCGGAATTAGTTTCAATAGGAATATTTGTCATGATTAAATTACAATTTTCTCATTTCCAGAAATAATATGCCCATGTAAAGCCATTATAGGAAAAGTGTTTTTGTGACAAATAAAAACATATTTTATTGCATCCCAGTTTGGTACACTTGTAACACTTTCCTTTTGTTAATACGTGCGGGTTGCAAAGAGATGACGTAACTTGATTATTATACCATCAATCCAATGTTCCGAACATGCGTTTCAAAGCTTCTTCCATCGTGCGTCTTTTGCATTATATGTCATTCATTCGAAGCGTAACAAATTATGTTTTTTTTTTTTCATTCAAATATGTCGAACTTTGTACCTGAAGAATGATTTTATCGGAAGTTCTTCTTCATCACTCTAATATGAGGGAAATCGCTGTTGAGAGTGATCGTATTGTGACTGGTGATAGAAAATAGTTCCATTACGACAACCCAAAGTTTGGCCTACAAGTCAAATTAACGGCAAGGCCGAATATCCATGACGCCTCAAGTCGCAATACCGGTTGAAAACTATTATGAGAACAGTGGCTGGGAAGTTTTGCATCACCCACCATACAGCCTAGAACTTGTCTCTTCTGTCTACCATCTGTTCAGAGCGATGTCGAATGGTTTACATCAGAGAAGGGTATTAATCATCGGATTGATTCATTCTTAGTAGTCAAGCCACCGCAGCTATAGCAGAAGGTGTGCAATACTTTCAATATTACTATTATACTTGTTTTTCTTGGCGGCCACGATAGCCGGGTGGTTAGCATTCGCACTGCCATTCGGAAGGCCTTATTTCCAGCCCAGATTCGATCAACATCCAAAAATTATAGAAAATAAATTTTTCTAATTGCGGTCGCCCCTCGGCAGGGAATGTCAAGCCCTCCGAGTGTATTTCTGACATAAAACTAAAGCTCTTCATAAAAATCCATCAGCCGTTCGGAGGCGGCTTAAAATAAATTATAGGTCCCTCCATTTGCTGCTATAAACATCAAGACGCAAAACCACAAACTGGAGGAAGAGCTCGGCCGAAAATCGCTTCAGCGGTTACAAAACGCCAAATATATATACGTATCTACATGTTTTTCTTAAATAAGTGTTAAAATTTTGAAAAACATAGTTGCAGGAATCAAGATCTTTGGTTAAAGTAAATTTTCACTTTCATAGTTTTATTAAGTATTGCAATTTCAGACGTAGAATTGAAATAACTCTTTGAAAAATTAGATCATTTGTAGTGCAACTCAACAAATGTGGGAAATCCATAAATCAAATTATGAACTCGGCGTTTGTGTATATATTACATATATATACTTGTATATTTATTTGCATATTTATTACGCAATTATGGCAAGGGACAACTCTCACCTTGTACTTTTATATAGGGCAAGTGACTTTGCTCTGTACTTATGTATGTAGATTTTTTTAATAAAATACTCTGTGTACATTATGTAGATTATTGCGGACAGATGCTTATTGTGACTACAACAGAAGTGAAACAAGTTAAGTTTAATTTCCACAAATTTCTATTATTTATTTAAACAAATAAATTGCTAAAACTAAAAAAAAAGAAATATACTCCCCGTTACGGCCACTTATAGATAACAACAATGTTTAAAAATAGTGGAGAATGGCCAACTACTTGGAGAATTAAAGTAAATGAGTATAAGTAGCATTTACCATAGAAAAGACGCATGTTCCTCAATCTCTATAAATAGTAATAAAATACCACAGAAAGAATTCGTAACTTACTCGTAGATTAAAAGTTAAGTCAAACTAAGTTGAATATTGCAAATTAAATAAGTATTACTTTTTGGTATGCTTATAAAGCCACCATGGATATATGGGATCCAACTTTGAAGTTCAGCATCTAAATCTATTCTACACAGAATTCAAAGGTTACAGTCTAAAACCTTAAGAGCAATATTCAAGGCTCGTGGTATGTAAAAATCTCTGCAATTCACAACAATCTAGGAATTAACACCGTAAAATTACTCATTAAGGTCATCTAACCACCCAAGGTTTCTAGCCAACAGTTTCTTACAGAAGAACTACACCAATCGATTAAAGAAAAAGGGCTTAGGTTTGAGCTGTGATTAAGGCTTTGCCGCATTCAATTGTATTAAATGGGTGATATTTTCTGTCTACATATATTGAAATATTTATTATAACTTAGTTTATGTTATCCAAAGGGATCAACTTTTGTTACATTACAAATTTTGTGTGTCCCTAATGGTTTCTTTCTACGTATGTATGTATATAACCACATTTTTTGTTAAAGCTCAATTGCATATATCGACACTGAGTAATGATTAACTTGAATTATATATAAAAATTATCACAATATTTTATGAAATTATTGATAATATCTGGAAAATAGTGAAAAAAATTGTGACGGGAACAAGTTGATATTTAAATTCTAATCAGTTAGCATAATAAAGTTGAGCCCACATATACTATGAATGTACATATGTACATATGTATATATGTCTTATACTCTTAACAGAGTACCCGACCACATGTTGTTGTGGCATTCTGTACTTTGTTTCATTTAGATGCTATAATTTAAAGTTTGGAGTTTGAATATTTTTGAACATTACGGCGGCTGGATTTTTTTTTTACCTACTAAAGGAGGGGAGTTTCAGAAAATGTGAATATGAGCATATCATAGTAAGTCAAACTTCACTACTCTCACCTGTGCTTAATCCTAATGCCGTTAAACGTAAACATAGCTTGCAACCGTTATGAATGCAACAGCACCGTCAAACTCAAAACAACCTGCAGCCATAGTATACTAACATCATACCAATTTTCGTCGATCTGTCCGTCTACTTATATAATCCTATTCTAAAGAAAAAAATAGTTTATATATACATATATATATATATATATATATATATATATATATATATATATATATATATATATATATATATAATGGCCCATCAGGGAAAGAAGAGTACTATATAAGTTTATTTAAACAAAAATATACATCAGAACAAAACATAAAAAAATTCCACCAAAACAAAATTTTTGGTGGATAGAAAAAGTAGTAGTGTTCATGTTAAACTAAGCGAAATGCTACCTATATATACAATTTCAAAAAAAACGAACCATACATACTTTTTGTTCCAATAGGTCTAACTGATCCACTTACCGAAAGTTTCTAACCATTTAAGGGGGTATTCTGGTATAAAAATTTGAAAATATCGATTTTTTCCATATTTTTGTAGTATAACCCTTTAAGAATATGCCCGTAAAAGGATTTTTCGAAATTTAAATTATTTTCAGAGATAAAGGTGTTTTGCTGACGCGGCATCCAAACCGGCTCAGCCTTTACGCGAAAACTTTGACCACGTTTTTCTCGAAACTGGCTTCTTTAAAACGATAACCACGATTTCTCAAGTCTACTGAACCGAATTACTTGACATTTGGTGTAAGCCTTCTTTATAGACTTCTCTATCGCATGGACTAAGCTTATTATTTTGTAAAAATTCAAAAAAAAAAAGTAGTAAAAATTGTTTTTTTTTTTTCAAACAGCTGCCATTTTGTGTACATTTATTTTTAACAATTCTTTAGTTCATACGACAGCGATTAATATTTTTTTCATATTGCTAGAAAGGTTGGAATCATGCTAACTTTTTGAATTTAGAAAAAAAAAATTTTCATTTTTTATCTTCTGATAGTAAAATTGTGATTGCCTTTTTTACGACACTTCAAAAATTACCTTAAATTCAAGCGTCTATACTGGAATATCACCTTAAATCTCCTATAAATTTACTCAAATATGTTAAAATCAAAATTAACTAAATCGGTACAGCCATTCTCGAGTTTTAACAAGACAAACGAACAGCAATTAATTTATATATATATATACATAGTATTATGGCATTACCAAACATGCTTTCCGTAAATAGGTAAGAATTTTATTGAAATTTTACAACATTTTACTTGATGAAAGCTATAACTCTTGAAGGCCAGATGAGCAAAATTAAAAATACAATAATGTCTACGCTCAATACAAGTACGAGTGCAGTCAAACTGGTGTACATACATATATTTAATTTTACTAATGTGTATGTATGTGTGTATGCAATTTGATAAGTGTAGAAGGCTTTGAATATTAGATAAACCTATTTTTAAGTGCAATACAAATAGATCTATAAATATATACAAGTACATATGTATGGGCATATCTGGTTGCTTACATGTATGTATGTACATATGTACATATGCAACTATATTAATTTAGGGTAAAAGCGGATAATTGAAAATGATAAATTACGTAGAATAGATTGTAAAAGTACAATATACAAATGTACGTGTATTTATATATATTAAAAATAATTTTTGACTTTATGTCTGATGCTTTAATACCTCTGTAGCATTTTAGTTCATTTAGTATTATAATTGTTTGTATTTGTATTCGAAACGAAGTAATTTGTATAGATTCGCAATTAAAACAATGTAAAATATATAAAAAATTAAAATAATAAATAATTAATATGACTTACTGATTCAATTGAAAATTTTGCGTAAGAAATTTACAAAAACAAAAAACATTACATGGCCACAAGTCATTACGTCTGAGAAATCCTTTTAATATTATTCTTGGGAGAATTTCGGAGTTTCGAAACCTTGTTGTGTTAATATTGGCAAATTTTTATTTGGTTTTAAAATAGATGAAAACATATATACATTTTAACTTAGTTCCAGTTAGACCGTTATGGCTTGTGATCACAGTTATGTTATTAATTTTTTGTCATCGGCATAATATACAGGTAAGCTTTTTAATTGCTTTGTACTTGAATGTTTTCGGTTCAATACTCATCGAAGTAAATTGTGCATAACTGTGAAATTCAAATGAATGGAAAATAAAGCTCATTTTACATATCCATCTATTATATGAGACCGATATAGTGGGCTTATATTGGCTTGCTAGAATATGCCTCGAAATATTGGGATCACGTTTTATTCTAAAAAATTTTCACTGGAAAAAACGGCAGAATATATTGTCATATTTATATCGGTATTATATCGGTTTTGCAACCAAATTGTATAGAAATTCGTTTTTCGCTGTTAATATGAGCGAACAAATATTATTTTTATTAAAACAAAATTAAAAATTATTCTGTATATAATATTATATTATTAATTAGCAATCCTACTTATATACATTTCTCAGACTATTAATGCCTGAATGTATGCAGGATTGCAAAATACTCGCTAACCCAACATTAAGTAAAAATAGCGGCTAAATATTAGCGCACTTAATAGTTGTTGGTTACAACAGATTACATAGCAGGCGTTGGCTCAGTTGGTAGAGCACTCGCCTGTGATGCCAGAATCCGTCGGTTCGATTCCTGGTAAAAGATGTCTGATGAGGAGATGTGGTGATCTCCGAAACAGCTGTCACTTCTACCATTTATTCTTTGTTGTATAACAATATTCAATGAAAAAATAATGTTTCCAATAACACTAGGCCTTTGAATAAAGCTCATTACTTATAAAACAGAAATTAAAAATAGTTTGTTAAAAATTCAATTCAAAAATTTAATAAATAAATTCAGAAACAATCTGAGTAATTATAATCAATAAATTTTGTTGATTTTCTTTCAAAAGAACATCAATTTCTCAAGGGAATCATAACCAGTGATGAATTATGGACTATAACGTAGTCTTAAATCGAGCATTAACCGAGGAAAAGGAGCCCGACAATAGATGCCAAGAGCCAACACAGTCCAGCCTCGCTTCAACAAATCTCATGGGAATTCGAAAATATTCGTTATACAGATTAATTCGTTGTAATGAGGCTAGTTTGGACTACGATTCTATTTAACAAGCTAAAAACTGATCACTAGAAAAGAGTTAACATACTTTTCAAATAAAAATAAATTACAAGAAGAAGTGTTTAATTTACCAACCATCATATTAAACAAGATGAACCATAAGAGTCGAAGAGTTTAACGTGGCTGATCCTTTAAGAAGAAATATATAAATTTTTCACTAGAATTTACGGACGTTTCTAAGTTACTTAGCAAATATCATTAAAACAAGAAATTTTTGAGGCTTGTTATATTAAGGTTACACTTTATACAACCAAAGAAGATTATGTTTTCATCGAGGTGGACCTCTAAAGGTATAATCTACTTTCAGCTGCTTCCAAACTATCCAAATGTCTACTGTCAACAACAGTGTTATCTTATAATAACACAAGCCCCAAATCCGAATTCCGAAAACTTATCAAAAGTTAAGAAGCTGATGTCACATACGCCTTGACTTGACCATCAGATAACCCCCTCCCTTCATTCAGTTGGATGGTAAAACATTCGATTCCAATGAGGATGATACGAATGAGTTGGCCTAGTTTCTTGTTTATTAAAAGAAAACCTTCTTTGCATGTTTTTTAATTTGAATCTTACTGAAAGTTTTAAAAAAATTACAATTTAATCTTATTTCATTACAAAGCATATCTAAAATATATGAAAGGGCGGGCTTGGAAAAATGCAAGTATATTCATATATTCTGATACAAAGAGAGCAAGCAAGGAAAACAAGTATATAGGACTGCATTATCCCCGATTGCGACATATTTTTCCTGCAAATGTTGTATCTACAGTTTATTATAAGCCGCCTCTGAGCGATGTTTATGAGGAGCTTTTTACATTGACTAGATATTCACACCGTAATTTTAATTATTTTAAAACTGCCTTTCACAGCGAAAAAAGGAAATTGATATCCCTGTAAAATTGAAAGGGCCATGTAAAGGAGCTCTTCAAGTGTTACTATTCACTGAGTAGACTATTGGAAAGAAAAGTCCACTCTCGACGAACGAAAAAAAAAAACTAAACCCTAAAAGTCACTCATTATTCTCCTACTGCTATATGGTACTGAAGCCTGGACGATCCGATTAGTCGGCACTAGAAGTAAAAAAAAACAGCGGCTATGCTGGTTAGGTCAAGTCGCCCGCATATAGCAAGGCACTGAATGTTTGAAAGTATTTAACATATTTCATGTTGGAAATATAAGTATAATCAAACGGGTTGAAATTCCCTTCCGAGGAGCAATCGCATCTAAAAATTTAATTTAATTTAAATTAATGTTCCATATGTTCTTCATGGAAATGGGCACTGCTAACCACTCGACTAGTGTAGCCGATTTTCATTGCTTTTTCAAAATCTATTACTGCCACTCGGCCGTTTTGAGTTGTTTATATGTATGTTGTTTATAGATATTTTGCTGATGAAGCAACGATGGAGGGCGCACTAAAATGGGTGTCAACTTCTGCAGCGCCAACAAGTAATGAAATATAGTTGCAATTGATTTTTGGACATTCTTACCGAGCTACTGTCCCTGGATAACCACTAATATTTATCAATTCCTCTGGATTTATAATTTTGTTTTTGCTCTTCCTCTCGGAAGTTTCAAGGCAATAGCCAGTTTACATCCATTGAATTTCTACACCATATCCTATTCGGAAAAGAGACAAGCCATTTTTTTTATAAATTTATTATAGACTACTTAATATGTACAAGTATGTATATTTGTTAAAGTGACAAAGCAAATTAGATGTGTTTTTAGCTTATAGCACTTCAAAACCGGTTAAGCGATTTTCGGCCGAACTCCTCCTCCACTTTGTGGCGGCGTCTTGATGTTTTTTCTGACAAATGCAGGTACCTTCAGTTCATAGCCGTCATGTTAGGAAGCTGCTCGGCGTCAGTTGGAACCAGGTTCTCCACCTGATTTTTCCAACGTTGTTGAGGTCTTCGTCTTCCGAGTCTACTTGGCGAGTTCTGCGTCAAACTCTTCTGGAGTTTTATCACCCAAACAGAGGACATAGCCTAAGCGTAGCCACTGCCTCTTAATTTGCCGTACTCTGGCAATGTCATCATAGTACAGTACATAAATCGTTTACGTCCGTGAGGTACATTAATCGTTCAAACGTCCTCATCGGCCACGCTGCTGCACCATAGGAACAAGAGAGGAATTTTGAATGAATTGTAGAGTTAAGTTTGGTTCATCGAGAGAGGACTTTACTTTTCAATTATCTACTCACTCTAAAGTAGCACCTGTTGGTAAGAGCGATTCTACATTGGAGTTTAAGTCTGACATTAGTTTTGGTATTAATGTTGATCCCTAGATAGACGAAATTATCTATGCCTTCAAAGTTATGTCTGACAATAGTGACGTGGGAGCCAAGAAGCGAATGAGCTGAATTCATCTTTGATAACATTAGACATTTCGCCTTCTCCTCCCTGCTTACCAGACCCATTCACGCCCCTTCCTTATCGAGTCTGCAGAATTCACGGCGTTGTTGCTGAGATCGATGATTTCAAAATCATCGGTGGACGCCAGCAGTGTTGTACACTCTTACAGAGGATTGTATCTTCTCATTTTAGCTCTTTTTAGCTTCCACGGTCTTTCCACTTTCCAAGATTAATGAATAACTGGTGAATCGCAGATTTTCCAGGCCTGAAACGGGAAACGGTGTTGATAATCTGAAATTAATTAAAATAACTTGAATATTTACAGGTGTAAAGGTTGGATAGAATCATATTCAACATTTTTTCGTTTTAACTTCATTCGACTTATATGTATATAAATATAAATATAGGAGAAATAATTCCAGACGGAAATGCCTACTTTCTATCTGTAAAACATTATTCTATTCTGCTGGATGATTTAATGTTCTAAGTTTAAATATTTTTATATTTGAATATCATTTAGAATAATACTATTATTATCTATTAGCACTTAAATCATATTTTCCACCCCATAAGCCGAATAAATGTATTGTGATCACAAAAGTCGGTTGAAATTCTTTCTCATTGTTGTTAGTAATAGAGAAAACTGTTTTTCCACAAAAAAGTTTAAAAATCAGTGGGAAAATATTACTAATCGTTAAACAATACAATAAATTAACAATATTGTTAAAAAAAACCATCGCCAACACCACCATTTCCTTCGCACCGACTTAACAATACAAACAACAATAACGACAAAGGAGTGTGAATAAATTAAATATCACGATAAACAGTTTGATTAGCCTCTCCAATCCAACCAGCATAAGCTGCATCATCATCCCCGTCAAAGCCATCATTACCAGCCGACAAAATCGACATAAATAGCATCAACCGAACAATTGGCCAAGTTGATGTCTTTATTGAATTTTGAAACCGGTCAGAGCGCGTGGAAGCCACTTGCCTGCCGCACATTTGCCCTATTGAAAATTGGAAAGCCGAATAACAAAAACAAAAAAAGTAAATGAAAACGTGTGAATCATAAAAAAGAGCGTGAATTTCATTTGCATATGAGAGTAATTGGGCAGAAAGGAATATAATAACACTACATATACATGCCTGTACGTATATATGTATGAGTTAAAGTGTTATATTGATAGTATGTACTTGTTTAGTCATAAAGCTAGAATTTATAGAAGAAAAAGTCCAAATCATTCACAATTAAATATTAAGATCCATAATCATATCATATCACTATTGGTAATAATAACAGATCAGTGGATCATCACCAACAGGCGAAAAACACAAAACGCTCACAACTGGAAGTAATGAGCAATAATATCATAAAACTCTAATACCAATCAACGAAAATCGGAGATCACAGATGCCTTTCAACTTTCAACAATACGAGTATAACAGAGAGACCAACACTAACAAAAGCCAACATTCAAGCGTTGCGGAGCGATCGGCAAATAAACAAACAAACAGATACCAAAGCACACATATATATGTACTTATATACATGCAGTCATACATACATCCGTACAACATGCATGGTGAAAGAAGAAAAAATTTTGAAAAATTAATAAGCAATAAAATTGCCATGAAATTAATATTCCCATGAATCTCGCAAGTATCACGCTGTGCACATCAGCTCAATGTGCCGCAACCAACAACTGAGACCGTCGCTCAGCAAATGGGCAAATGGGCGAATGAGCAAAACAGAACACCGAAATTATAATCATACTCGTACATATCCATATGTATTCATATTGATATATGTACTTGTACATGTATATGTATGTATGTGTGTATATATGAAACAGGTATCCGTGGAAATAAAAAAATCAAAGCAAAAAAAGAGGAGATGCTGATAATGAACAAGGTGGAGAGATGCACTCGTATTCATCACAACTAGTCGACACCGACATGATGAAAACTTTTGAATCACTTTAGGACATTTTGAAATGAAAGCCCAACGCATTCGGCCCAAAGGCGGATGTAGAAAAGGTGAAGACAACGACAAGACAGCCAGTTTATTTGCTTCGTCTATTACTCATCTGGCAAAATCCTTAAAATAAATTTGTCTTTTTCAAAACTATTTATTTGTATTTACTGAATCCTCGAAAACTAATCTGTTTGGACCTAGTATGCCCTTCATTTTCCTTTTCCTACTTTGAACAGTCCAAAGCTGCCAAATCGAACTAATGTACAGGTATAGCGATCAAGCCGAGAAGTTAGCATTGCATACTATAATTCGGAAGGCCTGGGTTCGAGTTCAGGTTCGAGCAGCATTAAAAATTACAAAAATTAATTTTTCTAATTTCGGCCGCCCGTGGGCAGGGAATGTCAAAGCCCTCCGAGAGTATTTCTGACATGAAATTAAAGCTTCTCATTAAATCCATTGGCCGTTCGGAGGCAGCTGTAGACCTCTCTATTTGTTAGTAAAAACATGAAGACACAAAACCACAAATTGAAGTAGAAGCTCGACCGAAAATCGATTCAGCGGTATATATATATAGCGATCAAATATTTGACGCTTCAAATTAGCACCTTTTTTGCACGCACTGTCCGTCTCTTATTTCGTCTCTTATTACAAAAAATGTTTACATGTGATTGATTGTGTAAGGAATCTGTACCTGTTTGTACAAGAATAGGCCACTGAGTCAAATGGGTAGATAAGGCCATTTCGTGCATGGTTATGCATGAATGTTCTTCAGTTTTGTGTTAGTCATCGTTAATACTGCTTATTTTACTTGCAACCAATCAGACAGATCAAATTCGGTATTCTGAAAATTTTGGTGGAATTATATCTTATTTGCAGCTTTTTTTTTGTTATAACTTAAAGAACTATTCTGGTGTTCAAATATTTTTTACTCAACGCTACTTAACGCCATCAGACATTATCATCATGAGCATTAAAAGATGAAGTGGTAAGCATGGATAAGGGCTATGGCAACTCCTACGACTCGCATATGGAGTTTGCCAATTTCGATCTTTCTTTTGGTTTGGTCAAGTTTTTAAGGTTAAATAAGGACTCACACTATATAAGCCACTCATTTTTTGTTTCACTCCGAATGGTTAACTTAAATATGAGTAAATCAATTTGAACTTGCTGTAATAATATTTCATACTTTCAAGCAGGCACGCCGATGAAAATGGCTAAATCTTCTCGACTACCCCTGGTCCTTCTGGTCATATCGGTATGCAATCTGACAACTACATAGGATTTCAGACCAGGATCAGGATAACATTTCATGTTCACAAAACATACACAAATAAGTAACAATAAGTACACGCATCACATATATATGTGTATCGTCCATTTTTACAAAATTGCAAATTGGGATTGAAATAAAAATTTTACTCTTTGTTTGATTACGAATCGAGTTGATTCATTAGTAGCAAGATTACAAATAGCGCATATTTATACTTTGTATTATAAAAACTCCATATTATAAACAACAAATCAAATTATCAACATAAAGGATTACATACTTTATATACATTATAAAGAGTAAAAATAATTCAATCTAACACACAAACATAAAATAAATCGATTCAAAATCATTAAGTTCTTCATTAGTTTTTACTTTCCGCCATAAAACTGATTTGATATGTAATTTATAGGATAAATAAGCTTAATACCAATGTTCGTAGAGTAATTTGCAGTTCTAACAAAAACATTTTCACGCTTAATTCCAATAAGATATGCCACAAAGAACCCTAATAAAGCACTGACATTCGGTTCTTTATTTGGGCATCTGTATCTGGTTATTATACTAGAATATGGCTGTAGCGAGTGGTTGCTTTTAAGAAAAAAATAAAAAAAATAAAAATTACTAACTTCAATATTTACTTTCTTTGATTCCCAGGAAGAGCTGAATCCAGTGTGAAACACATTAATTTCGTGGCAGCAATTAGCTACTCCAATTTTAATATATTTGATGGATTCTCATTAATACATTAATTTCATCATATCAAAAATTAGTCATTCACACAATGCCGCATACCTGAATACTCGTATGTCTGTATGTACAAGCACACCTCTCACTCTCTCTTCATGTGGCTTAATTTCGCCGTTACAGTTTTCAATTAATATGTATGTACTCGTACATACATATGTATAAAGTCTGTGTTTACTGTGTTCGTGGAAGTTGTTGCCAACAAACTCAAAAATGGAAACTCCTAACCGAAAATAATTAACGAGAATAGAATGAAGATATTTTGAAATTTTATTGCGATAACAACCGCTGCCAGTTCATAAATCATAACGCTGTTGCAGTTCACGCGCACGCTTCTGAAGCGACACAGACTGGTTTGAGTCGATCACTGTTGCCTGTGTTCAAATCGTGGTCAAAACATATACAAGTATGTATGTATGCGTTTAACCATAGCCAACATGCTTCCACAGCTGCCTATTAGTGGAAGGTATCCTCAATATGTTATATATGTACATATATGTATGTTAGCACATACAAGCATGCAGACAGAAATTTTGGTGCGACTCTGGAACAGATTCAATATTATAGGTTTTTTATTATTATTATCATTATTATTAATAATTCGATTAAGCCATATGGTCGTTTTAAGACGTAACCCTTTGCTTGACTGCTTGACTGTTGGACGTCTTATTTGTAACGCGTTTATTTCATTTCATTCTCACTCTACGCTACCTTTGCCTTTGTTAATTTAATATTGATTTTAAAGTGTTGTTCAATTTAGAGCGGATTAAAACGCAGTACGACGTCTATTTATGTATGTATCTACATATATATACCTACATACATTCACATGTATACTTACATATGTACGTTTTTATGCACATACATACGGTAATGTTATTCTTGTTCGCGCTTTATTATGGATTTTCGTTCCTTTTTTTCTCTTCTTCTTAATGCTCAGCAAAACAATTTAATTATCATCATAAAATGAACTTCCTATACAGAAATTGATTTAGCATCTTAATATTCTGTATACTCATATTTAAACACTTGTGCTTAAACAGGAATGCACGTAACGTACACACGTGAATAAATCGGCTTTTAAAGCCGATAAAATAAATTAATTCAAATCAATAAAGAAGCTAATACTTTAAGTACTTTATTTAGTCAAAACGTGAACATTATTATTTTGGCCTAAATTATTATTTCATATATTTAGGCTCTATCTGATTTTTATTTGGTGACCAGATTCATACAATAGGTATCAGAAACTTACATATCGAAAATAAATTAAAAAGAAAAGTTGAGAAAGAGCTTAATTCTCGTACTATAGAAAAATATATATCAGAGTATATTGGTTGTCAAACAAAAAAATATGTGATTGGGACCTATATCATTCATGGAGTGTTATTCTTACATGATAGAGAAATAGAAAATTATGTAGAAATTTATTATAAAGGCGTGTGGTTTTCAATGCGGCAATACTTTTTTCGGAGTTGGTCTTTTTGGCAGCTGTTACTTGATTTATACTCAGTTTGTTTTGCCATTTTATAATGAACAGAGAAGCAGTTGAAAATTGGGCCCGTTACAGCCGGCCGTGGCGGTCACTAGCTTAAAATGATAACGCAACCCCCATATCTTTATAATAAAACTAAATTCTTGGTTTGGCGTTTTATAAAAAAAAAAAGACAATTATATATATAACATACATAAATATAAAGATATGTACACATAGACCACAAAGTCTGCGTTCACCCAATACGTTTTTTAAGTAAAGTAAAAACACAACTGAAATAGTTAATTCAGTTAAAATTTTTTACATGAATTTATTCATTATATTTTTAAGTTTGAAATTAAAAAGCAAAAATCTATATTTACATTTCCACTTTCGTTATAATTATTTACAAAAGAATTTAAAACTATAAAGAAAAATTAAATTTAATATTTTGTTTTAATACCTCACTCAATCAGTTTGACATTGAATTTACAAACGTATCTGTTTCCTCAACTGTAATTCGAGACCATTCTGCCAGCATAACTCTTCGCAAAATCTCTTTACTTCTTATTATATGCTGACGAATTCTTTTTTCCAATATATCCCAAAAGTGCTCTATAGGATTGAGATCGGGTAACTGAGGATTCGTTTTAAGCTGTCTAGGAGAATAGCAAAAGAGCCAAGGTCTGACTATTTGAGCAGTATGCTTCCTAGATTCTCTACATTTTGTTTCAAGTTCTTTTTGAAAATGTTTAAATAACCTCATTTATCTATTGTCGATTCCATAAATTCAAGCTGACCCACACCATTAGCCGCCATGCACCCCCACACCATAATTCCACCACCTCCATGTTTCACTGTACCAACAAGATTTTGATTTTCAAGCCCTCATCCGAAAAAATGAGTTGTTTCTAGAATTCCGGAGACTTTTATTTACTTATATATAATTATGAGCTAAAGCGCATTGAATCTTTCATCTGTTGACAAGTGAGATATAGGATTTTTCTCAAACGACTCTATCATGATATCAAACGTTTTATTTAAGTTTTCAACTTTTTTGTAATTCGCGGGTCAACTTTCACTAGAGTTATTATTTTGCGTTATTGCATAGCCAGATCGGGGTTTCGACGTTAAAATACCGATTTGCTTGAAATTATTTACTACGCGTTGGACGGAGGAATACGTTCATCCAACAGTTTGTCCAATTTTTCGGAAACTTTCGCCAACTTTTCCACAGTTTAGTAATTATTTTTCTTTCTGAAACACAAACAGAAATTGGGTAATACGTTTTGTCGAGTAGTCTGGAGATATAGTTTTCTTGCCAGAAGTGGGTATGGCATCAATTAAATCATTGGTCATACTATCTTAAATCTTAGAGACATACATGAATAAATTAAATTATTCCGTTATTCAATGAAGTTTGAAAGCCAAAAAAAATTGGGTACAATTCTATCAGAACAAGACACCTACATAAAGTTGTTTATTTAAGACACTTAATATTATTCAAATACTATATTTTATAATGAACTGTTTTCAATGTACAGCAAGTGCATCATTCGTTTCTTCATCTCGCTGTTTGGTGCAATCTGTAAATACTAAGTGAAACCGCGGGTCGAATTATCACATATGTGAACGTATCCAGTTTTATACACGACTTTACTTTGTAATCGATCAATAATATTATTTCCGAGTCGCGAAAGACCGTTGTCATGAGTTTACCAGCTAATTGGGACATCTTAAACTTCTTGGGAGGCTCTTTGCTTACAGAGGTAACAAATGCACGTGAGCACTCTACTCGCTATTGTCCTTGCTGAGGCAAGTCACCTCGGTACCCATATTGCATGGTTATCGATATCTAATTATCTAATAACAATGAAACCACGTATTTATACCAATTTTGAGTCACTGAACTCATTACGATCCTATTGAGACTAATCAGCACTCTACAACCTTCTCATTCTGCGATGAAAATGTTTCCTTGACGAATATTATTTGTGATCACACAACAACACGATTCATTCATATGGAACCACTCGGACCAAATAAATGGCTTTTAGTTAATATTTACATACGACATTCTAATGAACAATTCTGTAATAAAATAATTTTTATTACAACAACGGTCTCTGGCCATTCTCTAGAACTATGCTGTATTACGTTTTAGAAATGGAGATGGATCCAATGAATTCTTTTTTAAAGAAGTTAACTCCAAAGTATGGTGTATTATGGAAAAGACTATCGAAATATCAAATGGCATATGTAAAGTTGCAAGATTTGCCAATCTCTTTCTGCTCTTCATAATATATTTGTAAAATATAATATTAATTACAACCCAAAAAAAATTGGAACAGAAATACTTGATAAACATGAAACTCAGGAATTGGTTATAATATAATATACGATAAGATATCAAATTATTAATTAGCTAATAGAATATGATATGAAAATATATATATTTAAAAATTAATTATATTGTTTTCAGTCAAATTCATATCCAACTAAAAATTAATATAAAGAATCATTTCATAGCCTTTATAAGCAATATCACTTACATATTTGCATAATGTTCTGTATTCTATTATTATTTTATATTTTAATTTTTATCTCGAACTCAAATATTTTCATATGGCTTTTGTGCCTTTCCTCTTTAAGTGCTAGCAACCAGTCTAACTTGGCATCCATATTTTTCTGGAAGTTTGCTGCTGCCTTCATATTTCTTCCACTAATAGCAATTTTTGGTTGTCACCCAGCTTTCTTTTAAGCGTTTTGTGATCAGGATTGCTTTCTAAAGGAAATCTAAGGCTGTCATCAATATCCCTTGAGGTATTTAATTCGTTATTAGCCATTTCAATGTTTCCATATAACTGCAATTACTTGATGCCTTGGACCGCTACTTCAAGTGCGGCTGCTTCAATAAGAAGTTTGGAGATCTTGTTGAACGAAAGTATGTTTTTCAATTGATATTTTGATTATCGTTAGACTACGTGCAAAAGAGTTATTAAAAACTTCCTTATAAGAGTCAAAATGTACTCAATCCTTTTGTACATCCTTAACTGGTGGTCCTACGGCGTTAAAATGTCCAGTCAGCTCATCTCACAGTCGCTTTTTCGTGTCAAATTTTAATGTTCATTCATAAACTCTTTAAAAAATTGTTATGAACCTGATTCAACTTACTGTAATTAATTCTAAAATAATTTTATTATTTACAAAATTTGATTCATATGTGTATTTTTGATTTATTAAAATTTTTCTCTATTTTCTAGATTTGCTTTAAATTGATTTTTTTTTGCGAACAGCTAAACCTTTCTCTAGGAAATTCCTATTGAAGACTTTACGGTTGTTTGCGTTGATTGTTTAATTGATTCATTATGCCGTCTTATCCTCGTTCACTACCGGACCAATTTCCTTCGTTTTTTTTTTGTACCCAGGAGAAAGCAGAAATAACGGCGCGATGCTATCAATACCATCGGCACACGCCAGCGATTGTATGTTATTGCAAAAGATTGTATCTTCTCTATTTAGTTCTTCAGCTTTTATTGGTGAAGGAGTCACCCTGACTGCCCTGCTTACACCGAGTGGCTCGTAGAGGTCCTTCTCAATCAAGACTGTGTTTTTCCTCCCAGACCTTTCTAAATACTAAGAAAGTATACACATCCACTAATAAAACTCGAAAGAAATATTCAAAAGTTAGCTAAAGTACTTTTTATACGGTCTTCTTAAGTTATCATGTCCTGGTGCATGTTGTTTAGCGCATAAAAGGATAATAGTGATAATAAAATTCTACGAAAAACAATTTCATATAACATTCTAACCAGTTTACTCCCACAAACGCCGCTTTTAGTTTTGATTATTAATTCAGGAATTTTAATTTCACTTCAGTGACATTTATATTACAGCACAATCCCTTGAATGTAGATAACAACTCCTCGACAATGCTTTTATTGTCAGTGGATCGGTGAAAAATTATGTTATGCCCGCTTTAATTTTTCTTTTCTCAGTTGAAAAAATATTCATTTTAAAAAAAGTCGACAGTCTCTATGTGTAAAGGTTGAGAAAGGCTGTACGATGCAGGTTTTTTAATATTTTTAAAAGTATACGGAAACACGTTTTTCGCTACTCGGCCGGGCTCAAAATTAGAGAAACTTAGTTTAAATATATAACCAAATATAATCACTCCAACAAACTACTTTCTTCCTTTTAAACTTTAGATATAAAAAGACTAAAAGTTACAGTTTTAGATGCTAAATCTTTTCTCTTAACATTTTTATCTGTATCTCTGGGTCTTGCTTCTCCAAATTTGATACATTCATATAAACGTGTAAGTTGGCTTATGGGGATTTGAAAATATTGTGTAATGTGGACATTACAAGTATATGTTTTTTCAATATTAGTTGGCATGCGTATGTATGTACGAGTGTATGTTCATGTGGAAATATTTATGTTAGCTTTGAAATTTTTTGATAAGCCAGCAGAACAACACTTGACTGGTATTTATTACTTTAATCTCCGAGACATATGTATGTACTTTAATGAAGTAAAACTCTTGCAGGTTCAGTGATGTGTACGGAAATCTGAACAGATTGTTATAATTGAGTTTTCCCTGGCCGCCTCGTTGCGGAATTCTTCTCCAGAGAACACTGACACCAAATATCATAATAATGAAGTGTTTGGGGTGAGTGACTTTTAATTTACTTCAATCCTCACCGCAACCTAACTCCCTTGGGGGGTACACCCCGCCAACTTCGACCACACCATCACACAGCTATTCAGATAAAGGCTCTAACAAGGAAATTCACGCAAACACGCACACTTTATGCGTTCCAGACATACACCCTTATTGTTCATAAACATGCTTATATTATTTATGTGAAAGCGGGTTGGGCTGTTGAGAGCTGCGTGTAATATACTAAACGTATTCTCGCTCGTAATGTAAAACAGCTCAACCACCGCATGTGACCTGTCGTTAAATCGGCGGGTTACCGTATGATAACACATTACATGCATAACTGTTATTTGGCTTTTAAGCCATTCTGTTAGTCTTAACCTAATAATGACAAGTGTTTTGTTGTTGGAAATAATGCGTCGCTGAAATCAAGTAGATGCCTATTAAGCTGATCGGCTGGATTATCTAATTTTTCCTTAGTGAATGCTTATTCTCTGATTCATATTTTTATGCTATTTTTGCTCCTACATTAAATATTGCCTAAAATTGAGTAGCTGTCAATAAAACATGGGCAATTTATATCCGTATTACACTTAATAACATATCATTTGTATGTGCGAGTATTAATAGCCAGCTTTTGTGTCTTTTTTATCATGCAATAAATGTATATGCGTTAGGTATGTAGATATATATGGTATAGATGTTATTAAGGTGTGCGCTTGGTGTTTCTTCTTCTTCTTAAACAGTTCATCACCTCGTCGTCTGCAGTCATTGGCAAAGGACCAAAGATCATTGCAAAATCTTTCTCTCAAAAACTTCAAAAGTCAACTCATCATCCAAGTCTCTGCACTCTATAACAGAATGAGAATGATGATTGGTGTTTATTCGTCGAGAGAAGACTTTATCTTATCACCTGTTGCCAAAAGTGAGTAGACGTTGTATTTCAAAGCTGACATTGTTGTCGGTGTTAATGCTGGTTCCTAGATAGACGGAGTTGTCTATTACATGAAAGTTATGAATGTTTACGGTGACGTGGAAGGTAAGACGTGACTGTTCTGACTGTTTGTTTGATGACAGGTCTAAAGCCACTCTGATAAGCTCTAATCAGTTCTCGGTGAAATTTAATATTTTACAAAATTATCACACGATAAGTAGCGCGGGCCGTGGTGTCAGTCTTTTTATAGATTGGGAAGAGTACACTGAGGTTCGAATCGCCGGGCATGCGTTCGTCCGACCATATTAGGCAAATAAGCTAATGCGTCCACTGTAGGGAATTTCTTCTAAATAAATAATTTAACTTTACGCGTTTTTCTACTTTGCAATTTTATTATATTAAGTATTTTTTAATTTATATTTTTCAACTCTCAACAAAAATTTTCATTATTCAGACAATTTTCTTCATTGTACTGTCACGTAATATTTGTTTTATTTTAATACGAAAAGTGACTGCATTTTTATTACCATCGTACGGATACAACACCTCATGAGGAAAGTAATTGTAATATTTTGTTGGAATAGTTTTATGCAAACTAATCCATCATCATGAAATAGCCTTGAAGGACTATTGGATTGGAACCTATTCAGCAGTGTAATTAAAACTTATTGAATAACAATAGCATTAGCCATCGAATCAGGTTTTTATTGATTATAGAGTTACAATAAGTTTTGCGAATTGTGCTTTATAAAATCACAGCGATTAACGTTTTTCAATCAATTTAGCATAATTTGTATACAATATAATTAATATTTGTAAACATCCCTTTTTGGAGATTAATTATAATTATGTGTCATTTACCGAATCAGGAGACACATACACCTACACGAACAAATACTCTACATGATTCTCTTATTGATTTACAAAATAACGTAAATCAAAAAGAAATAAATAATCCTTACGCGACATATAACAATCGTATAGGTGGTGAAATTCTTGCTACTTCAGTGAAACTTCCGCAGTTTTGGACAAGTTGTCCTGAAGCATGGTTAATTCATGCGGAAATCCAGTTTAATGCAAAATCACTCAGGAAACCGCTAAGTATGAGTATATTATAACTGCACTTCCTCTGGAAGTAATAATGACAATTTTTTATTTTATTCGAAATTCCTTAAGTGAGAACCCTAATATTAGACAAAATTTTGTCCGATTCTGAAATGAGCGATCGTAAGCGATAGTAAGAATTTTATAGGTCTCTAGTACTACTTTCAGGTTCTAATTTTAGACGGGAAATTTTAAAATAACTTTGTATGAGAAAGTTACCTAAGAATTTGAATGCCATTTCGACCAGTTGTAATTCAAGTGACAAACGAGTTGTTCAAGTTAGCTAATAATGTTTGGTCAGTTATGAATAAAAATGAAAAATTCTGAAGAAAGTAATTCGGTTTAACTAATTTGGTGAAAACAGCAACACTAATTTGTGAAAATCTTCAGAAACTTTCTCTCGAAATCAACGAAATCAAAAAGAAATTAAAAATTTATCAAAATTATTCAAGGTCGAGTTCGACACGTAGAAATCTTTTTAGAAGTGCTTTTATATTTATATTTCAAAATCTTGAGATAAGCCGATAAATATAGAAATAAGGGTAGGAAATGTGAACAACCATGTGCTTTTGTACCGGTTGATATTTCAAAAAACTAAGGTTTCTGTTGTTGCAGCGACAAACAAAGGCAATTTAGAAGTTTTAGCTCGTCCCTTATTTTTTTTTTTTTAATTGAATTTTTTAATTGGAAGTGTGGCAGAAATTTTAGGGCTCCCAGGTTTCAAAAAAATCTTTGGATTTGCCAGCAGCTAACGGCTCAGCTATTTACACTTATGGAAAGAAAATTTTGAATGTTAATTAAGGTTTACGTCGTGAAATTTTCTTTTGCATGTTTGATTGCTGATATAGTAAGGGGCTGAGAAATGTCAATAAGATATTAAAACCCAATAGTTAATAGATCCATAACTAAATTTATCAGTTAATACAATTTCGTATTTTGCTAAAGTTCCTTTTTTTGAACCAGATTTTTCAAAGCTCGTTAAAACAAAACGGTTCACAGACTTGTAGCAGAAAGCATTCTTCGTTCTTAAGCCAAGACGGTTAGATCCGATCAATTTCAAAGTGGCTAAAACAGAACTTGATTACTTAATAAAGACTGGAATTTGTAGACCATCAAATTCTACTGTAGCAACGCCTCTTAATTTGGTACCACGGAAAGAGTGTAATGAGCGGTGTTCATGTGGTCATTTTTAAAAGGCTTAACACTTTTACTGTACCAGATCGTTATCCTTTGTTTCATATTCCTGACGCGGCATGCTTGAATTCATTCGAATGCGAATGGAGACACTCAGCACAAACGTTTCAACTAAGTAATACGTAAATTAGATTTTGTTTTCTCATACATTGATGCTCTGTTAGTTGCAAGTGAGAATGAGGAGCAACACTTTAAGGATCGACTTGTACTTTTCGAATGTTTGTCTGAATATGGTGTAAATATCAAACCCAGCAAATGTATTTTTTGAGTTTCTTATATTGACTTTTTAGGACATAGTATAACTGAAACAGGAATTCAACCTTCAGAAAATAGAACAGAAGCTATTCAAAATTTGAGAGGACAAAGTCAATTAAGCAAGCAGAAAATTTTATAGGTATCCTCAATAGATACATTTCAAAATTAGCAGATTTTACTGGTGTAAAAAAGTTTGCATTTAGGATTAAGATTTTACTAAATCATTTCAGTAGACTGTATGTAGATGCTTCCAATACAGCTGTAGTGGGGTTATACAACAACATTTAAATAATAAGTCTGAACCACTCGCGTTATTTTCGAAAGAAACTTTCTCCAGTAGAGATAAATGTTTGAGAAAAAATTATTAGCAATTTATTTGAATATTAGGCATTTTAGTATCTGTTAGAAGGACGATAACTTACTGTTTTTACCGATTATAAACCCTTGATATTTGCATTAAATCTCAAAACCGAACGTAATCCAAGACAGAAAAGGCATCTTGAGTTTATTTCACAACTTACAAGTGATATACATACAGTATAGTAAAGGCGAAGCAAATGTCGTTGTTGATACTATCTAGATCCTTTGAACTAGAAGCGATACAAAATTCAGATATTAGTTTTCAAATTTTACAGAACGAACAGCAACAAGATAATGAACTTAACATTTTTGTATCTGGAAATTCATTTCGGAATCTCAAATTAAAATTGGTGTTTTAAATTTTAATAACTGGTCGGAATCTTCAAGAGATTATCCTTGACCTTTCGTTACAAACACTTTGCGCAAAACAGTGTTTGATAAGTTGCATAATATTTCGCATCCGGGTACTAAAGCTAATCGCCGATTAATCATCAAAAAGCAGTTTTGGTACAATATGATTAGAGAATTTAATGCTTGATCCATAGAATATATCAGTCGTCAAAAATCTAAATTTTATAGACATAAAATCTCCTTTGAGTACAATTCCCATACCAAAGAACAGATTTGAACACAATCATTTGGATGTTGTTGGACCTGTATCAGAAGGACATCGTTCAATATTAACACTAGACGATAGGTTCACATGAATACATATCCCGTTTTGGTGTAGTGTTAAACAAAAACACTGATCAGGGCAGTCAATTTACTTCTAAATTGTTTACAGAATTAGCAAAGTTTCCTAGAAATCATCAAATTACAACTTCTTCATACCATTTTCAGCATCCTCAGGCTAATGATACGGTAGAACGTATTCACAGACAAATGAAATCTTATTTAATGGCTCGAAATGGAACCAGAGTATGGTATGATGAGTTGCTTTTAATAACATTGTGATTGTGATCATCATTTAAACAGCTGAAATGGTTTTCGGACAGAACTGACTGTTGCACGGAGAACTTGTTATTTAAACTTCTGAAAATTCAACTTCGTCTGTAACTTTCAGATGTTTACGAGAAAGATTTAAGCATGTCTGTTGAAAGAAATGAGTCTATTTTCCGAAGTTATCACATAAAAACCAAATACAATATTATAAATATAAAATAGAAATAGATATATGTAAATACTTATATTTATACTCACCACATTCATGCGCTTGCTATACTAAAAAATCACACGGAAAAAAACTGATTGACAGGTTAAAACCATCAATAATTGAATCATTGCCAACGACCAACACTTATTTTTACAATAAAATTGAAACAAAAAAGAAAGTCACATTTAATTTATTAAATTTTAATTCTCTACAATTCTCATTATTCAATACACTTTTTCATTCCACTATCACGTAATAGTGATTTTATTTTAATAATTATAAAAAGTAAATATATTTTTATTGGAGTATTTGTTTTGTTATTCTTTAAACGGGCAATCGCTATTAGTACTTTGTCATAGTTGGGTATTGAAATGTCTATTTCATCATCTTAAGTTAGGGATTCAGATTCACCATCTCAGGGTGTCGCACTTTATCTGCCATTGAGCAGGTTGTAGAAGTGTTTCCCACATAAACTCAGTATGCCCTGGACGTCGGTGACCAGATTACCTCCATGGTTCGTACATGAGTATGCACCGATCATGAAATTTTAATTAACTTAATTAACTCCCCTTATCTTTTCATTGAAATTTTGAGCATTGTCCAAGTTGGTCAGGTTCTCAAGCTCATCATACACATTTCGGTCTCTTTTTTTCTCTTCAGCTTTCGGTATCTATCCCACACCGCATATGTTGTAAGGCAACATGTAACATAAAAATAAGCAATGATTTGATTGCCAACCAAAAAGAGATAATAATGGTGAAGACTTGAAAATTATTTTATAATGTATAAAAAAAATAATTTTTGGTCAACATGCCTAATATCCTTTTCTAAAAGCGAGAAACGTCTGTAACATTTAGGTTGCTTATAAATTTCAATGTCAACTTTAGAAAAAGTGTATCACTGTTGTGAGACTACAAGGCCTGAAGCTAAGACCAAGGAAGAATAACGAGCAGCTCATGACAGAACCTCATAGCGAAACGCCAGCTTACTGAAGGTCTTAAGAACGAACGATTTCAGTTTGCCGAAAAGAACAAGTTTTGGGAAGCTGAATGTTTGTTACCAATTTTGAGTGATGAAAAAATATTAAACTGGTTTGGCCAAAGAAAAATCAATTTTTCTGGTAAGATAAAATACTTTAGGAGCGTTTCACTTATGACATGGGCAGTTTTTAGTTATCGTGACGAAATATGCTTTTGTTTGCAAAAAAAATTATTGTGAATATGAAATAAAAATTGAAGATATTGTTGGCTAAGATGTTTGTAAAATTTTAACGGTAATAACTGGACCTTTCATCAAAATATTACGCTTTAACATACAATCAATCGGGAAGTAGAGCTTTCTAAAGAGTTTCGGGTTGGCCAACTAAAATTCCGAACCAAATTTCTATGGAAGATTTTTGGATAATTTTGTCAAATCACAAAGTACGCAGGCACTTACATTTACACATACTCATGAACAAAATAGTAGATGCAATAGTTTTAGTATAATATTTGGAAATCTTTTGCAATTGAAACAACTCGTATTCACAAAAGGATCTTTGCTTTCAGTTTATGTCTAATGGTTAAAAATAAATTCCAAAAATTTTCAATTTACTTTTTACCTCAGCTATAAATCGTTAATATCGAGTGTATCCATTCCCGTTTTTTTTTTATTATGTTCCACATGTGAATGGCATGGCTCCAAAGGGGTTCCACAAGTTCTCAATCGAAAAAAGAGAGATAAAGGGATCAATGAATTTGGTGTTTTGTATTTCGATTTATTAGAAAATTCCGATTAGAAAATACAGACGAAGTATTAGTTGGGGGATTTAGCTATTTCTTCAAAATATCGTGATAAACATATGAATGCAGCTTAATGTGCGACGATTCTAGAATTTATGGAATATAGTGCTAATAGCCATAATGTGACATATTTACAGCCAAGTTAACAAAGTAGCCTTTTTCACTTAGATCCGGCTCTAAAGGTAATTTAATTTTATTGTACACTTCTTACTGTTTGTGTAGTTATATTACTCATCTAAATGCAATAGAAAAGAAACAGCTGCTAAGGAATATGGTAACGACGGTATACAAATTAAACACGCTCAGATGGCTAATATGCTGTCAACATCTGCTTCTTAAAATATTCCTGCATTGATAACGAAAAAGTCCTAATATGCAGAAACTTTAAAAACAAATTTTGATAAAATGTCCGCAAGTGTCAATATGTATTGGCGGTGTAATCAATGATATTAATATCTGACACATTGTATGAGAAAATTTATGTCTACCATGCAAAATATTATTTAGGGCTTAATCAAAGCCGAAAATCAGATGTTCCTTGCTTTCATACATACAAATGTAGTGAACTAAAGTTTTTTATATGGAACGCAAATGGCATAACCCAACATAAGTCTGAATTTAACACATTTCTATAAGGACAGGAAGTTAACGCCGAGTCCTCAAATTACATTACAAACCGACAGCCAAGATTGAGTGCCTTGTAGTGGAAAAGCGTAGATTGCGCCGAGAGAGACTGGAATAAAAATAAAATCTGTAGAGAAAAAACCTAATGAAAACTTTAAAATGTGAAGAAGAGCCGCACTTAAAAAAATTATTACTCTTTTAACACTGAATTCTTCTCAAAGAAATTCACTAGGGCAGGTGGTTTTAAAGAAGAAAATGTTTTGCAAATTAATTTTAGCGAAGCAATGAATAATTTTCTCACTATGCCTTGAGGGCTATTATTCCCTTAGTCAGAAACACCTCATTTGAGATGAAAGTAGCTGCGATCCAAGAAACAAAACTGAGCGCCCGCTTAAATCTTCTGAGCTGGGCTGGCTATAGCATAATAAGAAAGGATCGCGAGCAGGATCATGGTGGAGGCTTGGCGTTCATTTTACACCGTCTTATCGACCGCAGGGATACTACCCTAGAATGTCATGGCATGGCTATCCGATCAGGCGGTGTCGAGCTCGAAATATTTAATATATACATTCCTCCGGTTACTAGTTGCCTAGTTGGATACCGTCCTGATATAGGTGCGCTACTCAGGAGCGAAAACCGTTTGGTTTTGGATGGCTTTAACGTGCATGACGACCTTTGGCATTCCTGCCTATCAAATGCTCGTCGAAGAATAAAACTGACGGAACAGATAGACGATTCGACATTCTGCACAATGAACGATGAAGTCCTTACCAGGATTGTGGGAAACTGCCATAGCTCGACTGACATCACAATAGCTAGCGCTGGTCTGATGAACAGCATAGATTGACGACCTATATGACGCCCACATCGGACCACTTGCCCATAATCACCTCCTCTGGACTTTGTTTCCGTGGATCACCGGACCGTTGTTAACATTAATAAAGCTAACTGGCCCGGCTTCACGGAATTCACCGAGAACGCCTTCAGTGCTTTCCCCACTCCCATCAACGTCACCCACGGTGAAAAAATTTTCCGCCACGTCGTCGTGTCTCACCGGCGAATTGAGGAAATTCGCCCAAAGTTCCCCACTGAAGCGGCGGTTTTAGCGACAAGACGCGACGCGATATGCCTAGCCGACCCCTGAAATCCCAGCATTATGAAATTTAATACAGAGATTCGGCAAAAGGTAGACATCCAGAAGCGGAACAAGTGGGAGGAGCACTAAAGGTACTGAAATCTCTCCTGTGGGGTAATCAACTTCTTGGCCACAGTCAAATTACTGTCTAATCTGACAAAACGTGATGATCGGGTACAAATTTAATTCGGTTATCACGCCTCCTTGGACCCGAAGAGGTTCGCGAGCTATTTTAGCCGGCTATTTACTTTCCAACCTTCGGTTGACAGAACGAAAAGACAAGTGACCCGCCGTCTACGCAACTGCAAACTGCGACGGAATAACCATGCTGATACTAAAGCATTTTAGTTCAGCGGGAGCAGACTACCTCACAAAGGTTCTCAATTTGTTTTTGATCTCTCTGATTATACTCGATATGTGGAAACTGGGTAGAGTGGTCCCGTTACTGAAACCGGAAAACCGCAACTAAAGGAGAGTCCTACCGGCCGATATCTCTCATTTCCCCAGTAGAGAAGACAATTGAGGTCTTGCTGCTCCCGCCCTTTCCTTCACGAATACAAATCTATACCAAACTATCAATTCGGTTTACGCGACAAACATGGTACTATTAAATTGACGTTGCCGAAAAAATTCCATCAGAAGTAAAAGAATTTCATTTTGAAGAGTATCGAATTATGCCTGGCGCTCCTTAAGGTAGCGTTTTGGTACCAATACTGTATGTCTTATTTACTGCAGCTATTCCAACGAGCGCAAAAGTACTAACCCCGCCATCTGCAGACGTTGGCTTTTCACTCTAAATGCAGACACAAGCCCGGTGATAAAATATAGCACCTTAAACTTAAAGCCGCGAACCAAAATTGTTATTATTGGTTATTGATTAAAAAACAGCAATCTCGGCCAAAAAGCCAACGGTTACTCAAAAGTGACAAATAAACTGCGAAATTATCCGAACCCACTAGGGAACATTTTATCCTGCTCAATAAGCCGAGCACGTCGCCAAGGAAGGTATATGTCAGTCTTTTGAAGAGCATCCTTTTATCTGCCGTCCATTACTAGTTATTTTAACTGCTTTATGTTTAATGGAATAATTAAACTCTTTATTAGGGTAGATCAAATAATAAAAGATTTTAATAAAATTTTAAATACTTATATAAGATAAATAATAAAGGTTTCAAGTGGTTGCGGCTGCAGAGGAATGACCGAAAAGGATTTAGAACCGTAATACATTGTTTGTTGCCGCTGTAGATGTCTGGATTTAAGAGCCGCCATTCGACCTATCATTTCCAGGCGCATCTACATTATATTTATACAAAATCAAATATTTTCCCTCTTTGGTCATTTGGACGTCATTTTCCATTTGTGTGAAAGTTTAGTCTTTAGCAACATTCCAACTCAGGACCAGTGTTGCCAAAACATTTTCAGCGAACCAGCCAACATATTTTCTGAATAAATCTGAAGAAGAAAAGTTTAAAGAAAATAATTCGTCTTTATGAAAAGAAGGATTAACAAAATAAAAATTCTTACATCTAAAAATTCGTATGTCAAAGCTTATAAGGAAGTAATATTTTCGAAAATAAATAATTCCATTTCCCAAAAAAAAATTTCTTCATACTGCTATTCGTACCTTGAGGGGTAGTTCTTTCAACTTTCATAAATTATCTATCGAATAGTATGTAAAAAATGGATCGAATCGATCGAAGCCCAGTTTTTACTAACCTTTTCATCTGTCTGATATTTTACAAGACTTTAACTGCCGAAATTAAAAACCCGCAGAAATAGTTTTAGATTGTAATTTTTAAAGATAAAGATCTTTTTCTTCATAAAAACCTATAGAGTGCATAAAATATACTTTTGTTGTGTTAACAAATGATTCATTTATCTTTGTAGCAGGGATTCGACCTACTTCGTTCATAAAAAAATTTAATTTTTCTAAATTTAAACCAAGCAAAAGACAACAGTTTTTTTTTCTTAAAAAAAGTTAAAAGGGAAAACTGCCTAGAACTATGAAAGTACGAGACAATTCTTTTTTAAATCATAATGCAATTAATAAATATAAAAAAATTGATAAAATAAAAAAAATATTTTTTTTTTGAAAATATCTTCTTTTCAATACATAAACATAATTAAATCTGCTTGAGAAAACTTTGTAATTTTAATATATATATAGAGCAAAAATATATTCTGTTAAATCAGATCACGATTTCGTTTTCAAACACTTGACACTTAAAACTTAACCTATTTGTTTCTTTAGAATATACTATTTTTCCAACTATTGAATTTTATTAGGCGTCTCTTTGCCTGTAGAAGATTTGCAAAAAATAATTTAGAAATGGTGTCAAGGAATAAAAAAATTGTAGCACATTAAAATCGCAGTTAAACTATTAATTAAATAAATCCATTCTAAATGAGTATGATCATAAACATCCTTATGAGAGTGTGTTTGTGCCTTATAAAATTGCAAATAATTTTTTTTTACTTTATTGGTATGGACTTAAAACATTGGTCCGCAAGACCAACAGAAATTTCCAAAAATTCACAAGGTAATCCAATTTACCACCTATTTTAAATTCGAGGAACTAATATATTTGTAACTCATATCGGGCTCATATGACTTCATCCTCTAAAGCCAGTCACCAAGCCAGATTTCTTTAACTATTTATCAAGACTTTGGTGCGTGTGTATGTATGCACTCAATTATAATTTGGATGACGGCAATCCAATTAGTAATGCGCGAGTTATTATTTAACAACAAAATTTCGAAAGCCAAAACATCGTGAAGTTGTTTTAACATATTTAAGATCATAGGTCAAAACAAAACCACTGATATGTAACATACATATGTATATGTGTATGCACATATATACAATAAAAAAAATGTCCAACCACGTTCAGAGTATGATTATATACATACGTATGCATGTATGTACGATTGTGCCACAATTTATTGGATTTCTGTGATAAGCGTTAAACTTAGTCTTTTCAGAAATATGCGTCAACTTAAATACAAATATGAATACTATTCCTTTGTATAATGTCATAAATGTTTATACATATATATGTACACATGTATAAAGTACACATCGTACTGAATCATTCGGGTATTCTCGAAACTTTTCCCTAGGGACACATCTGCTTATGTGCTTAGGAGCGCACATCAGAGTTAAAGATTCTTCTAACATGAGCCGCATAAGTTCCCTTTTATAGAATAAATTACGGTTCATCAATCTTTTAATCATTGATAAGACAAATGAGATAATTGCAACTGAAAATAAACAATTTATTAGTTCAGAGGAATTAAAATAATAAATTTAATTGTTTTTGACTTACAGTTCAGATTGTCGTAATCTCTAACGAAATGAATTAAGACTCGTTTTTTTGTCTCTCAATTCAATACACAAATACAAATTTACATTAATTATTTCTGTACACTTATACTAGCATATTTATGGGATGTGAATCGTAGTCTGCGTGGTAATAAATGTACAAATTAGATATGTATGTATGTATGTATGTGCATTCTTATGCATTGCTTTAGAAAACACTTTGGTCAAGCTGAAATTTAGCGGATTCAATTAATAGGAACGATCATGCAAGTCTTTGGAAAAAGATGAAAATTTATTACATTTCAACTCATTTTATTCATGGTAAGGACCAAATAAAAAAAAAAGAAAACAATAAAGTTAAATAAATTTTTGAGGTTAGTCGAATAATGACATTAAGGTGCCTTTCTTTAGAGTTCATATTTCGCAAAATTCTTTTCTTACGTTTCATTGCCAAGAGGATGCGATCTGCATTTCACTTAATGTTGCATGTGTTTCATAAACAAGAGATGTTTGGGAAAAGTTTAGGAAAATCATTGTGGTTTAAAAGGTGGGTTAGTCTGGTCAAGCATGCTGTTAGTAGCACACTTTGCTACTCAATCAATTATTGCGGCCGCTATATAATGATTACATTGGTCAACAGTGGCTTTAGTGCCTGAAGTTACAATATTTTTATAATTTAAAACCCTAAACTATTATAAAGGGTGTTTTTTTTATAGAGGTATAGAACTTTAAGTTGCAATAAAACAACGATGGATTATTCGATTGACATGAATTTTATTTATCCGAATGATATTTTAAATATGATTACTGGCATATGACCGCCACGGCTGGCGCGGATGTAGTACAATCTGGACGTCCAATTTTCGATGACTTTTTCAACATTTGTGGCCGTATACCGGTAATAACACGGCGAATGTTGTCTTCCAAATGGACAAGCGTTTGTGGCTTATCCGCATATACCAATGACTTTACATAGCCCCACAGAAAGTAGTCTAGCGGTGTTAAATCACAAGATCTTGGAGGCCAATTCACAGGTCCAAAACCTGAAACTAGGCGGTCACCAAACGTGTCTTTCAATAAATCTATTGTGGCACGAGCTGTGTGACATGTTGCGTCGTCTTGTTGAAACCACATCTCCTGGACATCATGGTTATTCAATTCAGGAATGAAAAAGTTAGTAATCATGGCTCTATACCGATCACCATTGACTGTAACGTTCTGGCCACCATCGTTTTTGAAAAAGTACGGACCAATGATTCCACCAGCCCATAAAGCGCACCAAACAGTCAGTTTTTCTGGATGTAACGGTGTTTCAACATACACTTGAGGATTACCTTCACTCCAAATGCGGCAGTTTTCTTTGTTGACGTAGCCATTCAACCAGAAGTGCGCTTCATCGCTAAACATCGCTAAAATGGACGTAGTGCGCGATACGTTTTCCGCACCGAACCATTATTTTCGGAATAAAATTGCACTATTTGCAAGCGTTGTTCAGGCGTAAGTCTATTCATGATGAATTGCCAAACCAAACTGAGAATAAAACACTTGACAGCTGTTAAATCGGTCGCCATCTTGAAAAGTAATGCCAACTTAAAGTTCTATACCTCTATAAAAAACACCCTTTACAATTCGAAAGGCCTGGCTTTCGAGTACAGATTTCTAGCAACATCCACAATTATAGAAAAATAATTTTTCTAATTGCGGTCGCCCCTTGGCAGGAAATATCAAGCCCTCCAAGTGTATTTCTGTCATGAAACAAAAGCTCCTCATAAAAATTCATTGGCCGCTCGGAGGCGGCTTAGTATAAACTGTAGATCTATATATATATATATATATATATATATAATGAAAATAAGATTTTGGTGATAAATCATTTTGTAATAAATAAAATGATAAACAATGGTAAAATAAAAGTCATGCAATGAAGGAGTATTGAATGATGGCAACAATGTTTCAAGTTAACAGCTGTCTTGTGAGATAACTGTCAGCTGTTTAAAATTAAGAAGCAACGGGAATTTATCTATAATAAAATTTGTCGAAATAAGTGCCCACTAATTTACTTTCAAGGAAATTTTTCAATTCACATTGCCGACTCGAAATGTGAAATTGGAGGCACGGCTGAAGATTTTTACACTAATAAATAAAAGATTTTCTTATAGGGATGATATGATTTCTAAGTATCTTTTTGACCATTTTTAATAATCTGTCTTTTTTTCATTGTATTCAGTAATGTTTACAATTTTATCATATCAAAATATACACAAGAACGATAACGATTTTTTTAAGAAAAACATCTTCCCCGATGAGGTTCACTTTCATCTGAGTGGTACGTCGATTCTGGTGAGAAGAAAATCTACAAATTATTCATGAACAACCATTACATTCACCTAAATTGGTAGCTTGGTGTGGTTTTTGGTCTGGCGGAATCATCGGTCCGTACTACTTTCGAAATGAAGCTGGTAGCACCTTACTGCCGATGGAGAGCGGTTTAGATCGATGATAACCAACTTTTTATGGCCAAAATTGGAAAAACAACACCAAACATGCAAACATCTGGTTCCAACAAGAGGGGGCTACGTGGCACACAGCATCTGCAACAGCCGAGTTATTGCGAGAAAGGTTTGGAGATTCGATTATTTCAAGAAATCGTGACATTGAATGGCCTCCAAGAAGTTGTGGTTTAACATCTAATATGTGGATGTTTCCGCATTATAGTTGGATTCCAATTCTCTTGATTATTATAATTCACACATTCAATTCGTATAGCTTATCGTTAGTTATTTACCGTCGCTGTTATTCGAAAAGCCATGAACTTTACTTTGTAAACAAAAAAACAAACTGTATAGTTTCTCAAGTTTAGAATTTATAACTCGAAATCTCCACTTGTTGGAAAACACCAATACGCGATTTGTGGTGCGAAATTATTACGACGAGCTCGGCCGAAAATCGCGTCAGCGATTGTAAAGCGCATATTATATACATATGTATAAGTATGTATGACATAATTACTTTTGATAAAGAAATAAATCTGAAGAAAATATTACAAAATGTTTGCGTAGCGTAAGAGATTTAATTCAAATATTAGTTAGTCATAAGATCACATTTCCCTTGTTGTGTCAGTTTGTATACGAAAAACAAATGAAGATTTTTATTTTTGACTAAAAATTGAATGTAAAACTTTAACTCTAAATTTGTGTTTTAAACTCAAAAAACCTCGTTAAAGTGAAGTCTTAACATTAAAATAACGATTTATTGTTATGCATTCCGTAGTGAAGAAAAATCAAAATTATGAAAATGAAAAATCAAACATACATACATATGTACTTATATACATATGTATGTTGAATTTTTTTTGCTCCAACGAGTGTTTATCTGATTTATTGCAAATCTTCAATTTCAAAAATACAACTGATGAACGAATCCAACTGTCTATGACGAATACATATTGTCTAATCTTAGTCCCCAAATTGCAATCATTTATTGCAACGGTCATGACAGACCAGCGCTCTCATCTTTGTGCATAAAAAATTCGCTTTAACTATTTCACGATACATATAATACGATTTACACATGTACATACATACATACTTATACATATGCACATATAAACATTCATACATCTGGAGAATTATTTTATCCCAGAAAAATTTTTGCTTTCCGAGGATCAGACTAGTAATGCAACGACTATTGAGGCATGTCATTTGGCAGAAGCAACGGGTTCTTAATGTGCACCTTAAAGTAATGTATGTATGTGTAATGCGTTAGCAATGCGTACCAAAAACGAAAATTTATTATACGAGAACTATTGGTGCTATGCGCAAACCAATATTGCTAGATCGCCATGTGATCTATCATGAGATTGAGACAACTATAATCATTAGTGGGACCATTATACATTCAATATTACATGAAAATTTGAATGTATAAAATATTGTTTCACGTTGGATCTCATAATTTGTCAGTCGCTAAGAAAAATACTCGTGTCGATTGGTCGAGAGAAATGTTAAAAAATACGATATTGGTGCTACGACATGGTGACAGGTGATGAATTATAAATTTATGCGTATGGGACCGCAAAGTAAATAGCAGTCGACTGCATGGGTGTTTCAAGATGAGCCGAATCCAACAAAAGTTGTTGCCTGTTGTTTTTTTTGGAAAAACTAGACATGTCGCATAATGATAAAACAACAAATTAAAACAAATATATAAGGCAACCCTCGTATAGCGTGAAAGAACTTTTGAAAATTTTTGTAAGCTAAAATAATGGCAAAATCTAAAATAGGAGAAATTAAATGATAATTGTATTTTACATATGTACATATGTGGACATACATATATTTTCCCAGATTTATGTACAATATATACAATTCATTTTTCATTATTCTCTATGCAAACTTTCCTGAAGTTCTTATTGCATCATATCATTCCTTATTATTCTCTGTAATGTCCTCCTCTAATTGGGATAAATTCTGATCAGATGTTAAGGGAATCTTTTTTGGATATGTTGGCATATCAGCTAAATTTTTCAATAACACTGCTTAGCCTTATTTTAATAGGCCCAACGGTTACCCTCCTCTCGCCAAAACGACTTGAGAGCCGCCATCCGCATGACGTACGGAGTTTGCTGAGCCATGATAACAAGAGTTTGTTAAGAGTCGATATTTAAAACTGCTCAGCTACAGGAAACAAATGCATGAGCTTAAATAACAGTATATTATACCACCAAGATATTTAATGAGTTACTTATTAACAGAGATTAGTAAAGTATTTTTCGTTACGAAAAGGGAATCTGTCACACCAAATATGCTGGAATAACACTTGAAATCTTGGCATAGCGGTGGACTAGTTCATATAGTTCATGGCTTTGCAAGATTTTACATATGTATAATGGTCTAAACTTTCGTGATAATCGGATGGAGACATTAAAATTTACTTCTCCTAAGGGAAATGAACTCTAAATCAGTGCATTTAGAAGCTTCACTATATAGAGCATTTCTCCAAGGTTAGAATGGGTGGGTGGATTTATAAGTTTTCAGCGACTAGTAGACTGAGGAAAATTTTGACGAGAATCCCATTGTAAATGCCGCAAATCGAACAACAAATACTGTTTTTGATCGGAGTCAATTTTGTTAATCCTTCATTTTAATTTTCTTAATCATGTTATTCGCTGGACTCCTCGCAACAGCTAAAGGGAAATGCTGTCTTCGAAGTATTTATACGCTACATTATCAAATTTATTGCAAATGCAAATATTTACATATCTGTATGGTTGGTATGGAAGCTATATATTATAGTCGTCCGAACTGGCTGGCTCATGCAAATTATTAATATATTACAAAAATACATCCGCATTGTTTAAATAGCTGAAAAAAACTCAAAAACCAGTTTGCGTTCAAACAGACGGATGGACAGGCGAGCATGACTGAATTAACTCAGCTCGTCAATTTGAACATATCAGGGTACATTTTAATGGGTCTATCTTTCCTCCTTTTGGTACTTACATATATGTACATATATATACTACTTCGGACCAAAGTTATACCATTTCATTCATGTAGAACAAAACGAAAAGTTTTAACTGCGTAGTCGTTCGTTACAGAAGCGAGGATAGATTAAGGGCTTGCCAAAAATTTTGCTGGGAATATGCTGGGAAAATAGCAAGGGTCATACATGTAGTATGTACATAACACGTGTTCGTACATGTTTTACAAATGCTAGCGAAATTTGAAATACAGTTTTTATAATGTACTAATGTTTTGCCGGAACTGCCAGGTTAGACGACTGTAAAACGATTTTTTAGTTATGTTGTTTTTGATACTGGCAAAAAAAATTCACGTAACTTCTTGAAATTTTTAATAAAAAAGAATAAGTTTATTTAGGACGGTGCCCTAAGTGAGCTAAGTCAAACAGTCACTAGTGTGGCAAAATTTTCCATACAAATGCTATGCCTCCTTTCTGGCAGACCAAATGACTCATTACACCCGTTTAACACGATTTCTGGATCTACATGTTCATCTACATTTTAAATTTCAGTTTACCGCTACACTCAAAATAAGAGAAATAATTGTTTTTTATTAAAGTATATAAATTACGAATATATAAGTACATATATACTATTACTTATCGAAATTAATCAGACAAAAGAAAACTTTAATAACCAACAATGAAAATTCAAATGGCTTTCAAAGTCAATATCATTTTAAGCGCTTAAATGCTTTCATACTTTTAGTATGTTATATATATATACATAAATAAAGGGTGTTTTTTAAGTTGCAATAAAACAACGATGGATTATTCGATTGACATGAATTTTATTTATCCGTAAGATAATCTTGTGGCATTACATTTTAAATATGATTTCTGGCATATGACCGCCACGGCTGGCGCGGATGTAGTCCAATCTGGACGTCCAATTTTTGATGACTTTTTCCAACATTTGTGGCCGTATACCGGTAATAACACGGCGAATGTTGTCTTCCAAATGGACAAGCGTTTGTGGCTTATCCGCATATACCAATGACTTTACATAGCCCCACAGAAAGTAGTCTAGCGGTGTTAAATCACAAGATCTTGGAGGCCAATTCACAGGTCCAAAACCTGAAACTAGGCGGTCACCAAACGTGTCTTTCAATAAATCTATTGTGGCACGAGCTGTGTGAAATGTTGCGTCGTCTTGTTGAAACCACATCTCCTGGACATCATGGTTATTCAATTCAGGAATGAAAAAGTTAGTAATCGTGGCTCTATACCGATCACCATTGACTGTAACGTTCTTGCCACCATCGTTTCTGAAAAAGTACGGACCACTGATTCCACCAGCCCATAAAGCGCACAAAACAGTCAGTTTTTCTGGATGTAACGGTGTTTCAACATACACTTGAGGATTACCTTCACTCCAAATGCGGCAGTTTTCTTTGTTGACGTAGCCATTCAACCAGAAGTGCGCTTCATCGCTAAACATCGCTAAAATGGACGTAGTGCGCGATACGTTTTCCGCACCGAACCATTATTTTCGAAATAAAATTGCACTATTTGCAAGCGTTGTTCAGACGTAAGTCTATTCATGATGAATTGCCAAACCAAACTGAGAATAAAACACTTGACAGCTGTTAAATCGGTCGCCATCTTGAAAAGTAATGCCAACTTGAAGTTCTATACCTCTATAAAAAACACCTTTTATAATTGTGAGGAGAAATTCTGCAGAACATCGCTGAAGTATTTATTAAGAGCTCGACCACCGAATTTTGGAAAATATCGTACAACTATTTAATTGTTTGGTCGGTGAAAGTCACCTACGCATCATATGACGATGAGTTTGAAATTAAAAAAAAAAATAACGGTAGTTCACGAAAGAATTATGCAGTTAATAATATTTACGATCAAAATCTAACCATTCATGTGCCGGAATCGGGTGCTGCAGAAGACTTGTGGAAGTCGATCAGACTCAGCCCGTTTGGAAATGTTTCGTTATGGGGGTCGAATTATTCCACTATTGCGCCGAATATACCTTCTTTGCCCACCCTGGCATTAGAAACATCAAGTTTTGACATATTGGTGAGGCGGCGCTCATAAGTACGCTCCAGGCACTCATAAAACAAATTTGGTCACATCGTCTTTATTTTCCGTCGAGGCGTGGACATAAATTAGCGATATGTTGAAGAGCTTCGCTTTGATATGGAATGTGACAAGTCGTTCTTCCAACACCAAAAATGCTCTTTTACATAGCCGCTGTGGTAGACTTCACAAGTACCCACTTTCTTCCATTCCGGTCCCGTCCTTCACACTTTCTGGACTGTGGTTATGCCAGCATTTAGTCTTGCAATGACATCAACCAGCTGAAAAGCGGCACTTTTCCAATAAATGTGCCGGACATTATAGTTGAGTGCCCTCAAATCATGATCCTTAAAGCATTTAAAAAATTACCATTACCGAAGTTTATTGTAGGTGTTTTTTAAGGAATCAAATTTAACAAAAATTCTTGCAAAGATAGGTATCTACTGCCAATAAATAGCTATAATTGCTTCTTTTCATATATATATAATTCGAGTGCAGCTCAATTAAATGAAAGTGGTTTGAGCCGGTGTTTCATCTATCCAAATATTTAATATTAAATTTCTACTCAACCAATAATCTCAAAATTTATCATTTGTAATTTACGGCGCATAAATAAGCGTATTATAGCCATAATGTGTAAAAATATTATAACAATATGCATCTACATACATATGTAGATATGTATGTAAGCTACACAAGAATATTCCTTACCATGAATATATGAGATATTTTTCAACGATTTATTGTGCTTTCATTGTATGTGAAATATTTTAATTTTATAGAGCTTAACTTTTATTCCGACCTATTTAAAGAATTCAAGAAACTGGGGTTCATCGTAAGATGAATGAAGGTTCTAAAGTATTAAACCAAATTGCAATTATAACTTTCAACTCATAAATTGGAAGAGTCGTCGAATCTGATATGTAACTTTGGTAACTAGTTGTAATTTTCTGGTGGAAATTAACTAGATATTTTGACATTCTATGCCAAAGTTGCCGCAATTAACAAAAATTAGAACTTAGTCTGGAGGGGATTTGAACAATTAGAATTTCCTTGTTATAATAATAAATTAATCTGATCTCCACTCTCCAAACATAAAAGTTTCAAGTTCAAGCAGAATTGTTATGAAAGCTGTCAATTAACTAAAATGAACTAACACAAACATTACGACTCCATATATGATCTAAATAATAAAAAAAAATTGCAAAGGTACAAAGAAAAATGTGATGCCTGGGTATGCCAACACTTGAAGAAATTCATACATACGAACATATCTATGTATAAGTACGTACGTGTGGAAAATCATAACGTGAATACCAGAATAAAGCGACGAGCTCCTTATAACACACATATGTATGTATAAAAAATTGTGAATTTGTTAACTGCAATAAAGTTAAGTTCACAACCCTCGGCTCAATTGGGAAATCGTATAACAAGAAATGTGTGATAAAAAGTAATTTTATTTGTAAAGTAAATAAAATGCGAAACCCTTTCGTGCGTATCCTCGCCTATTTAACACATTCCTTCTCACCATATTAGGTGTTATATTTATTTGGTTTTTATTTGATCCACCTAATGTATTTGGGGCTTTTATTTACCACGTATGGGACCAATGAAATAAAAGTTCAAGCAGAAAAATGCCATTTTTAGGCAAATAATAATCATGGAATCAAATTGACTTTTAAGGGTGCAAAATCAGCAAGAAATTTGCATATCAATAAACCATTTGGAGAAAATTGCACTTTCTTCATCCACAAATTTAGATATACATGCATTCGTTTTTATAGGTAATTTAAAAACGATATTTTAATTTTTCAAGGAGTAAAAATTCGTTTTTGTGCAAGTAAAAAATAAAATTAAGTTTAAACGTTTCTGAAATAAACTTGAATTTGATTTTACTGAAGTTAGACTTAATAAATTTATCAAAATAATTTTGGTTGGAACTGAACACTGACCCACGCTAGGCCTTTTTGGTTCAAAGGTTAATTATTGAAAATAATCCATGTGAGGTCAATATATACATAGATACACTGGCCCAACGACTGCGCCGCTACTTCTGTTTTCTCCAGACTGTGTAAGAAAGTGAAGCGAGTGGGTTCGTTAGTGAACGAGGACAAGATGGAATATTTCCTACGATCAAACAAACAGTCAGAGCATTTGCGTCTTGGCTCCAACTTCACTTTTAACAGTCATTACTTTGAAATCGCTGAATCGTGGATCGTCTATCTAAGAACCAACAACAACCTTGGTTGTTAAGGAAATATAGAGATAATGTCATAAAAGCAATTCGATTACTTAATTGTTTTAGCACTAAATTCAAGAAAGATTGCCCAAAAATTAAGAATATTTGTAAGAATTTTCTTGAACCTCCAAAATTCTTTGCTGTGTCTGTGTTCGCGCCTGACCACACCAATACAGAAGAAGAAAAATAAGTCTTATAGGATGGATGTAGCAAAATTTTTTTGTAAAATATTAAAGAGAATAAAATTTAATCAATATGGCAAATTTTCTACCAAAAGTTTTCTAGAAAGAACATGAATTTGTGGATTTGAAAAAAGATTCAAATATTATATATATTTATATATATACTTATATATATATATATATATATACTTATATATATATATATACTTACAAGTATATACATATTTCGAAAAGTTCAAAGCAAAAGATAGTGGGGCGTCGATGAACCCCCAACGAATTTAATTATTATTAATTCATGTTCTAAAAAATTCAAGAATAAATATTTCACAAGAGTTCCGAGGAAATTGAACTTTATTTAATGAATAAAAAAAAATCGTAAAAAAATTTCCCACTTTCTACAATTAGGGCAAATGGCTAGAAAGCTGTATGCAAACAGCCTAATAGCCTGGCTCATATAAATTTTTGGTCCATCGTCGAAATGTACTGTCTTCCGGGGAAGGAGAAAATGTTTTGTTTGCTTCCTGGTCGAGAGCCGCAATTATACATTTACTTCACTTCATTTAGTTCAAGTTCATTTTTTCATTGGCAAAAACAAAAGCATGCCAAGTTGCGATATCAACCAATCGCGGGTCGCCTATTAAGGTTAAATCTGCATTCATTTTATCATCGCGATATTCCAAGTTTATGGGCTCGTTACATTTCAGAGAGACTCTTCTGAAGCCACAAACCGAAAACTATTGTTCAAAACAGACTTTCCAGACTGTATCTCCTTAGCCCAATTGACTACAGCTCCGAGTAGATTATCAAGTTTTATGGCATTGAAGAATCACAATGCCGAAATTGGAATCAGTGAAAAGTACAAAAAACATTTTGAATTTCTGGTTTACCGCCAACACCTCTTTGGTGAATATCTCGCTAATAAATATCAACTGAATTCAACTTCTACACTTTTTAAATTTAGATTGAAGTGACTTCCGGATATGAAAATTCCTGATCATTATGCTTCACTTTAATCCATTTCGATGATTTTTGTAGACAATATTGCACCTTACCCAAGTGCATGTGTGATTTATGGAGATTCACACAGCTCAAAATATTGTATGAAATTAAAATCGGCTTCTGAATCTAAAAATGTAGCAATCGTGGGGAGAATCGCACTGCTAAATAAAGAGGTTACCCAATATACATTACTTACCGAAAACAAATCTTCTCAAACCAATTTCTTTACCATACCCACAAGCCTTATAAGGGTAACTCAGCCACCAATGCAGGAAACGTCCGCCGCGTCCGTAAATTTACTTAAAAATAACTTTATAAATATGATGAAAGACCATAAGACAGACATCCATCCAAGTAAGATTGAAATGATTTCATCTTAGCCATTAACAGCATCAATATAAGTTTTTGGAACGCTAACAGCCAACATAAGAACGATTCTTCCTAGAAATTCAAGCAATATATATTATTCTAATATCTGAAAATCATTTAACCAAATTTAAGAATTTCAGTATTAAGATATTTGTGTTTTATGACACCAAACATCCTGAAGGGAACGCCCGGCGGAACAGGAATACTTTTCAGGAAAAAATCAAACATTATGTCATGGAAGAGAATTGTAAAGACTACCTTCACCCTGCCTGAGTTCATATATATTATAGCTCTGGTAGAATAAAAATTTCTGCCATTTATTCTTCCTCGCTAAAAAATCACAGATTTCTTCTCAAAATTGAGTAAAATGTTCCTAGAGCAGTTGATTACAATGTAGTTGGGGATCTAGGCTAATATCTTCAATGGGTAGAAATTTATAAAAAGCCATTCAAAATAACGGAATTACCTGTTATATCTACCGGACAGCCAACAAAATAGCCAACCGGTCTAAGTAAAACCCCAGCTCTGATTGACTTTGGAGTAACTTGTGTTATCAATAGAGTACTGGTAAGTGTAAAACCACTTTTCGACTTATCGCCTAAACTCTCACCTTGTTTATGCTCAGTTAACACAATCCCAGCTTTCAATGAATTGCGACCAATTTTAACCAATAAATTCACAAATTTGCTTAAAAACAAAAAAAAAAAAAAATTAGTTCGCATTTAAAGTCGTCAACTCTGCTCAAATCAATAATAGATGTCGATAATGCAGCTGAGGGCTTTACAACATTTCTACAATTGCTTGCGAAAATCTCAACGCAAGGCCTGCCCAATACCCTCAGGATGCAATGTTTCATTATTCTCCAGGGTAGAGATATTACAATTTTGGTAACCAAGAAGAGACAACTTAGGAGAGATTTTCAGAGGCTTTGTTCCCCGGTCTTAAAATATGGACTCAATAGATGCTTAAAAAAGCTCCAGAACGATCTTGCGCAGAGGAAGGAAAATAAAGTTGAAAAGTCTTTACAGCCACTTCTACTCGTTGTGGCGTACAGTTAAAAGTTTTAAAACTCCAGCCATTTACGACCCTCCGCTAAAAGCTAATAATGGTAAGTGTGCTCTAAGCGAACAGAAAAGGGTATATTATTTGCCAATCTTTCCAATTTAAGAAAGGTCCTGAATACGACAGAATAACGGGTGATATGATTAAAGAGCTTCCACAGCTAAGTTTACACTATTTTCCTAAATCCTGGAAGCTCTCGCGGATTATTATGATTCCACCTTGGTAGGCTGCTATAGGCGTATTAGCTTAATAACGATATCCTCCAAAATCTTCAAAGAACTTTTATTAAAAAAACAAAACCGAATTTAGGATCTAAACGGACCATGTCATGCTACCAATTCGGCTTTAGAGAAAAACATAGCACAATCGAAAAGGTGCAAAAAATCGCTGCAAACATATGATCAGCCTTCGAAAGAAAATAATATTGTACTGCAGTGTTCAGGCATTTGATAATTTGGTTTGGCTAGATGGACTATTATATAAGCCACAAATAATTACGGCGTACTAAAAGCCGTAAAAGCTTTCTTATTGGCAGAAAATTTCTAGTTAGGAACAAAGTTACACTACTGAATCCTATGAAATATTAACTGTTGTTCCACAATGTAGTGTTTTAGGGCCAGTCTTATATTTAAATCCTCCCATAAGACGAAATCTCGTCACATTAACTTTTGCGGATGATACAGCAATGCTTAGTACACCTTCGAGCCCCGTTACGTCCTTTTAACGAATTCGATGAACCAAATTTTTTTTAAGAATATCATCTTCTCCGATGAGACTCACTTTCATCTGAGTGGTGCGGTAAATAAACAAAACCGTCGATTCTAGTACGAAGAAAATCTACTAAATATTCATGAACAACCATCACATTCACCTAAATTGACAGTTTGGTTTGATTTTTGGTCCGTACTACTTTCGAAATGAAGCTGGTAGCACCTTACTGTCGATGGAGAGCGGTATAGATCGATTATAACCAACTTTTTATGGCCAAAATTGGAAAAACAACACCAAACATGCAAACATCTGGTTCCAACAAGAGGGGGCTACGTGGCACACAGCATCTGCAACAGCCGAGTTATTGCGAGAAAGGTTTGGAGATTCGATTATTTCAAGAAATCGTGACATTGAATGGCATCCATTTAGACAATGAATGCTCATCATTAGACTTATGGGTTTATTTGAAGTCATTGGTCTTTAGCATTAAACCAGACTCTCTTCAAGCTTTAAAAGTCAATATTGAACGTGCCATTCATGACATAAAATTTGATTTAGTGGAAAAAATGCTCAAAAATTGGGTTCATCGAATTCGTTCCTGTAAAAGAAGTCGTGGAGGCCATTCAAATGATGTTATATTCAGAACTTAATTGTATCGATTGTTCCTCACATTAAATTTAAAACAAAAACATTTCAATTTTCTTAGCAATTAGTATTTTTTTTTTTTTTTTTTTTTTTTTTTGTAAAGAAATCATATTAATCTTATTGGAAAACACTAAACCCTAAACAACATTTAAAAATATTGAGTGAATGACTAACTAAATGGAGAATTAAAGTCAATGTGTCCAGTTAAGTAAGATTTACCATATAAACACATGTTCCTCAAACTCTGTAAATGGTTATGAAATGCTACAGAAAGAATTCGCTACTTTCTCTGAGATAAAAATTTAAAATAAACTCAATTAAATTCTAAGTCCAATTTAAGCTTAGAAACCAAAGTATTACTTTTTAATGTATAGTCATCTTGGAAGTACTCGATCAAACTTTTGGACTCAGCATCTAAATCTAGTCTATATATGTATATAGTCTCCGACGGATCTTAAAAAAAAACTGCAATTCCCCGTAACAGAAGATATAGAAAAATTGAATAAAAATTACTATAATTTATTAGAAGTCACCGTTTATGATATCCCTTTTGTTAAATTACCAATTTTGTTTTGTTAGAGCCAAATTATATATATTTATTATTTATGGCTCTTGGATTAATTTGTTAATCGATACAGTGGTAATGATTAACTGCTATTATGTATAAGAATTAGTTTAAGCTTTTTTTTTTTAATTATCGTTAGCTTCTGAAAAGAAAGATTAGAAAAAATACTTTCAGAGAAAAATAAATGTTTTTCTTAAAGTTATTTAAATCAACGTCTGCCGTATTGGATATAGTGTATATGTCTTCCATCAATACAGAAAGTCACGAAATATTGCGTTAGCACCGGTACATGAAATTCGCCATATATGTACATATGTATTCCTTCTTTTATTCTCTGCTTCCGGTTTTCTGCATGGTGAGTAATAGTTGCATTCGACAACGAGATAATATATAAGTAATTAGATAATGATTTACTAATTTTTTTGATATTGACAAGAGCTTTAATTCATTATATATGTAATGTTATAATAATTTTGAATAAAGATTATATATAATTTAATTACATCTAATTCTATATTTTAATTATATAACTTATATAACTTTTATTGTCAACTAAAAGGAAAAGTTATTCCGCAATAATGGCATAAGTGGTGTTTTTTGTTGTGTACCAGTTTTCATATCTAGCAATGAACGAAATTTATTGTTTGCGAATTTGACAAAATTGTGATCGATGAAGTAAATCTAATTAAACGCCATCATCCAAAGCAATACAACAATTATAGTTTTTACAACAATGACTTTCATATGTTTACACAACTCTCCCTCCATTCTGGCGTTTTGGGTGTCAGTTTGTAGTGGGAAGATAAATATCATTACTTTGCTGTGATTATTGTTCCATCTTTTGTTACTCATGGTGCTGTATTTACCGTTGCAATGGCTATCAACTGTCAACGCGGTTGCATTTCTATGTCAAATTGTCATGTCTGCAATGGTACTCACACCACTATAATCGCAGGCAACCCAGCAAATAAAGATACTAGTTGTGCAATAGAATGTCACCAGTTTCCAATTCACCATTGTCCAAACTTATTTGAGCTCAATCAATAACACATAATCATTAATAAACACATAACAGTTAAAGCCAAGAGCAGCAAGGTGGTTGCAATTGTTACTGTGCTCGCCAACGATGAATTCCACTTACTTTCAAATCCAGTTGCTAACGAATTTTTAAAACTTCATTCCTGAAACGCTTCTTCAAAGTAGAATATTCACTTAATTTTTTTGTAAATAGCAATACTTTACGAGTCTCAGTAACTATTTACTAATGGTTGGCAATAGGCCTTTCCACCTTATCATTCCAATTTTTCTCAAAATCTTTAATAAAAAAAAAAAACAAAAAAAAATGTATGATGTTTTCTTATAAAATTATACTTTTTTCTTCACAGTAGCGAAAACATATCCATATTTGTGCCATACCACACTACTATACACTACTATACTCAATACTATATGCTCATTCGTATTAAATATCTAACTATACAAGTACTTGATGAGTTGAATTTATAATTTTTGATATTTTTCGACGAGTCGATTCGCATCTCATGCCTTCATATGAAGAAGATAAGATAAAATTTTGGTGGTTATTATGAGAAAGCCGATGATGAAGGTGATAGGAATTTGATGTGATAACAACGAATCGAACGAGGGGCCCGGAAGAGTTAGTTGTCAACCAAAAGCGCATCGAATTACCAATTTAACCCTCATCGTGCGCCTGACATTTTGTTTACTCTCTCATCTATATTCAAATAATTAAATGACGATTTCGCTACACACAAAGCAACAGACACAGTGGCGGAACGACGTGTAAATGGCACGTGCACAGCGGCAGGCATTAGCACTAAGACTTAATTTAAGTATATTATCGATAAACAAATCTCTACCCGCAACACTTTTATACTCACCCTCCGAGTGGACAATATTTTTGATCAGATATTTGTAGTATGATTTCAAAATACGTATATACGTACATAGAAAATTTTAAAAAATTATATGTTCATATGCACCCGTATTAGAATTCTAGATACCCGGGTATCGATCAATGTAAACAGCTCGATACTCGTTCATTGCTCAACGGTTCAGCAGAAAGAAATTCAATTTTGTTTGTTTTGTTATAGAAAAAGTCTAATTTTGTGTCAAATTTTTGTCAAAATGCTCGAGCTTCTGATCGAAAACTTTCGAGTAATCAACAAGTGTGCGAGCTGTTTGAGCAAAATCTTGAGCTCTAATAGGCATATGTGCAAGTACATATGTATGTATGTATATATACTCGCTTACCTGAGATACGAAAATATAATAGAGCAAAAAATTTGAAATAATACCTTGCAAGTAGCGGTTGGTTAGAGTATGGGGAATGCCTTACCTTATCGACGTACATATGTTAAATACGAATGAGGGAGACTTGAAATTTTTAATTTCACAGAAGGGCTTGCAGAAAGATTTCTTTATAAATAAATAGAACACTTAACGTTAAACATTCCTTAGGTGAGAATGCAGAATATATGTATGAATAAGGATACAAATCAATGAAATACTAAATTACTTTTGGGTTTTTAAGTGGGTTTTGTTTTCAAATATTTTATTCAGCAAAATCCCAAAACGCTGAGCACACAAACCTGTGTATTCATACATACTTCACACATACATACATACATACACATTAATACTGGTCTATACATATATTGCTTTTCTAGAAAATGAAAATAATTAGATGTGATTAGTGTGATTAGTGATTTAAATTAATATGTACATTTGAACATCCTTACCATTCATTCCACACTTCCTATAACGATTATAACTTTTATATTTTAAATAAAAATATTTGAGAATATTTTTACATACATATTTTAAAACGAATAACATGAAAATTAGATATAAATTTTTTAAGTAAACAAATATTTGGAGAATAATTTTCTTTGAATAATAAAAAAAATTCTATTAAAATGTTTAATCATTTACAGTGAGAACAAATAATCACAAAAAGGGGCAACAATTTTAAATACATATATAAGGTCAAAATACTTTTAACTTTTTAAGCCTCGGTACATTTTTATATTACTTGTTATTATTTTCTCGACAAAGAAAATCCATATCTCTGCTATGAAAATTAGATCTCCAAAAAAATTAGCAAGTTAGTCCACATTTTTTAAGGTAATTGAGAGATAATTTGTGAGGAGATGCTACTTTTCATTTTATGAATAATTTGTCGAATTGACATATTGAAAGTTTCATTGTTCTAAAAAAAATTTCTGGGCTTTGAATTCTCTAATTATGCATCTAAAAACATACATTTTCTTGTGTTATGCATTTATATTATGAATAGAATGTTTTCATCATGTAAAAATGTGAAAATCGAACTATTCTTCAATTAACTATAACTAACCTTGGTCGTAACACTTCAAGTTAAACAGAAAAAGATAATATATGTCATAATCATTATATCCCTTCCAGAGGAATGTATTAGAAAATCGTAAGAGTACTTTGTCATTAAATTTTCGTTCCATATAATAAACGAATGAAATGAAAAAAATAGTTTTTCATTCCAAATCGATTGCTCATTGTTCGGAAGCGCTTCAATTATTTTTGCGGGAAATCAGCGTGGAGTTATACTCTTAGAAATATTCGTACGGGATGGGGCATTAAGCACATAGATTGTTGAATAAATAAGTACTGCCTTGTCCGTGCGAAATATTTTGGCCAAATAACATTCATTTAAATTGATTATTATCAATAACGAAGTTGTTTTCAAGCAAAATGTCTTACATTTCAAAACACACTTAATTTTTTTTTTTAATTTGAAGCAAAATGTTAGACGTAGTGAAGCTATCCTCATATTTCTTTGGCTGTCGGTTTCTTTAATGCATACAAAAAACAGTTTCACTGAATTAGTATGCTTTTAAAAAAGTTAACGTTAAGCTGCCCAAGGAAAAATGATCGGGTGGATTCACCCTCTTCTTTGAGATGGGTAGCGTTGACTTGAATAAATGTCCCGTAAAATTATACTTTAATAAAAATTATTCGGGTATTTATCTTCGAGGATGTAAAGAAAAAGCTGAAGACACAATCAGTACCAAATTATGGATCGAAGTTTGCGAACAGAAGTTCCGTTTTACTCGGTCTATCAATGTAATCTGTATGAGAATCCCACATATTTAAATGAGGATCATAGCATAACTGAAGCCATCACTTATTCTCCATCGTGTTGATTCTATTATACATCATTCCATGTCACCATTTGTACGTGTTGTAGTACGAGTACTGTTCATAAGAATTGAATATACTCAACGCTATATCTTGAATAATTGTACTGATTTCTATATTGCCAAAGAGACGGAGCTATTCGATTAAATCATATTTATGCTTCCATTTGCTTGTGTTAGAAAATGCATAGCTAAAGTATGCAACTTAGGCAACCGAAATACGATATAACTTTTAGTACAAACGCTTAGTATAGTTTTCACATTGTAATTACTTTATACTTGAATAAATGAACTTAAAGCAAACGGTTGTGTGTTAATATCTAACAGCAACATTTTACATGGGTTATGGGCCCAGATCACGTGGTTCTTTAAAGTTCATTAGTATCGGTTTTCAAATAAATTGTTCGTCGATTTGGTTTGATTAAATAAGTTAATTAAGACGCGAAATGAGTTCTTCGTTAACAAATATAGAAAAGCTCAATGGCGAGAATTATTCTACGTGGTCGCTGTTGATGCGGAGTTTGCTGGTAACTCAAGATTTGTGGTACGTGATCGAAGAAACTGCTAAGGTGGAACCTTCAGAGTTGGAAGCAAGGGCATGGAAGACTGCCGACCAAAAGGCATTGGCAATGATACATCTATGCGTAAGGCCATCAGAATTAATTCACGTTAAGAAGTGTGAAACGGCAAAAGAAGCTTGGACTCTTTTAAGCGATCTCTATAATGCCGATGGTCCAGCTCGAAAGGTAAATTTATTCAAAAAGTTGGTGCAGTTTAAGTTAAACGCAGCAGAGAATTTGCGCTTCAAATTAATGAGTTCTGCTCGATCGTCGACAGCCTTAGTGAAATTGGCATAACTGTACCTGATGACCTTCTTTGCATATTATTGTTGTGTAGTCTACCAGATGAATTAGAGAGCTTCGTAATAGCAATTGAAAGCAGAGACACGTTGCCGAAAATGGAAGCATTAAAAATGAAAATATTGGAAGAAGAGCGAAGACGTGGTCAACGGTTTACTGAAGCCGAAAAAGTTTTTTCCGCTAATTACCATATAAGGCCAGAGAAAAGTGATCAGTCATCGAATATTTCCAATGAGCGTGACAATCGCAATAACAATAAGCCCAAGAATTTCAAGCGCAATATGAGCAATGTGAAGTGTTATTGTTGCGGTAAGAGAGGTCACATTAAAGCGCAATGCAAAAGATCACAACTTCCAACTGTACTTAATTTATGTGACTCAAACTCACATAGATCGCGTGGTGAGAATACCTGGATTCTCGATAGCGGAGCATCCTCTCACATGTGCAGTGATATCTCATTATTCACTTCTTTACGCAAATCTACTCAAAAGGTATTTTTGGCATCTGGAGAAGCTGTACACGCAGAGGGAGATGGAAAGATTTTGCTCAAATCCAATTATGGTGATATTTTGTTGGTGGATGTACTTTATGTACCTAAACTAAAGAACAATTTTTTAGCAGTCAGCAAAATACTCAGTAATGGTAAACAGGTACATTTTAAAAACAATAAAGCGATGGTGAAAACGAAAGAAAATAGATTAGTGTTCGTCGCGAAAATGTATAACGGAGTTTTTCATATAAAATTTAGTGCGGCCATTTAAACTATAAAGATTTGCATGCACTCTCGGTAAATAATATGGTGCGTGGATTGGAATTGAAAAACTATAGAAATTTTGATTGCGACATTTGTGCACTTTGCAAAATAAAAAGAAGTGCATTCGGTAAATACACTCACGTTAGATCGACAAAATGTCTAGAAGTTATACACTCGGATATATGCGGGCCAATGCGTACAACGTCGCAAGGCGGTTCAAACTATTTTATAACTTTTATAGATGATTTTTCCCGCTTAATTGAAGTACATTTTTTAAAGAAAAAGGCTGATGCATTCGAAGCATTTAGACAATTTGTGACGCGCGCGGAAAATCAAATCGGGAGCAAAGTGAAGTGTCTACGTAGTGACAACGGGCGCGAATATTTAAGCGCCGAATTCCAAAATTATTTAAAAGCCAAAGGTATTGTACATCAAAAGACTGTGGCTTACACGCCGGAACAGAATGGGGTAGCAGAACGTGCCAACCGAACATTAGTAGAGATGGCAAGGTGTTTATTGGTGTCATCAAACCTTCCAAAGTCGTTGTGGTCTGAGGCGGTAAATACGGCCGCTTACATAAGAAATCGGTGCCCAACTACAATTTTAAAAAATAAAACGCCTTTTGAATGTTTTCGAGGTTACAAACCAAGTGTCAACCATTTAAAAGTGTTTGGCTGCGAAGCCATTGTTTTACATAAACAACCAGGTAGATCGAAATTTGATTGCAAAGGTTCAAAGGTTCGATTTGTTGGTTACGCTGACCATACAAAGGGATATAGACTTTATGATTCAGTGAAGAAAGGCAAATGTTTTACCGAAAATTGATAATGAAGAAACTGAAAACGTTAATATTGAACTAATAAGCGAAAATGAAGAAAAAATTAATGAAAATAGAGAAAACAAAAATGAAATAGAAATAGAAAAAAATTTGAAAGCTATTGACATTGAAAAAGCAGAAGGCGAAGATGAGCAAGAAGAAGAATTAAGTGAAGAATCTGTTTCGAGTGAAGAAGGCGAAATAGTGTTAGGTAAAAGAAAGCGTGGAAGACCACGTATATGTAGAACTGGAAAGGTGGGTCGCCCAAAGAAGAAATACATAGCTGATTATCCTGAAGTGTTAAATTTGGCATGTGAAAACCCTACATCAGTCGCAGAAGCCATGAAATCAAGTGAAAGTTCGCAGTGGAGGGCCGCAATGCAGGCGGAATATGATTCCCTCATTAAAAGTGATGCTTGGACTCTAACTGATCGTCCACCTGGCAAAAACATAATCGGATGTCGATGGGTATTCGTAAAAAAGTACGATGAGACTGGTAAGCTTGAAAAATACAAGGCGCGCTTAGTTGCGCAAGGCTGTTCTCAAAAGCCTGGTGAAGATTTTGAACTTACCTACGCACCAGTGGTAAGGCATACGACTATTCGTTTGATTCTTGCTTTGGCAGTCCAACATAAGTTGCTGGTAAACCATATAGATGTTGTAGCGGCATACCTAAATGGCGAGTTGGAAGAGAAGCTGTACATGCGACAACCAGAAGGTTTCGTAGATAAAAGTCATCCTGGAAAAGTTTGTCAACTTCGAAAGTCGCTCTATGGCCTTAAGCAGGCTGGAAGAGATTGGAATGAAAAAATTAACAAAGTGTTATGCGAAATGGGATTTAAACGATGTAAAGCAGACAACTGTGTCTACACTCTGTACGAGAGAGGTGAAATTAACATATTGAGCATATATGTTGATGATATTTTATTGGCATGTTCGTCAGAAAACACAATGAAAAGAATTATAAGACAATTAAACGAGAAAGTAGAAACTGTCGATCGTGGTCCAATTCGATACTATCTCGGTATGGAAGTTGAACGTGATGGTCTTCGAGGAAACATAACTATTCATCAAGGTCGTTATGTGGAAGAATTGCTGAAGCGTTGGAAAATGGCAGACTGCAAAGGAGCTGCGACGCCTTATAGCAGTGGTACAATTCTCGAGAAATGTAGTAACAAGGAATGTAAAGGCTATTTAACGCAACAGTACCTGTCACTTATTGGTGGTTTGACATATCTGGCAATAATTACTAGGCCAGATATAGCACAAACTGTGTCAAAGTTGGCTCAGTTCAACAGCCATCCACACAAGGAGCATTTTGTGGCAGCCAAGCGTGTTCTCAGATATTTAAGGCAGAAACCAAAGGGTATGATAACCTATAAAGCTAACCCTCAAAGCTTAATTTGTTTTTCAGATGCTGACTGGGCTTCAGACTCAACAGACCGCAAATCGATTAGTGCATTCGCTATGTTCCTGGGCGATGGCTTGATTACCTGGGAGTCTAAAAAGCAACATTCGGTTTCCCTCAGCACAATGGAAGCTGAGTATATTGCTATGTGCAATGCGGCAAAAGAACTATCGTTTATAAGAAGCTTATTAAGAGAAATGGGGTTTGAGCAGTATATTAAAGATGCATCCCGAATATATTGCGATAATCAAAGTGCTCAGTTCGCCGTCAAAAATCCTGTGACACATAAGAGAAGCAAACATATCGACATAAGGTTTCACTACATACGTGAGAAGTACATTAGCCATGAGATCGATATTGCGTACATCCCGACAGGGCAGAATGCGGCAGATATACTTACAAAACCATTATCTGGAGATAAACATTGTACTTTATGTAAATTATTGAAAATTGATTTTGTATAATAGAATTTAAAAAAAAATGAATTTGTAATGATTTTGTTATGAAAAGAATTGATTTTGCAAATCGCATTTGGGTTGAGGCGGAATTTGTTAGAAAATGCATAGCTAAAGTATGCAACTTAGGCAACCCAAATACGATATAACTTTTAGTACAAACGCTTAGTATAGTTTTCACATTGTAATTACTTTATACTTGAATAAATGAACTTAAAGCAAACGGTTGTGTGTTAATATCTAACAGCAACATTTTACAGCTTGAAATTCAGAATAAATGAACGAGTGACCGATCTATTCGAAAAATATTATACTTAGGATTTAATTTACTTGAAATTTGAAATAAAACGTATTTAAACAGTCCAAAATAGCAATTTACAGTAATTTTTTATATTAAAATGAATTAAATAGCGTAAAAAACAACAAATTAAAAATCTTATTACAACCATTTTGAGCTTTCAATGCGGACCAAGTCGGGGCACAATCTATTCTAATTTACTTAAACTTTTTTTTTTATAAAATACTTTGTATAAATTTAATAGATTAATGCGGGCAAGTGCCTATCAACAGAAAAAAGTTAAGTGTTCTTTCCTTTGTGTTATTTATTTAAACAAATAAATTGGCGTTCCATCAAAACTAAAAAAGAACATATTGAAATGCAAGTCAATCATACAAACAAATCTCTAAAAAAACCCACAGTTCAAATGGGAATCAATCGCTACAGTCTTGCAAGGAAAACGGTGAACAAAATCCAAACAAATTGGCAAAAAGTTCTGCTGGAAATAAGTCCTTGGCTAAAAATCGATTTAAAATACTAACTGAGTCTGATGGCCAAGTGCGTGTGAAACGTACGCAGAAGATTGCTTTCGCAAGGTGGCGTGTATTGTGGAAATTTACACAGTTCAAAGGATTGCATGATACGAAAAATGACTTCTGAGTCTAAAAAATATAGCAAATGCGGTAAAAATCACATTGCTAATTATAGATATTACCCAAAATATATTTTTTAAAAGATAATGGGGAAAAATACCTCTGATACCAATACCAATTTTAGATGCTACGCACAAGCCTTAAAAGGGATACCCAAATGCAAGAAACGTCCGTCCCGTCCGTAAACTCACTCTGTCCTGCAAAACCATATGGCATCCACGCGAGGTATGAGCAATAGTTAATTAGAAATCAAAATGTGTTACCTCAAGCAATTTTATCTAAGCCATGAACAGCATCAATATATGTTTTTGGAATGCTAACACCTTGATATAGATATAATGCTAATATCTGAAACTCATTTAATCAAATTTAGCAATTTCAACATTAATGAATTTGTGTTTTATCAAACCAAACATTCTGATGGAAAAGTCCGCGGCGGATTAGGAATACTTGCCAGGAAAAAATCAAAGATTATGTCATGGAATAGTATTGTAAACACTACCTTCGCCCTACATGAGTTCATATATAAGTATATTATAGCTCTGGTAGAATAAACATTTCTGTCATTTATTCCTCCACGTTACAAAATCACTGATTTCTTCTCTAAACTGAGTAAGAGGTTCCTTGCAGCAGGTGATTACAATGTAAAACATTCTTTCTGACGATCATATCTCCAATGGGTAGAAATTTATAAACAGCCATTCAAAATAACGGAATTACCGTTATACATACCGGACAGCCAACCGCTATATCTACAAAATGGCCAAGCTGTCTAAGTAAATCTCCAGATCTGTTTGAGTAACTTTTAAAACCACTTTTCATGGATATGACAGTGTAATTTGTGATCAAACTCATGCTTTATATATTTAATAGCATATTAAACTTGCAATATTTTCTTAAATCCTAGAAGCTCTCGCAGATTATTATGATCCGTAACCCAGGCAAAGATCCATATTTGGTACGCTCCTACAAGTGTTTTAGCTTCATAACGATGTTCTACAAAATCTTCGAAAAACTTTTATCAAAAAAAAAAAAAAAAACCGATTTTAGAATTGCAACGGGCCATACCTAGCCACCAATTTGGCTTTAGAGAAAACCACAACACAAGAGAGCAGGTGCATAGAATCACTACACAGATAAGATCAGCATTCGAAAGTAAACAATATTGTACTGCAGTGTTCCTCGATGTTGCAAAGGCATTTGATACACTTTGACTGGATGGACTATTATATTAGCTGAGAGGTACGCTTCCCACAAATATGTATGCCGTACTAAAGAGTTTCCTTATTTGCAGAAAATATCTAGTTAGGCAAAAAGTTACACTACAAGGCGCGTCTTATACTTAATTTATACATAGATAACAACATTTAAATATAGTGGGAGAATGACTAACTTAATGGAGAATTAAAGACGATAAGTTTAAGTGTAAGATTTACCATAAAAAACACATGCCCTCCTCACTATAAATAGTAATAAAATACCACAGAAATAATTCCCACTTGCTCTTTGATAAAAAGTTAAAACGAACTAAATTGAAAATTACAAATTTGATTATAGGTTCTAAGTCCAAACTAAGTTTGGAGGGCAAAGTATTACTTTTTAATATAAAGCCATCTTGGAAGTACTCGATCACTTTTGGGCTCAGCATCTAAATATATTCTAGACAGAATTCAAAGGCCAAAACTGAGTAAAAATTACTTATTAAGGTTATCTAACCACCGAAACTTTCTAGCTAAAAGTTTCTTACAGCAGAACTACTCCAAGTGTTTATAGAGGAAGGACTTAAGTTTGATATGTTTGGATGCCATTTTCCATTTATGTATATCGTTCAAAATATTTATTATAATTTAGTTAATGTTATCCTTTATGATATCTCTTTCGTTACATTACAAATTTTGTGTGTCCCTAATGGTATCTATGTATATATGTATGTATATGAACACATCCTTTGTTAAAGCTAGATTACTTCTATATATCGACGCTGTGGCAATGATTAACTGCTATTATGTATAGAATTAGCTTAATATTTTTCTAATTATTATTAGTTTCCGGAAAGAAAATTCATTATTTTATTTAATATGTAAAACTGAGGTACAGATATGTGCAATACTTCTTTTCGGTAAAAGAATTCGGAGTTCAAAATGGCCCTGAGTGACACTTTTTCAATGTACTTCTAAGTATCATGTGTATTTGGGTTTTAGCTTATCAACTATGGCGGGCCCAATAGCCGAGTAGTTAATATTGCGTGCCACCATTGTGAAGGCCAGGGTTCGAGTTGAGGTTCGACCAACATCCAAAATTATAGAAAATCAACTTTTGTAATCCTCCATTGATCCTCGGCAGGGAATGAAATAAAAGATCATCATAAAATTCCATAAGCCGTTCGGAGGCAGTTTAGAATAAACTGTAGGTCCCTCCATTTATTGGTAAAAATATCAAGACACAAAAAGCACAAATTGGCCGAGATCCCTTCTGCGGTTAGAAAGTGTCAACTATATATACATATAATGTGGTAAAATATTAGCTTCCTCCCGTTGAGAATCGCTTCTGGATCCGCCACTGAAACTGTGTGTATGTATGTTTGCTACCTTTTAATAGTCATTCCGTAGAAAAAAAATGTGTAAGGTATTAATTTATTTTAGGTGTCAATATATCATCAACAATCACTGATAATTGCTTTTGTCGCCCAACAAAACACAATATACAAAAGGTAACCAAAGGAATACAATAAAATCAATTACATACATATGTGCATACATTTAGACTATGATTGCATTGACATTTATCGTACAACTCAATTTGCTGCTGTTCATAATGTTATCATATCGCAGTGTAAATTAAAAACGTATTAGTAGGCACACACGCCAGGCTTTGTTGAATAATTAATGTTGGAATGACAATCAATATGACAGTTTGATTTCTCAATCGTCTATATTGTAAATGCAAGTACATACACATGCACGTATACATATATTGTTCATTAAAACTGTAGCAATTAATATCGCTGTGATATTTTGAATAAATTTATTTAATACAAAATCGTTCAAGTGTTTAAATACATAAGTTTATTCTAGTATGTATTCACTAGTCACGACTGCTTACGTCTGGTCATCGAATAATTTTAGATACAGCAATAACATATCACTGTCATAACTCGAGTTAGGCAGTTATGATTTGAGACATATTATATATGAATTATTTTAAAAGTAAGTGATGTGTGTAAGTTCAATTTGATCCCAACACCTAATGCTTAGTATTTAATTAAATTTAAAAATATTGGTATAATCAGCTTTAAAGCTTTTGGTGAAATTAAAATATTTTTTGTCACCTGATCAAAATTCTGTTTGGTTACACTAATTGTTAACTGATGTGGAGCAGACACGTGTTGCGCAAGCAACACCAAGATAAAATTCGTATAAAAGTCCCGGACAAGGAACTAGTTATTGCGATATTGAATGAAAATTTGGGGGGTGTAATGGCAACTTTGGCAAACTTCATTATATAAATTTTGTTGATTTCTTCAAAGGAGGAATATCATTCATTCGCAACAGTCGAGCAAGCTAAATACACTAAAGTTGATGGACCCATATTTAAGGGCTGTAACGCCTTCAGTGTCGAGGATGCGTACAATGTAAAACGACAGATGATCTTATCCATAAATAAGAAATCATGGATGGACATGTTGAACAAAATGCAGGGATGTGTCTGTTGCAGCTAGAAGCATATCTGGAGTAATGTTATATAAGTTAGAAATTAATTATTTTAATTTTATAACATTTTTCGACCGCAGACTATGCATTTGGTGGAATAATCCTCTTTCAACAACAAATTTTACAAAAATCGACTTATATATTGTAGCAAATAATATATCATAAGTAAGAATGAAATGGTATTACTTGCTAATAAATGATTGCAGTGGATAATGTGATTTGTATTTCGATTATGTAATGTATGACACCATTTTAATTACATACTTTCAATAGTACATACTATGATGGAGCATTAAATATTAACTATTATTATGCCTAGTGTATTCACAACATAGATAATAGGTATGTATGTGACTCGTATATATATGTCAGTGGCGGATCCACGGGTGGGTTTTTCGGGTCCGGATCCCCCCCCCCTTCGGAAGCAATATAAATCTTAAATTCGAATCTACTTTTGCAGTTTATTCGTGTCTGATGTCTCCAAAAAAAATGAATATATTTTAGGACCACCAACCCCCTAACCCCCCCTCTCCTTCTCGATATTCTAGATCCGCTACTGACATATGTAGAACAATTTTGATGTATCTTAAAGTAATTAACTCTTTTTTATTGACATATATGTATGCATATTTAAACGCCCAAGCATAATTATTTATATTTGGCTATATTAATGATAAAATTAAATACTCGTACATACATAAGTACGTATTTAGTAAAACATCCGGTAGTAATTGAGTTCAATCTAGTTAAAGGGACGAACCTAGATCGACCTTCACAGAGCTGATAATAGAATGAAATATATCTTATAATAGATTTGGTATATTACAAAATATATTAAAAATGGGTTGCCAAAAGAAATCCTTAATCCTTTTGAAAAATGATTTTTTCTAATTCTAGTAGTAAATATTTGAAATAATAATCATAATATATAAATGTACTTACTGAATACTCTTTATAACAAGTTTTAAATTCATCACTATATTTATTTCATAAAACAGTTACTTTTTTATATCAAGTGATGTGGTGTAACCAACACTCCAATTCATGATGTTTAAATTTCTTTTCGAAAAGCTAGCTTTAAAAGTTTTTACTAAAATCATTTAAAAAAAAAACATCCGACTATATAAAAAACATTTTTAACCGTTTTTTATCAATTTTATAATAATTAATTCTCTTCTTTTTTCACTATTTGTACACGCTGTATATATGTATATATATTTATTCATTTATATTACCTATATTATTTAATATTTAAGTATTAAATTAGATTAATATGTATTTAATTAATTATTACATGGTATATACAACTCGGATCTCTCTGTCCCAACTTCCACTCACATTAAAATTTCAATTTTTAAAATTCGAAAGCCTCTATTAGGACCACATTTTTTGCAGACAACCATATATCAACGTGTTCACAATAAAATGGCGCTTATTTTGATATAAAATGTTTGCTGCTATTATTATAAATGATAGTTGGTCCAGTAGTTCGTCCAGGTAAATAAGACGGCAACCCAACGGCTTCATATTCATCAGGACTAACACTTTAAGTCAGTATAAAAATTTTCTTATTATCTTAATGATGCAAAATCAAAAAAAAAAATTTTGTTTTCAAAATTTAATTATAAATAGCCTGGTTCATCCAGGGAACGAAAGTCGCAAGAGTTGTACGTTAGCACCGAAGATGAGTGATAAGAATTAGAAAAAAGGACAAAAGAAAAGTGAATTAATATCAATTCCAACTTCTTTATTCATTATACTTATACAATATGTATCAATTTGTATATATGTATATATAGATATATATATGTGTGTGTGTGCGTGTGTGTGTGTGTGTGAGTGTGTATTTAAATTTATGGTACAAGTGGGTAATTATTACCTTGAATGTTGGACACTTGATGAATTGAAATTGAATAGAACCGTTTTTTATCATTTCATTACAGTTGGCTGTTGAACTGTTTTCTTGACGACAGTTAACAGCTCGATAGCAGACTTATGTTAACCATTAGGGTGTTCGATATATATGAATATATTTAGGCTGCTGGCCTAAACATGCCGCCGTAATATTTTGGAGAGGCTTCAGCGCCTAATATTAGACGGACTGGTGGCTGAAATGTTGAAGTGGGGATCATCCAGCTTTTTGTTGTAATAGCCGGCAGCGATAGTTACATCCAGAGACGAAGCAGGAGTCCGTTTGCTATAGTTACAGACAATGAGTGTATGGCTTGTTATAGACAAGGCATGTGCATAGTTTCCGCGAATTTCGATGAAGCAACCTCGCTGCCGGTTGACCTCAGTTGTTTGTGATAGGAGTTCACGAGCAAGGTCTTCCGAAATTATTGACGTTGAGATGCACACATCAATAAGACCTCGGACTTTATGGAGGCACCCTCCTGCCTCAACTTTTATTACGGCAGTTGGTGCGACCGCATTTAACCAATGGAGCGTGTATGCTCCTATTTCGCGGCTCTGTGGTAGCTCGACTCGGAAGTTACCTCTGGTTTGAAGATGGAATGCATCAGTTTCTACTCTCCCATTTCGCTTAAGGCGGCGATTATGATGATTTCGACGTCCAGGAATTTTTTCGCCAACATATTTTTAATATATTTTCTAAAACACTAAATTTGTTAGAAAATATATTTCATTTTTCTTTCAGCCTGGTGAAGGTCAATTGGGTTCGTATCTTAAACTAATCAGTCTAGCCAAAAAATAAATTAAAATTTTTTCATACAAAGGCAAATTGCATTTACTATAAATTATCACAGTTAAAAAATGTGTCAAATTTATGAAATTTCATCAGCATGAAATTGAAATAAATTTCGATTACAAGTTTTTCTTGTGAAATAATGGAAATAAATAATGAAGAAATTGTGAAGCTTTCCTTTATATGCACAAGTGGAATGATATTAAGGTTTCTCTGCAAAAAATCTCGATTACTTAAAGGGAGACTGCTTAAAAGATTCCGACAAATAATTTCAAAGCAAATTCATTTTGTTTACTAATAACTAAATGTATGTACAAATGTAAATTGACATATGTATATACTTATAATATACAAATACAGTTTTAGTAATTTCATTCTTTTAGCTTTACAGGTTGTTGAAGAAATTCGAAAATATATTCGTGGGATTCTCTATATCTAGGAAATGCATGCTCCGGTCCACGGATAGGAAAGTTGCTCTGGATCTCTAGCACAATTCCATAGAATATATTTGCATAGTATGCATTTCCTAGACATAGAGAGTCCCCTATTAATTCTTAGAAAGAGAAAAGAACTGCTAAAGTTATTTCAAATTTAAATTGCCTTTCTTTAACTATTTCATTCAATGTTTGATATTTTATATAAACTATTAGTGAAAAAGATGACACTTTTTAGAAAATAGCAACAATTCAACAATTCAATTCAACAAGCGGAGGATTTTTTCAAAAATGTTTTCAATTGTAATCTTTCAATTGCATTTAATTATATTTAAGTAAGAGGTGATGAAAATCAAAGTAGCATCTGGGATGTGTGTGTTTGCATGATTTTATTTGAAAACTCACAGCTCGGGTCAGTCTAAATGACGGCGGATAGAGACAAACACGATGGAGATAAAGCATAATACAAAATCTTTTCGAACACATTATTAGACTGCAATTTTTCATAAAATTATAATTTCTCCTTCACAAAGTCTATTTTTGTTTAAGCTCTTGGGGGAGAAGAGGAACTGGACCCATCCCTGGCATACGTAAATGTGTAGTTTTATTATGTACATTAGTGGCGAGTTTTATTAAGATAACTGAGTGGTTTTTAGCTATAAAGTTTAGTCACTAACAATGGAGTTAGTGGTTACTGAACTAAAGTATTTACTGCAATTTCGCTCCAGATTTGCCCTAGAAACAATCATAAGTGCGCTCATATCTGAATATAAATAACTACTTTACTCAATAACTTTAACTTTAACTAAATTAATCAATAATATGTGAAATATTTTGCATATTCTCAAATATGTATGTACTCCTACTGCCTTTTTTCCTTTCGAAAATCACGATGTTAAGTTAGCGTACATATAGGCGTTTCCAATAAGAGTGGTATGATCATTTAAAAAAAAACACACTAATTGTTAAGGAAATTCAAATGTGAAATTCAAAACAATTACAGGCCGCATTAAACAATCCATAAATATAAGTCAAGCCCGACAAGCAATCCTACTTATATACATTTCTCAGACAATTAATGCCTGAATATATGCAGGATTGCAAAATACTCGGTAACCCAACATTAAGTCAAAATAGCGGCTAAATATTAGCGCACTTAATAGTTGTTGATTACATAGCAGGCGTTGGCTCAGTTGGTAGAGCACTCACCTGTGATGCTAGAATCCGTCGGTTCGATTCCTGGTAAAAGATGTCTGATGAGGAGATGTGGTGATCTCCGAAACAGCTGCCACTTCTACCAATTTTTCTTTGTTGTATGATAAAATATTCAATGAAAAAATAATTTTTCTAACAAAAATAGGCCTCTGAAAACAGCTTATTTACTTATAACCAAAAACAATTACAGGCCTCATTAAACAATCCTCAAATGTTTTTTATTTAATGTGAAGAACAATCGATATAATTAAGTTTTTAATATAACATCATTCAAATGGCTTCCACGACTCTTCTATTGCAGGAACAAATTCGATGAACCCAATTTTTGAGCACGGCATATCTTCTGAAGAATTCATGGAAGAAAGCTAAAGACCGGCATGATGTTAATCCCGAACACCGTTAAAAATAAGTAATTGATGAGTAAAGAGGCGTCTAAATGTACATATTAAAATAGAAACAATGTGTATTAAACGCTTTAAATTTTCGTATTGCATTTACCAAACAGTTTACTTTCGATTCAATATAGTATTTGCAGGGGGCCCATTGCTCTCTCAAATTATTTCGCCAATCAAAATCACAGCCATTAGCCACAGTAAAAAGGGACTCGCCGAAGGAGATCAACTATTGCGATGAGCGTAAGCATCGCAGGCAAGAGAGACATTTTCATGAAATATAAATTGCTACTGGAAAGGCCACTTAACAGCGCATCATATATAAAGTATAAAGACCGTAGTTACATAAAGAATGCACATAACTCATCTTCTAGATGGGGAATGTCGATGTGGATGGGTGTCAAGATAAAGCGTGAAATAACTTAAATTGGGAGAGTGATAGATAGAAGGATGCAAGTTTGTGATATGATGCAAGGTAGCTATGTTGGTATATACATACGTATATATGTATACATAAATATATATGTATACATTTGCATGTGGGCGCAAGGCTTGCAATCGAAATAACGCAAAATTGAAATATTCAAATTTGGATATTTTATAACTTCAAATACACCACTTGTTTGAAATACCCAAACATACACATTGAATATGGTGGATACATTTTCAATATGTAAAAATCAGTATATGTATATGGAATGAAGCAGAACCCTTCTGTTGCGTGATATATGAAACATATATGCATGTATATACATATGTGCATATATGTGTGTATATGTATGTTCACAAAACATTCGTAACAATTCGAAGCACATTATAAGCACATAAAATAATCAATTCCACAAAGTATCCTTAAACAAGTAGATATACATATATCCATGTTCATAGATCAATAGCGTTCAAATTCTCTGATATAAAAACATTAGCCAGAGAGTAAGGAACATGAGGAATTCATAAAGAAGCGAAAGATTTGGGCAATCATGTGCCGCTCCACACACCATTGCGGTGGTGTTTTATTAAATTACCAATTATCGAAATACTTCTCGTTGAAAAGAATCAAAGAAGTATTGTATAAGATGCCTATCCTCCCTTAAGCGTAAGAATTTCCCAGTATTTGTTTGAGAAGACAAAAGCAAACCACGCCCGCAAGTATATTTGTCTCTGTCGTTGCTCCACAAAATGAGCATAGACTTCTTTCGTGGCCACAAACACACCATTGCTCTTAGCAACAACAACAATATCAACAACAATAATTCTTGTGGGCGCACGGAAATTGCCCCTTAATTGAATTTCACTCCAAACGTCTCCAATGCTGTCTGGTCGGTCAGTTGTAACTTTGCGACATCGGCCGCTGGGAGTATCTACAACCACTGCTACCACACTACACTACAAGTTCTACATAAGTAGATACATATTTACGAATACAAACCTTTTTACAAATATATATATATGTACAACATACATATGTAGGCATATATGTAAACATGCCGGGAGTGAACGCGCTCATGTAGAAAAATGGAAAATGTCTCAAGCTCCGTGGGTTTCTTGCTGCAAAAAGAAAAACAAAGGTTCGCACTGCAAGACTTTTTCGTCTGCTTTCCAACCACTATTTATGCTCAAACACTCAATACAAGCATACATATGTTTGTAGTACCTGCTATATGCATAACTTTATGTTCATGTTTTTATTTACAACCATACCAACATAACATATATAGTATTTGTGAATGTATATATTTGCAATACCGGCGGTACTCTTGCTCTCCGCACATACATACATACATATGTATGTAGATCTTTAGATATATACAAGTATACATGTACCCACATACATATGTAGATGTATTTATTGTTTCCATTACTTAACGTTTTCTATTTATTTTCCCCATTAGGTGGATATGCATTTCAACATATCGTGTTCTCTGTCTTGCCGACATTTTAAAGGGCATTTATAATTTTTGCCTCTACTCCTCTACTCCTCCATTATACATACACACACACATATTACAAAATAAGAGCGCTTACTATTATTAATTATATAATTCAATGTTTTATGAGCAGTATATACATATATATTCACATGTACATTTTCACATATGCTAACATAACACACGCTCATGCAAATATGCATATACTTACATATATGTTTGTATGTAAATATATTTATATGTATATGTTTGTATGTGTGCTAATTAATGTAAACAGCTGAATTAAGCAGGTGTCCTGGAGTTTACATCTAACGCGAACAGCAGCAAGGCAACATTATCGCAAAGGCAACCATAGCCACTCAACTCAGCGGTAGGAGTGGAATTTTGGATACGATACGATATCGCATCAATACTATAAACAGTTTTTACTCGCTACTTAGAATTCTTTTTTCGGTTGTAGAATGTCCAAATATCTACTACCTACCTATGTAAAGGTGAATAAAAGACGTTGGAGTGAAACTGAGGAATATAGATATATGCATACATACATACGTCTATCTTTTTACCTATGCAAAAGTCGTGGTTTATTTTTTCTCTTTCTTTAAATTACGGCTCATCATCGATTGGAAATCAATTAAAATTTTGCCTTTATTACTTTGCTCCAAAATAAAATGTAAAGCTTTAATTATGATCGTATTAACCTCCTGAGTTGAGGATTAAAAATACGTATTTTTGCCGCACAGTGGTAAAGGTGGCGAATCCAAAATCACAGGTTATAACTATAATTTTCTCCACTCACTTTACAATGCTGGTAAAAAATTCTTGAATTTCTGCTTGTCTAAGTAAGAAGAAATAGATCGACCGATCGTAATCCCGTCTGCAATTTGGTTTGAATCAAAATATAAGTTCATCCGACTTATTAAGTGACTGCATACTATTTATCAAGTTGATTTTTTTTTCTTGCATCGCCCCATAATTTTTAAGTTTACAACCTGGAAATAAATAAAAGACCAAACAGAGCTATTTATTTTCCTTTAAGACAATACATTTCCCATACAAATTATAATAAATTTTTAAATTTTACATATATTTTATTTTCCCGTGAACAAGTGAACTTACAAATATCCCCCCTTGGATAAAGACCAACGGCATAACCCCAAATTAATTAAATTTTTCTGATTTTAAGCAAATTGAATTCAACAAAACACGTCTTACTTCAGGAAATATATAAGTAGCGAAACAGAAAACAGAATCACTTTTTAACACGATTTTATAAGCTTCGCATGTGCATATGTTTGTTTGTAACCGGCGCCTTTGAATGTGATTTTGACTCATTTTGAACGGTCAGTTTTTGAACTCTCATTATATTTCTCATGCTTTCTGGACCCTTACCTCGACTTTTTTTTTTGCATGAAAAGTCCACTCGAAATGCAGCCCCTTACTTTAATGAGCAGCCTTTTTCGATTCAAATAAGCGATTATTTTCCAAAAATTTTATAATAAGAGCATTATGTCTGCTCTATACTCTCTGTTTCTAAATATATATTGGCTTTAAAATTTAAAAAATTTCTTTCGATCAAATGTTTGATCGAGAAATGAAATTCCAAATTTGCTGTCTATACCGTACTGACCGAAAAAAAAATTAAATTAAATTAAAATATACATGTCTTTTATCGATTTTTGGTGTTGAATAGTGTCTAGTACCTGTTATTTCAGTGATTTTTCATTATTTAATTGGAAGGAACCTTTTCTTTTATGTACATTTGCCGCAGCAGTAATTCGTTCATGAGAAATACAAAAATACAACATAACAAGCTTTCATGGCGTCAGGCACTTGTTCATCATTATATTTTTCTTAAGATGATTGAAAACATATGTAGAAAGAAAGAAGTAACATAAAAATGGGGAAACAATGAAATGTCTCAATTTGTATTTCATTAAGTGTGATGAATAAAAGAATTATGGCACAATGAAGAGGTCGAAAACTTAATTATAATTTCGTAAATGAATAAATCAGCTAAGCAATCGAAAATGAGGTTTTCCAGGGCACAAATGAACTCCGTATGTACATATGTACGTGTGCTTACGAGTGTACTATTTCATACATACGTAGTTATTTTTTGGGGTGATTAGAAATGTAGCATTTAGCAGCACGACTGCGCAAGTCTACATTCAAACGCTACTGTCAGTGCCGCTGTTTTGGCCACAATTGCTGCCGCCGCTAATAACTTCATCAGCTCTCTCGTTATTCTAACTCTAAACAAAATTTTCCATGCTAAATACTGTATATGTTTTGGCCTCTATGTATATACAAGTACTTGTATATGTTAAATACAAGTGTATGTCTACTTGTGTACCAACATACAAACCTACATATGAAATTTAAAGTGGCTTCAGCTCCAAATTGTTTCTGCCGTCCCAACTGTAAAAAGGAAAGCAGCAAAGAAATGAGTAGCAATAAAAATGACTAATGGCAGTTAATTTTCCCTGTCGAGCCGCATTCGTTCTGCGCCCTAATAGGCGTATACGGAACACTAACACCGATAGCTCCTCTGTATTTGGGCGAAGGCGGGTAACTGTGGTGGAGGTGCGGCACAAAGGCTATTCGTAAACACGCTAATAATCATATATATACACATATTACAATAAATTGGTCTATAGTTTTAAGCTTCAATGCAGGCGCTGAGAGAAGATTGATAATTTTTTTCTTTGTTTGTAACAAGTTAATTTCTAGGTTGCCATAACCAATTTCAGTGTTCAAGACTCTTTCTTACATATGTACATATAAGTATATGGGCAAGTATGTACATATGTAGTTAAATATTGGCTTACACTATGCATAGCTCTAAGAATTGTTGTAAGAATGTAAGACGATAGAAGAAATTAGGCAAACTAAATGTCTTAATACTAATAGCAAGCAGCTGAACTGTGTAGCCATTGGAAAGCATAAGTTTGTTTGTTTGTAAATATTTTTACCGGATGCCGGTAATCGCCCAATTTAATTACAATACCTGTTAGAACCTAAGGTGGAGTTGTGGGGGTGGAAATATGGTATCGAGAGTAATCATCAAAGAAAATAATTAATTTTCAACTCAAAATCTTGTACGCCTTTTCTGTTTTGATTCCCTTTCATTGCACCTTCTATTATTACACATTATGACAAAAAATAGAGTCATTTGTTTTTCAGTTACCAAAATTAACTTTTTGCTTATAAAAATGAGTTAATTAAAATCATTAGCCGAAAGTGCGTTTGAATACCTCCGTCCTCTTCTCTTGAAAACCCTTGGAAACATTTTTACAAATAAAGGTTTGTACAGCTGCGAGCACTAAAATAGTAAGAAGCGAGTCGAACTCGTAGGTCTGTTTTAATCCCGGGTGGTAGAGGACGTGTTCGCAGTTTTAGAAAATGAGCAGTCCTCCGGCGTTACCACTGCTAATTTGATTGGATTGGACTACGAACTGCTGCTCCATCTACAGCATTCCCCAGGTGGACTTTTGTTTGTTTATAGACTTGCAAAATTCAATCCCCGGATCGATTTTTACATCAAATGGCGAATTCGCTCTCTTCTTGTGGAGCATTTCCATAGAAATTAAAAGGTGCGTGTCTTCAGATATTTTCCTAGAAGCGACTTATCAATTCATTATTCATTCATCTGAATTTAAATTTCAAAGTATCTAAAATCTAAAAATGTAGACCACAATAAAAAGAACCGATTTGTATTCGAAATAATAAAAAAAGTTTTCGCTTCTTTTTCTATGCTCGCAAATGTACGTAAGTAAGTATGTATGTTTGCATAATTATTTGAAAGCAACGAAAACCGCCCAAAAGTAAGTAGACAAAAATAGTAGGAAAATTAGCCAATTTAGCAAATCTTATCACAATCATCGCCACTTAGACGGCCCACAGAAACGGCACTCAATTGAAGTGTAATGCAAACACAAGCCCACAAAACGTAAGCGACGATGGTCGGACAACAACCAAGGAGCACTACACAAATACCGTTGTGATTATCCTTGCGTTAATATATTCAATTTAAGTTCATTCAACACACTCCCACGTATACATACATACCTACTTTAATATGCAGGCACAGATATACATACATACATATAATAGATTTTGAAAACTGGGGTCATTCTCCACTGTTGTGTAGCTTCGTCGTTTACGACGGATTGGCATAGCCCTATATGTATATATGTATATATGTATGTATGTACATATAAAAATGGGATGGCTTAGCATATTGCTAATAAAACCAAATTTATTTTAAAATTATTTAGAATTCAAATATTTTTTTTTTATTGTTTTAAGTTTCATCCTTTTTTATAAGTTTAATGATAATGACTCTTGATTAATTGAACTCAGCTAATATCTCAAAACTCACTATATGAAGCGCAATTGGAGATATCCAGTGTTTTTTTTTTGCTGGTCGAAGTAGCCCCCCAAACTTTTTGTCATTCCTTTAGTTTAAATGTCAAAACGCTTGTTATGTTCACGTCAAACAGCTGTGCAAAACCGGAGCTCAATTTCCGTCTTCTAATAACGAAAGAATAGTGATTGCAATTAGTTAGCCTTAAGGTTTCCAGCGATTTCGCTAAATTCAAGCGGAGATGCGACACTTACAGAATGAGATCAGACCCTCAAGATTTTCCGGCAGAACTGTACCAAAGCTATATATATCTCTTAACGGGATGATGGTACAAAAAATAGATTCCCAAAATTTTCACCCGACCACCGTAGTGGTCTTTAATTTAGAGCAAATAATTAGGCTTCATTTTTAAACAAATGGAGCGATGGTCCAATTAACGATTACCAGTTTTTGGAAAAAAAAATTTAAGTTTCACTTATTTACAACCAGTTAAAACCAAATATTTACAGAAAACTTATAATTGTTCTGACCCAGTTGGGGCTATGCTTTATGTTGAATATCTGACCCATGCGAGTATATGTATGACGATGCCCGCCGTAGCAAAGTGGGTAGTAGTAGGCACTAAGAGCCGAACAGACCAAGATCTAAAATGTTTTTCTCTATCTATTTTTTTTTTTTTTTTGTTTCTGTTCATTGAGAAATACTCAAATTTTCATTTTTAGTTCATAAACTTTGTTTTGGTCTGACTTACGTCGATAAGTATACTTTAATTTATTTTATAATCTAAAGCAAAAGCAAACTTAATTTAAAAAAAATCGTTTTTTTAATTAAGGTGAAACTGAAATTTAACATGAAGGATTCAGACCCGAAAATCGTGTTGGCCGGTGTAATCTCTCGCAAATCGGAATCATTAATCGACGTTTTGGTAATACAAATATGTCGTCTTTATAATATATTGGTCTTTAGTATACACTGACTCTGTTTTCCATTATTCAAAATATCGCTATTTTTACGGAAATACCCTAATGAAAAGTTGTTCGATTGTCCTTTCGATCACAGTCGAAGATCAGCTCATAATCTGCCATTCTGCCATACGAAAACAGACGGAACGTAATTGCCTTTCTCCTCACAATAAATTTTATGATCAAGTATTGTTTCACAATAGCCGTGGATCTGTAAAAAAATATTTAAAACAGAAAGCTAGAAGATCCGCCGCACATTGTTTAGGATTTCTGTATTTTGTTAAATTTTGGTATTATTCTAGGGTAAAGAATAACGAAAGGTCCTAATTAAGCTTCAGCCAGCACAAACTTTTAAACGTCCCCTTATGTTACTGATCTATCTACGTATTTGTTTGTATATAAGTATACATAGTGCATTCAAAAATTAAATTTTACAGCGGCTGAGTTATTTTTTATCGACTCATAGAGGCGCGTATTAGACATGGTCTGAGATTAGTCTTTTACGCATGCTAAAGTCATATAGGAAAATATGAGTATGAGAACCCAGGAAAAAGCCACACGCTACTACACTGATCTATCATACGCTAATGCACAATAACAATAACGTTAAACCGTCAAATTCCAAAGAACCTACAGTCGCTGTAAACTAATACGATACCAATTTTATGTTAATCTGGGATCTCCTTTCTGGAAATAAAGTATTATATATTTTAAGTTAGGGAAAACGTACTAAATTTAAAGCAAATAAAAGTGTTGCATACATATATTTAGACATAAGAAGGATATCTTCCTAAAAAAATTCATCCAAATTGGATTAAACATAATATTATAAATAATTCTTAGCAAAAAGATCGTTATCCGGTCCTGGAAAGAAAAAGTGTAAATTAAATAATATAATAAATGCAATTCTTCCCAATAAGTTGACATCCGATTCACTTTCCAAAGTTAAAGATTAAAATTAACCAAATCGGTCGGGCCATAGAGTTTTAGCGAGACAAACGAATGGCATCATTGGTCTGTTGTTCTCGAAAAAGAGGAAGGAATCTATCAATGCCAATGGTTATCGTTCCATGCTCAGAAATTGTTAGCAAATGTTAGCAAATTTTAAAGATATTCACGTGGACGATGTGTGACACACTGTGATGGTTTGCGAACTGTTTTCGAAAATCTCATAGCTGGCCGCCTCGCAATTTCGATTTTACCCAGTTGGACTATTTCTTGTGGGGAGCCATTAAGAATCCAGCTACTCAGAGACAATTCCGGTCTTGAAACAAGAAAATAAAGTAAACATTGAAACCTTAGAGCGACATACGATCGAAAATGTGTTTAAAAATTGGGTCGACAGAATAGCAATGCCAGCTGCGCAAACCATATGAACTCTCCATGTGACTCTCCAATAACAAATAGAAAGTCAAGGAATTTTAATGAAGTAAAAGGAGAAAATTTAACTTAATTTTCTATTTAAATTAATTTTCTTAAATTTTGGCTGTTGGTCGGGCCAGAAGTCGAAACCATGGTCTTCCGCTTGCTAGTACGAACTGAGAGCAAAAACTATGTACTATATCACGTACTTCTACGAGAATATATTTTGAGCAACGCGGCTACCAATTTAGAAATTTTAATTTGAAGTAATTGATACATAGATACATTATACATTAAACAAAAATACTAAAGGGAATTTCGAAAGATGTTACTGAAAGATGCCATTTTTTTTTTAATTTTAAATACAATCAAGTTGTTAAGATAATGAATGAAGCAAACTGGTATCAAACTGAAAATATTTATAAAAGCTTAATGCCACATATTTTGAAAATGCTTTCTCACTGGTTTCAAAATTTTAATAATAAATATAGTATATATATTCCGATATAAATATAACATTAAATATTACAAGAACTTTTTAAGATGGATGCAGCCTGTTCTTTTTTCGAAAAATTTTATTGAATCGTTCTTTCCAAAAACTAGCAAAAATTTCAAAAATCTTAGCTAATTCTTATACACAATAAAAGTAATCTAGCTTTAACAAAGGATGTGTTCATATTGTGGCGAAAATGCGAAGCGAATGTCAGATGAAAGAGAGAAGCCGATAACTGGCATGTTCTAGAGCGTAAAACGAGAACATTCGTTAGCGAGAATGATTCGATTATTCCAGGCTTTCGTTTTCAAACAACCGACAAGTATATAAGGGCGACACACGACTGCAAAAGCAATCAGTCGTAAAGTAAACGCGTTGGTGATTACATTACAGCGAAGTAATAAGAAAGAGTACATTTTGAAAGTTGTAATACAAGTGATTGTAAATAGTAAAATGAATTGTAATGGAATTGTGAATTACTGAGTAATAAAAGGACATTAAATTAAATTCTTTATAAATAAAGAAACTGCAAATTAAGTTGGCGATTTTTATTTAACAATCCAGAGATCGTACCCGCAGGATTTGGGAAATCATCGAGGTTGAATCAGCAAAATCGTAACAATATTTTGAACGATATAGCTGGAAAATGGCATCCAAACATCTCAAACCTAATACATTTCTCTTTAATCGCTTGGAATAGTTCTGCTGTAAGAATCTTTTAGCTAGAAACTTTGGGTGGCTAGATAACCTAATGAGTAATTTTTACTCAGTATTTCTATCTCTTCTGTTGCGGTGTTAGTTCCGAAATCGCTGTGAACGGTGGAGTTTTTTTACGTACCAAGGAGCCTTTTTGAAGTAACTTGTAACCTTTGAATTCTGTCTAACCTTTGAATTCTGTCTAGACTATATTTAGATGCTGAGTCCAAAAGTTTGATCGAATACTTCCAAGATGGCTTTATGTTACAAAGTAATACTTTGTCTTCTAAACTTAGTTTGGGCTTATAACCTATAATCCAATAAAAATTTGCAATTTTCAATTTATTTTGTTTTAACTTTTCACCTACTAAAAGTAGCGGATTCTTTCTGTGGTATTTCAATACCGTTTATAGTGATGAAGGCATTTCTTTCGTATTCGTATTTTGTATTATTCAATTGCAGGACAAAAAAAGTCGGTTTTCATACGACCATAACGCCCCGAATTCACACTGGCGTTATCGTTTTCAAAGAAGTAAGAGCCAATCACACCCCCGGACAAAAGAGCGCACCAGGCGGTAAGTTTTTTTGGATATAATGGCCTTTCCTTAATTATTTGAGAATTCTCGGAGCCACAAATTCGACATTTTTGCTTACTTGCGTATCCACCGAGTGAGAAATGTGCCTCGTCGCTGAAGAAAATTCTGTTAGAAAAATCTTCGGCTACACTTTCACTTAAAGCAGTGATGTTTGAGGTGGAACGAGCAAAACGACGAAACACTGGCCTTACAATATCTGTAACCGATCCAATATTTTCAAAAATCTTTAAAATTTTACCAATCGCTTGAGTAGTTGGACGATTATGTGCACCATAATCTCCTCTTAAAGAATGAATCATGGTCACGTTTGGATCACAAAGCAAAACATGTTTAAAAAGTACTAAATGGATGACCCCTTACATGAACCGAATTGGAGTGAAAGTAGTCTTTACTTTGACTTTGGTTCCTGACAAGTATTCCTGTTCCGCTGCATGATTTCTCATGTGAGGATGTTTGGTTTGATAAAACACAAATTCCTCAATATTGAAATTGTTAAATTTGGTTAAATGAATTTCAGGTATTAGCACTGCATCTATTGCTTGACTTTCTACTCAGACTTCAAACTTGTTTTCATGTTGAAATTTTTAATGCAGATGGCACCAGAAGTGTCTAAATGAGACTTATTATTTATTACTCTACAATCCTGAGTTGACAAAATGCAGATACCAAAACTCAAGAATTAGAGTAATTCTTTATCGCTATGAGGGTGAAGAAATCGTTCGAGTATTCGGATGGAGGTTTTCGTAGAAGTGTCCAACTTGTCAGGAATGCATTAGTATTAATAAAAAGAGGCAAATAATCCCAAAAAATATAATTAAAACTTTTGTGATCAAAAAATACCTGAAATTGTTATGTCGAAAAATTCCATATTTTAAAAGTTGTTTTCAGCGTTTGTTTTGGTGTAGCTAAACTCACCGTGGTACTGTTAGTCATGTACGAAGGTATTTTAGATAAAAGCAATGCTACCTTGTATGCAATACAGTTACATTCCCTGCAGGGATACAATAAATACACTACGAAACTAAGCATATACTTACATACATATGAACAAGATTTAAAACAAAGATTAGAAAAGAGGAAAACAATTGAGCACAAATGTAAATATGTACAAATATACTCGTATGTATGTTTTTACAACGATGAAATAAAAATTAAATAAATATATTGCAGATATACGAGTATGTACCATCACTGTAAGTGAATACAGTGCTACTTGTATATGCATGCACAAGTATGTTTGTATGAGTGTACGGAACTGAAATCAAAGCAATGTGTGTATGAAGGACCGATATTATGTAAAACTTAACTTAAAGATGAGTTTGTCGAAAATTATGACACCCAAGAGAGCAAAGACTACAAACATTAGATTCAATGGGCTGGCTATCATGAGTACTCGTATGTGTGGTTATGAATGTTCCTATGTACATACGAACATACATATGTGTGTATGTATTACCGAAAATTCTCTCATGCACAACAGTAAACCGCAGACACTCGCCTATTGAGGGTTGATTGTTCAACTTAAAATCATCCCCCACATTCGCCGTCGGGTGCTACACACACATATCTACAAAAACTTATACAACCGAACTCTCCATACTGAAAAGGAATCGGTTTTAAGGACGGAGAGCCAAATTGGCTGCGGCATCAAGGGCATACTGACTTTAACATGCCAACATGTTCCAGGGCTCTGGTTTATATTGAAACAGATTGCCGTTCTTGAAAATATTGTGGTCTGCAATTTAGAGCAAATTACTTTACGCCTTGTTGCCACCAGTCGACACTAAAACTAAAAGGAAACAAACTGGAGGCCAATAATGTTATAAAATGACTTTGGTTAAGCAATAATAAACATACACCCTCATACTGTACATATGTATATGTGTATGCATAAGTATATGTACATAGATAAATATATGCATTCATACTTGTATGTACATAAACATGTGCAGTATTGTGGTTTGCAATGTCAATTGGCAGCGGACTAAAGCAGCAGATTCTGGACGCGGGTGTAGCAGGAGAATGCCTTCATGGTTCTTCCATATCGACGTTTTCCTCTAGTTTTGAATTAAAGTCTGCCTGTGTATATGTATGTACAAGTAGAGGCATCCTCATATATACATGCAATTTGTTTGAGCGGCTTTCGCAGTCCGAAGCCCACAGGGTTTGTTGTATTTGTAATTTGTTGGCTCGCAGGGCATTTGTTTTCGTTATCCTGGCGATGTTTTTTTTTTCATTGGGAGTTGTGGGCGTCGGAAAAATGGTTGGCGTTGTTTCGCGTTGGTAAATGGATTGTCTTTAGACATCTATGTGTGCATGTGCATACATAAGTGTATATGTATGTATATTAATTTTTGAATAAAGATGGTAAGCGTTGAATACACCCTCTCCCTCTCAGTTTTTGTCAGTATATTTGTAATACAAGAGATGTGAATTGCCATGCAAAAATGAATGATAGGAGAATTACTTAAATGTGAACATTTTATTCGCAAGTGCATGTTTTTTTTTATTAATTTATTTTTACTCTTTGTACATATCTTTTACGCTCAAATAACATTTATAAAACATGCGTTTTGTTTTTGCACCCGGCCTGCAAAAGAACGATAGATAAACAACAACACAAAATAAGCAATTTGCGTTAATTTAACTAGCATGAGTTGAAATCGCTTAAACAATACCCGACTTGACTAATAGTGTTTCAAAATAACGCTATGGTACTATTGTGATTCGGTGTTTTAGAAGGCCCAAAGGAAATTCCCTGCCGCGACAGCCGAGTGGTTGGCATTTCGTACTGCCATTCGAAAGGCCTGGGTTTGAGTCCAGGTTCGACCATCATCCAAAATTATAGAAAATTCATTTTTCTAATTGGGGTCGCCCCTCGGCGGGGATTGTTAATCTCTTCGAGTGTATTTCTAGCATGAAATAAAAAATTCCTTATAAAAATCCATCGGCTGTTCGTACGCGGCTTAGAATAAACTGGGACCTACAGTCCATTTGTTGGTAAAAACATCAAGATGCAAACCCATAAATTGGACGTCGCTTCAGCGGTTAGAAAGCGCCAAATATATATTATTAAGGAAATTCTCGCTAAACTTTAAATTGTTGCGAAATTTTAGTCGAAACTCAGTGATACTACAAGTATAACATAAATGGAACAGTAAGTAAAATCGGCCTCATGGTTTAATAAAAAAAATATATCAGAATAAAAGTGAAAAAACGAACAAGATGAACCCGTGAAAAACTGACAGGGTCGGGACACTTCTCATGGTATTCATTTTCGCTTTCGGAGTCTTCTTCGGCAACGCTGGCTAGGTCATGTTGTCGCGATGGATAAGAACACTTCAGCTTTGAAAATTTTCGATGCGCTACCCGCTGGTGGAAGCACCACTGCGCTGGACAGAACAAGTGAAGAAGAACCTGGTTGTACTTGGCATTTCCAATTGACGCCAAACAGCGGCTATAATCACATAAGTGGTTTCTATGCCAGTAAAGAAGAGGAAATCTTCAGAGGATGAACTTGAACTTGCAAATATGATGTCCAGTATTTCGTTGACGGTTACCCATTCTCTAACCTGACCTAATTCATGATTCTCAACCGGGGCCAAAGGAAAACACTTGCAAACAGTTGCACTTACAATTTTTTGAAATGTTCAGCGAGGAAACATCTGATTTTGTGGATTAGCATTTTTATTACAGCTTAGCTGATTCGATACTGAATTTTCCCTAAACCAAATATAAATAACTCTAAATTATTCTTTGAAGTTCGTTTATAGTCGTTAATTGATCACACACTAAAAAGGTTTTGTCTGGCACAGGAAGAGATATTAAAATGGGAGTCCATAAATGTCAATGGTTTTTTTAAATCATGTATTGACATCAATTAAGATTTGTTAAGAATGCTCTCAGATTTGAAGGTCCATATATTTTAGGCATAAGAAATTGTTCAAAAATTAGAAAAAGAAATTCTAACAATGGAGAACCGGAAATCTTAAGATGGCTTATGATTGAACGTTTGGAAACAAAAACAAAGTAAATATTAATCGAATTACTAATACTACATTGGCGTAGGCACCGCTTCCGAATTAAAGTGGAATCAATAATTGCGCGACATTCGTTTCTTCTATTCGAAGTTTGGCGCCAATTGGAAATACCATACGAAACAAGGTCCGTTTCTTTATAATACTTTCAAAGCTGTAGCGTTTCCATCCATTCCGACCACATAACTTGGCCAGATGAGCTCAATGTCGTCTCATAACTCGTACAGCTCATCGGTCCATAGTCTGCGGTTTATGTCGTTGCCGACGCTCAAAAGACCATGAGTCTTCCACAAAACCTTTCTCTTGAAAATTCCAAGTGCCATCTCATCGGATGTCGACATCATCAACGCTTCTGCACCATGAACCAAGACGGTTCAAAGTAGCACCTGTCGGCAGTGATCTGGGAGCCAAGACGCAAATGCGCTGACTGTTTATTTGATGACAGCAGATATTTCGTCTTGCCCTCATTCACTACCAGACCCATTTGCTTCGCTTCTTTGTCTAACTTGGAGAAAGCAGAACTAACAGTGCGGTTTGTTATGGCCAATGATATCAATATCATCCGCATACGACAGAAATTCAACACTTGTCTTTGTCTATTTCAGTAGGCGGCTCTTATTTTTTTCCATCATCAGGTTGAAGAAATCGCATTATAAAGCGTCACCCTATCTGAATCCTCATTTGGTACCGAACGACTCAGAGAAGCTCTTCACAATCCGGACTGCGCTTGTTATATTGCTTAGCATCTGTTTACATAGCCGTACTCGCATAAGTTTTGCAGGGATACCAAATATACAAGTAGACATAGCGGCTTAGAGTCAGCTCCTTTTTGTCATATCGACGGCAGCCTTAAAATCAATGATATAACGATTCTTTTCTCAAATGTTTTTCCAAGATTTGGCGCATGTTGAATATCTGGTCAATGGTGGATCTACATTAATAAAATATAAAGATTGAGAAAGCTTGAAGAGAATACTACCCTAAAATTATCACAATTTTTATGAACAATTGATATCGAAATCGATTTTGGTGTAAAGAAAATTCACAGTTATTTTTCAGAATGACCCACTGTTAATTTGATCATATAAATATCAAACATATCTTAAAAAACTAAATATAGAATGAATGTTTTACGACATGCAAAGTTAAAATAAAACGAAAATGGTTTAATTAATAAATATAAAGTGAATACGAATTGAGAGTTTTGAATAACAAAATTATCATAGAAAAGTGGACGAAATGTATTTTACATTTTTATCGTAAAATGAGTGTTTATCTAATTAACTTTTGTTGAAAAACTATTTACGTTTTTATTAACTGAATTGAATTTTCCTTAAAGATCTGAAATATGTAAATGCTATTAAATCAAATCAATACAAAACCAAAAACTGAACATACCCAGTTGAAATAAAATGTATGCATAAAATAAAAAAATCTTTAAAAAGTTTTCTTCATTAAAAAATTGAAAATAAATTATAAACAAACGATAAATGAATTTGTTTCTACTGCTGCCTAAACTTACATACATCTGTCTGTATGAATGAAGAATATATGTACTTGTATGTATGTATGTGTGAATGAAAGTTAATAATACCACAACACTTTCCTGAATTATTGCCAATTTTAACTGCGAATTACGGATAGAAATTTCCATATGTTAACAACAAATGTAAGAATAAAAACAAACAAAATGTTATGAAAAACAAAATTGCTTGAAATTTTTTATGTATAGGGTGTTTTTTATAGAGGTATAGAGCTTTAAGTTGGCATTACTTTTCAAGATAGCGACCGATTTAACAGCTGTCAAGTGATTTATTCTCAATTTGGTTTGGCAATTCATCGTGAATAGACTCACGCCTGAACAACGCTTGCAAATATTGCAATTTTATTTCGAAAATAATGGTTCTGTGCGGAAAACGTATCGCGCACTACGTCCAATGATACGGACCAATGATTCCACCAGCTCATAAAGCGCACCAAACAGTCAGTTTTTCTGGATGTAACGGTGTTTCAACATACACTTGAGGATTACCTTCACTCCAAATGCGGCAGTTTTGTTTGTTGACGTAGCCATTCAACGAGAAGTGCGCTTCATTGCTAAACAAAATTCGCTTATGAAAATCGGGAACAACGGTAATCTCGTTTTGGGCCTTACTTTATGATCGTTTGGCTTCAATTCTTGCACGAGTTGGATTTTGTAAGCACGCAAACCAAGATCCTTCCGCAAAATCTTCCATAAAGTGGATGGACACAGATCCAATTCCTGTGCTCGATGGCGGATGGACTCATTCGGGTCGTCCTCAATGCTACGCTCTACAGCAGCAATAGCTTCTTCTGTACGCACCGTACGGCATCTCTGGGGATGCGAGTTATCAATAAGAGTAAACGTGGTGCGAAAACGTTCCATCGTTAATCGAATTAACTGCTCTGATGGACGATTTTGTCGACGATAAAATGGACGTAGTGCGCGATACGTTTTCCGCACAGAACCATTATTTTCGAAATAAAATTGCACTATTTGCAAGCGTTGTTCAGGCGTGAGTCTATTCATGATATATTGCCAAACCAAACTGAGAATAAATCACTTGACAGCTGTTAAATCGGTCGCCATCTTGAAAAGTAATGCCAACTTTAAGTTCTATACCTCTATAAAAAAACACCCTTTATGTGAACTAGTTTATAGAGAAAAACGATTTTGAAAAATTTGGAGTTAAGACGTTTATGATTTAACGGGCGAAATATTTATATTTATTATTTCGCACAATTTGAATAACTTTTTGCACATTTCATCATTGCTCATAGTACCATTTACGAAATCTTAAAACTTTCTACTTACTACTGTTCGAATAATTTAATTACCACTATAAATATTGTGAAAATCTCAATTTGCACTGGCGAATTTTATGAATTTTAAGTCAGTTTTTCAAGCATTCACATCATTTACTTGAGCGCCTAGAATAATAATTATGGTATAAGACAGTGATAGTTTCATGAGCATGATCTTAAGGAAGATAGTCTCACTCAATATACATTTCACATAAAATGATTTTTCGACACCTATTAATTTTGTTAATTTGTCTTAAAGTTGGCGTCACTTTTATATAAAGAATAACAAAATTAAAAAATTAAAAAAAATCTTATAAAACGCAACCCACAACACAATAAAATAATTACAGTTTTTATGTTTATATCAATTTTAACCTCTATTGTATGTATTTTCATAATTTTTTATGATAATTTTTTATTTGTTTGCAAATATTGCTTCATTTTTTTATTTGTTCCATCCAAGAAAAAAGTTTTTTGTTTTTGGTTTTGTCAACTCGAGTACCAAATATCTGAATATCTTTTCTCACATTCTTTCTATTTGGCAGTCTTCAAACTGGAATCTCTTTTTATCTTTGCTTTATTTTTGTAAATTATGAATTTTTCAACAAATTCTTACAAAAATTCATGTTCTGTAAAGAATGTGATTCGCGCACTTCGCTCAACATATGATCAACATAATCGGCCTACTGAGTATACTATTCGCAACACCGTCACCCATGTTGAGGCCCATCATTTATTATTGGACAATATTCGACCGAATAGACCACATCCGGCACGCGGTGAAGAAAATATAGCGGCCGTAGCTGAGAGTGTACACGAAGACTGTGAAGAGTCCATTCGACGTCGTTCGCAGCAACTCAGACTGACGTATGGAACGACTTGGCGCATTTTACGATGAGATCTTTAATTGAAAACGTATAAAATACAGCTTGTGCAAGAACTCGACCTTCTCAAGAGACATCGCTTCGCTCCATGGGCTCTTGAAAAGTTCCAAGAAGATCCAACGTTTTCGAGCCAAGTTTTGTACTACGATGAGGCCCATTTCTGGCTCAATGAGTATGTTAACAAGCAAAATTGCCGCATTTGCATGGCCAAATAATTAAAATATATTATATATATATATAACAAAGCTTTTGTCGATGGTCCTAACAACTTTAAAATATTCGTCGTTTGATTAACAAGATATCGAGTGGTTAACGACAACTGCTGATCAAACGATAGCGAATATCGTTTAAATATGCATAGCGAATAATCGAATCGTTAAAATTGTCGGAAAGTTTTTAACGATTCGAAAATCCTTATTTTAAACTAGATTTCTGTTTTTCACATTGATGAAAAGCAACTACATATAGTAGATATATAAGCAGATAGCCTTAAAATCATTTACTGGTTCTAGTTTTCTAGTCTTTCCTTAATAACAAAATTGAGTTTCGGTAATCACATTAATTATACATATCTTACGCAATGCTAGCTGCTTAGGCCTCCACCCTAAAGTTTGTTATTAGACTCTAGTATAATTTATAAAGAAATTGACAACTATTACAAATGCCGTTAGCAAAGATTTCCCGCCAAACACTGCAAGTGAGAACAGTTGTTTGGCGGTACAGGCTATTGTAATTGCTCCTATTTTATTCAAACCGTTTTTGAAAATCGAAGCGAAGCGCTACAATTTTAGCTACTACACAGCGATCCCGCCACCCAAAGGTAACCATTGTAATTGCATTTATATGAAACATTAATAACTTTGGTTTCCTTTGTTTTTATTTCATTACAATACAAAATACAAATCTTCGGCGTACCCACCAAATATACAGATTTGCCATTGGTCCTTCGAGCTGGATTATTTGCCGTAATAGTACTCCATTTTCAGATCCCCACACACTGGTAAGAACAAGGCTCGACTATGCTTCATTCATTTGGATACCGCACCATTCTTCATATATGAGCCGCTTAGAGCGAATCCAGAAAATTTTCATAACATTTGCCTTTCCTCGTTATACTTTTCTGAATCGATTCCTTCGTATGAGTCGCGTATTAAATCTTTGAGTAGCAGACACTCTTTCCTCGCTGCTTCTTTTGTGTCTAATATTTTAAAAGGGTCAATCCAATGACTAACCTCTTGGAAAGATTACACTTCAATGTACCTAGTCGAAATCTTAGGCATGTAACTCCTTTTTTATTGGGCCTGTAAAATCTAGCTATGCTAACTGTGGAGCAGTTTGTATTATATTATATAATTACTTTAATTCGCCTTAAGTCTTCTTTCCTCATAATCACTAAGAATTTATTATTTGTTTGACTGAAAATAAATAAATAAAATTGAATTAAATTTAAAAGAAAACTTTACTAAATTGTGTTATTAAGTTGAAATATGTCAGTATTTAAAACAAATAACTGAAAATTTTGCTTTTTTTTTGAAACCAAAACGAAAATATCAGACACCAGAAAATAAATATACATATGGAATTTGTATGTACAATCTAATGAAAATGCTAAAAAGTTTTAAAGAACTAAACAAACCATATCAGCATCGTATTGAAAATCCATTATGATGACAGAGTTAGCTAATTTAATTTGTAAAATTAATGATTTTCGAAAGCCTGATGAACAACTTTAACCATTTACCGAAAATAATCGCGCTGCTAGATTTATTAACAACTACGAGGAATACCTTCTCCAGGGCTGGTCGCCTTATAGAGGTGGAGGAGCTTAAGATATATCAATGGATGCATCCCTCAATGGATATGCCCAATTCTATCACGAGCTAAGAGGCAAACCTTGAATGTGTCTGTCTCGGTATATTGAGAGAAAAGAAAATAACAAATGTTCTTCGTAATAAGAATACACGCTCTGGCCCTACCTTTTGCCGTAGCGGATACCGTTTGATAGATATGAGAGGTCAGTCTACGGATCCTCTTACCTACTACCTAAGGCTTCTGGACGAGAATTATGTTCCTTTGTTTTTTTCGCAGAGGCGCAGAAGGAGAGCAACGGATGCTGATTTGGAGTGCAGATTAATTTGAAGCATCTGCATAGTCATGAAATGTTGTGTGATCCATAGCTTCCGTTTCATCTGACTCCGAAAGGATTATGACTATACCCTCCGGTGTTAGAGTCCAAAAGCAGGTGCTCCTCCATAGCCCCCAGCGGGTAAAAACTGCGCCGTTTCCCCCGCTTTGTCGGATGCCCACCACAATCCGCAAGAGCTGGAATGAGAGCATCGAGTTTGATGAATCTCACAAAATGCTCCTTCTTCTTAACCTCACCAACATGGACAATCTCTCAGTCAATGTTGGGTAGTTCCTCATTGCCAAGACGGATTAGCTCTAAAATTCTTTCAGGGCTGGAAGGCTCTGCTAGTTGCCGAGCCTGGGGTCATGGCCTCTGAGTATTCTCATCTCTATGCACGGCCCTGAATTCTTCCTCAGGCCAGACCTCCTCAACTACAGCCATAGCCTTTTTATAGAGTTTTACTGCTCTGTCGTCAGCGCATTACACAAGATTTACATGGCTCTTAAGCCACCCTGCGTCGCACACTTCTGTTGAGGGCCTGGGTATCTAGAATCCACTAGTAATGTTTTCCAGGGACATATACCTTTTAATTATTGAGGTTGCGGGCTCTCGATACTTATCCCTAAGGTCCGCTTCTCTCTGGCTGCGAAAATGGGTTTAGCCCAGTTGATGCTGGCCTTTTGATCTTCCGTCAGTTGATCGGCAGGGATGGGCCTAAGCCTCTCAACAATCTTGGGGACTGCTTTCCGGATGAGGAATTTAATGGATTTAGGGCGTTGAGCTGAGTCAGGGGCGTTGAGCTGAGTCACTCGCTCCTATTGCTCCAGATGGCGCCAGAAATTGAGCGAGACGCTTTGCCCGTACCGGACTTTGTGTTTGCTCCTTTACATTTTTTTACGCCTTGCGGCCCTACATCCAATATACATGAATACGCAATACCACCGGGATTAGGGTGGAATTGTACGTTCGACACTATCTTGGTATAGATTCGTAGTGTTTAGTTGGTATAACAGGGCCTCCTCTAGAAGGATCATGAGTGGGGTTTTATTGGCAACTGTATTGCGTTTCATCATACCCTGCATTTTGTTTGGCACCTGTTTATTACGTTAAGAACCCAAGCACTCAGGATAGGAAGCTTTCAATGAAAGCTATAAGACCAAAATGTGACGACAGTCTCACAGTAAAGAAAGGAAAGAAAAAACATTGCAAGCACTCTGCTTTTCGACATAAAGCTGCACGCAATTGTCCAGGTTGAGTAGAATTTTGCACAAAAAAACACTATAATCTCTCCTTTATTAAGAAGGTAGGCGGTGGTTGGGCAACAACCGTCGGCGAAACGCTTGATGAGCTCATGAATGTATAAGTACATTTCTCGGGTAGTCACCAAACAATATCAGAAGATGTATAAGTATCGTCATTACACACTTCAATAAACCAATCTAGTAGCAATTAACTGTTTATTACCATTTAAAGCAGCAGGTGGAGATAGAATTATCGTCATAATGCTACAGAAACTAAAGGAACCAATATTTTACTGGCTGGAAATGATCCACAGAGCCAGTATTCTACTGCCTTTTATACTAAGAAGTGGGAAAAGAGTAAAAGTGGTTTTCTTACCAAAACAGAAAAGAAGAGCACAGGACCATGCCAAGGACTTGAGAGCAATAAGTCACACTTTCTACATGCTGAATCCGCTGGAGAATTGAAGAATATTTAAATTAAATAATTCCTTAGTGAAATTGCGTATTTTGTTATTTAATCAGAAATCAATTTCCGTACAATTTTTTTATTTTATTCAATATGTCGTGTTGTCTTATTAAATTCGTAAAACATCATAAAATCGAATATTTAATGAGGAATAAAAATAAAATATTTCATAATTGAGCTAGAATCATAATATGCTTAAAAATTTAAATTACGAAAAAAATTTGACGAATCTTTTGAACTGGTCTATGTAGCTCTCCTAGGAGCTATTGTTATCACCTAAGATACTTCCATCAGTTTCAAAAATGTTTTCTTGATTTTCAGTATTTCTAGATTTATTAAAAAACTATAAGAGAGATTTAAAAACTTTCAGCTTGCCAAAATATCCAGAAATGGTAGGCTCGTTTGCTTTCTGGGCCACTTCGAGATTGGGGAAAACCACAAGCGAGCTTAATAATACCAAAAAGCGAATAACCATTTCAAATTATAAGATTTAGAACAAAGCCCAATGATGCTCAAGCGGAACGTGAAGTAAAGCGATTTGCTGACGACATCAGTCCTCATTACAACAAAAATATTACTGCAAATACTAAGCAGTATCACAAATTCTTAAATAAATCAGAGCTTTTTAAACGCTCTAAGAATGCAAGACTGTATTTTGCAGAAAACTGCAATGCAGGAGGCAGTTTACTCATGACTTTGTCAGCTTTTAATTACCGTGAACTATGTTTTGAATGAATGCAGATATGAAATGAATTACTCGTACATATATGTGAAATTGTTGGACTATGTAGGAGTTGAATTTGAATTCTATATTACAATAACTAGATTTTTCAACAAAATAATGCGCCTTATTATAATGCGTCAATTACAAAGGAGAGTATTTTTAAGTTAAAAAATGCCAGCTCTGGGTGGGCCAGTCGCAAGTCCTGACCAAATAATTCAAAGACAACGCATAAAACGCAATTTAGTAAACACATATAGCAACTTTTTTGTGTATAAGCCATATTTAAAAAAGAAAAGAGTCAAATCTCGATCACTTATGAAAGCTAACATCATTTTGGGGCTCGACGATACATATACTTGTAGAAACCATTTGCTGAAGGTTCAACATAAACGGGGAGTTTTTAAATTGAAAAATAATACTATTCCCGATTCGACTAAATTTAGTTTTTAATTCCTTTAGAGCGTTATAATAACTACATCTCTGTCTTTGAAATTAATAAAATAATTGGTTCAAAATACAAGCTCGATAAGGCAGACACACTTCTAATACATTAAGTCTTGAACGATTTGGTACACTAGCCAGCGTTTCTCACATAGTCTAAAGTCGAGACATGTCCGCTGAAACAGGGACATCTGGCAGCCTTAACACATGCACATTGCCCAAATATTTATGTGTATAAATGAAAGAATATGAGGAAGGTAATAAGAAAAAGGGCATTTACTTAAGATAACCAACTGACGTCAAATCAATTTGAAGTAGAGACAGCTGATGCTTGCCGATATTGCCCAAGGGTTGCAATGCCAATCAAAAAGAATACCAAAGCATCCATGAGCAGAAATTGCAAAATTGAATCGTCAATAGCAAATATTATGGTATTATAACACAATACCAATTTAACTACGGACACTCATATTTATGTATCATAATTATACATAGAAGTACATATGTATGTATTTCTACAAGTTCTTACACTTACATAAATTTGTATGTTAAATATGTATGTAAATATATCGACATATTTAGATACAAAAGTATAGTGGAAAAAATTTGCTCTTTATTTGCGCTGACGTCGGACCGATCGTTCGACATAATTAATGTTAGTTTTAACGCTGCCGCAAAATGTTATTTCTCTTGATTATAGGAGGAAGACAAGCGGCAAGTGTTTGTTGTTCTCGCTTCGGTGTTGGTCATATTAAATAAGCAATAGCTCACTTGCTCTTCTTGTTGCATTTGCTGACGCTAAAGCTCGACCACATGCCTGTCCCTTGGTTTGTTAGCTGGTTGCCGTTTGCTGTTTGCTCGTTGCTCGTTGATGGTTGCTGCCTGTTACCGCAGGCACTCGTGGGGAAACATTTTATGACGATTACTGTAATTCGTTTGCCACAGACAATAATTACTTTCCATTACGAAAATGGCGGGCATATTATCACCTGAATATCACACAGCAACGGTTCTTCGTCCGCTCATCCGCTTGACCATTTATCTCTTCGAATATTAAAAAAAAAACACCAAAGTCAGAGTGGGGATCATTTATGAGTGATCGCATTGACTTATTTTCATGCTCCATACGAATATTCTGTGATCATTCGACTGTCTACTGAACGGCGCTCCGCTTATTTGGCCAACAGGCGCTCGTCGCTTAAACTGTAAAGCATATATTTATGGTCATAAAATACGATAACTCAATCAAGCTCCATAAAAGTGAGGTTCGCATTTTTTCCCAGTCCGCCTTGTCTGTTTGTACTCGACTGTTTGCGCTTGCAAATTAATTTTCAATTGAAATATGATGGTCTGTGTGGAAGTTTGGGTCTGGGCGTATTTAGTTTTTACCTGAATGTTGCAAGGAAGCTCGTACACCTTTTTAAAAAAAATTTGTGTATGCAAACAAATCTGGACTTTAGTGTGTGTATTTTCAATTTCCATAGGCGTCCGAAGTGATCCCCAAATAATAGTGGGACGTTATACCCATATAAAAAATAACCAATACAATCTACATATGTGAGAAATATTATTCCATATTCTTGCTAAATCCAGTTTGCCTGGGATTCGTCGCCTCTACATCTGTTGGTATATGCAATATTTTCTAAATAAGTGTTAGATTGACTTCATATAAAAAAAATTTCTGTGATCTACTATGAATATAAATTTATATAAATGTGTAAATGTGTGCATATGTATGTATATTTCTTAAAATTTTACTTTATCTTAGTTTTTTTTTCTTTCAATTGAAATATATTGAAAGGCTAATGCTTAATTGTGGTACGGCCGAAGGACCTAGAGTTTATTCAAAGCCGCCTCTGAACAGTGGATGCTTTTTATGAGGCACTCGGAGGTGTTGACATTTCCTGCCGAGAGACGACAGCAAATAGAAAAACAAATTTTAAGAGAGTTTTCTATAATTTTGAATGCTAATCTAGCTAAGATTCTAACCCCTTAATTTTTTGTATGGTATCACTGAAACATGGAACGATCATCCTATTTTGGCAATTCACAGTTAAGATTCAAGTATTATTGAGCTTATTCTTGGATCCCAAAGCTTTCTCAAAATAAATGCTAAATTTTTTCTTCGAATTCTTCAATATATCCATACTGTATAAGTACATCAAAACGACAGAGTGGATAGCAGCTCGGTGAGAAGTAAGTTTTTACAGTGACTCAATTATCAACATGTTTTGAGAGAATATTTGTGGTGAGCACAGGCTGACAATGAATGAATTCATAAAAGCAACCAATGGCTTTCAATTACTGTGCCTACTCGTCTTTAAAACTTTTGTTTTTTGTTCTTTTTTGCGTTCGGTAATAAAAAATAATGTCTTGATCATTTTGTATCGTTATGTAAATCAATCAGGCAAATTATAACTCAAAGGCTTGCCAAAATAATTAGGCTCTATTCGAAATAACCTGCACATGGACATATATACTTTCATATATACCTATCTACAAACATATGTATATCTGTAGGTATAAGTATACCTACCTATACGCTTACAATGTTTGGATATATGGTCATAACATGCAAACATGTTTCCCAAAGTTTTTTTTTACCCGTTAAGCTGTGCAAAAAATTGACAACAGCATACTGAAGATATCGAAATACCACATAAATACATACTGAACACCAAGGCGAGCCCTAAATTGCTTACGTGCCACATGCTACGATTCATCTTCGCAGAGTAACCAGAAAAAATATTCAATCCAGAGACAGTAACACATACACAGACTTTTATAGGTATGTATACATGCATGTATATGAATATCGGAGTACCCAGTTGGAAAGGTTATTTGATTTGTGCTCCACTGTTTATGCCAACTGTATATTCTTCTATCCATCCGTACACATTTCCGTTCGGCTGGAACTTGGGGCATCGTGGAACAAATAATGTCTTAAACCGTGCACTCGAAATGGTAGTGCTCCAAGGCTTCGTCTCGTTCTACTCAGCTGATACAACCTTACCTCGGTTTTGAAGATGCTGATGATGATTTTCATCTTCCGTAAGCCTCTACTCATCTCCTCTTGTTTTTCAATTGAGATATCTATTACTGTTCAACATTACAATATTTGAAGCGGAGGGAGCAATTGTTGATATAATTTTAAAAGGTTTATCTTTCATAGAGAGTTCATTAATGTGTTCTTCAATTTCAATGAATGATGCTTTATATAAGTTATATATGTCCTTCAGTGTTACAGTAATAAGTAATGCAAGTTATTGATGTGTATTCAATTAGAGTTCTTTATTTAATAAGACTTTACTATGGCGATATGAGATTTAAATAAGACTTTACTATGGCGATATGACTCGCTTATTCGACGTCAACTCCACTACTTAGCTTTCTTATTTTATCAACCACTTTGCTTAGTACCAGTCATTAAAACTGTAGCCTTTATGATGTTGTTATTAGATAGAATTAGGAGTTACGGTTTTATTATTATTGAGAATCCCAATAATCACGCGATTTTTATAACGAATCAGCGTAGAAACAGGTTTATTGATATGCTGTTTAAAGGGCATTCTCTTTGTAACTCTCCTCTTCTGTGCGACGATGATAATGATGCTCATAATGATCATGATAAATTAGTGCACGCTTAACCCAGCATAAAAAATAGGAGGATCAGCACACCTTATAACAATGTCGCTGCGCATTATGCTAACTTATAGTATGTTACATCGTGATTTATCTGGTGGTAATAGGTAGTGTGGGAAGATTTTCTGGAAATTAATAATTTTTTTATTTTTATACCTAGTCATAATCTGGTGTTGTCCTAGAGAATATATACGTAGTATATGTACAGTCACTCCTACTTTTGATGTCTTTAAATAACCATCACCCTAAGGTTTAAAATGACAAAACTCATACTCATAGTTATGTTATTATAACATAAGATTTACAGTGATAGGAACGAATGAACGATCTTAGAAATATGCGAACGTTATAAATTCTTGTGAAATTATTTTGTTTTCAATAAACACGATTTTGTCACTTTAAAACATTCTGAACTGTGTAATCCAATCAATTCAAGTATCGCGAATATATACAGTACCTATAAGGCGGCCGTAATAGCCGAGTGGTTAGCATTGCGTACTAGAATTCGGAAGGCCAGGTTCGAGTTCAGGTTGGAAGAGGAACTCGACCGAAAATCGCTTATATATATAATAAGCGTCACTTAAGGCGATCAGGTACTAATATGTTAAGGCTCGTGTTAGCACTTTTCTTACCGGCACGGTGGGAGAATGATGACAAAAATTTTGTAAAGAGAAAGATTATTTGAATTTCCTCAATACATTTTTAAACGTTTTACAGATTATTGAGTTAGTCCGTTGCTCGCCAAGGAGCTATTTAAGATGATCCCATTATTTGACGGGTAGTTACAAGCACGCGTATAGAACATTTGGATATACTTATGTATATAAACATTTAAGGTGCCCCCTTTTCCAAATTCGGGAAAACATTAGCCGTTCATAATAGCCGAAACACGTTGTATAAATTTTGTTGAATTCTTTGAGGCCGTTCTAAAGTTGTAATGTAACTTTTCAATCATTCACCAATTTTTTTTTTTTGTTATTATGAGAAGTGCCTCGGCCTCCTTTGGGAATTCAGGCAAACTTCTGATAAGCTATTTGCATTATAACCCGAATTTGTTACTTAATTTTGGTTGAATTCGCTAAAGCCGTACTTATATCATATATGTATAATATACGTTAACCTATACACCACTCAAGCACACGTGGTTTTACCGCGTCGGCGTCATCAGATACGCTAAGCGGTAAGCGAAAGAAGTCAAACAGACTCATTGGAATGCACCTATGAAGAATGTAGTCGATATTTAAAAAAAAAAAAGTAGTTGCGTTTCAATTTTTGCAACCCACATTTTCATGAAAATTTAACATAATGAATAATAAAAAAAATTATTTTTATAATTTGATGAAACTCCAGTCGTAATCCGCATGCAACGATATGCGTGAGTTTCAGTGGTGCTTTACACTGATGCAAGATAGACGTTTGTATGTATATCGTGTATTATACAAGTAATTCAATGCTATGTTTATTATGTAATTCTATAATTTCATATCCAATCTGAACAATCACCGCCTCAAATTCGTCAAAAATGTTACTGCATATGATGACAATTAATAAATCTCCGGGTCATTCGTTAGATGTGTGTGGGATGAATCTCGAATTTTCCTGTTTTTCGAATGATCAGCTGTATGTTACCTGTTGACATGTTGGCATTATTGTTGGGTTTTGCACCCAACCGATTTCAATATCATTCAAATTTGACAATCAATTGCAACTTTCTAAAGTAGCTGTAATTGTTAAAACCAGGAATCGTAATCATTATAGGTTAAAAAAAAAAAATAATCACAACTTAATGATTATTTACTGATTTTTATAATTTTGTTCAATTTATAGTAATTATTGTTCGAGGTTTACTAAAACCCTCAAGCAATAATCACGATGAATGTGAGCGAAATCATTGCTCAGAAAAATAATTATTATTTTTTCGGTCAAAATATCGCTCAAACTCAGATTATCATTTTTCAAGGAAATTTTCGAAAAATTGATAAAAGAATTATCCAAGGCTGAGCGATATTTTGAGCGAAAAAATAACAATCAAAGAAAAGTTATTATTTTCTGAGCAATGTATTTTTGCTCACAACAATAATGATAAATCGAAAAATATATTTTATTTAAAGAAAATTATAAAAATCATGAAATAACAAATTATTTCAGATCTGAAAATAGTAAGCAAGTGGAAACGTCCTGGTGAAATTCGTTTGTTTATACGGCTTTACTAGGTGCATAATTTTTTTCTTTAAAAAATATAGATAATCATTATTTACGGTCCCTGTTTAAAACACGACGAATGATCGGCTAACGATAAGAACGTAAAAAATTGAAAGGGATGTTTAATCCTTTAGAAATGTGTGGTTCATGTATTCTTGGAGAATACACATACCTTTCTAAAATATATTACATTTATGAAGTATTTTTTCTATTAATTCAAATTTGACAATTCTTTTCAAAAATATTTTTGAGACAGTAATCTTTGAAACACCACGGTTTCGTACTCATATTGCAACGTTTAATATCAATTAAAGCCCATATTGTGATTCACAACAAAGTTGTTAGTTTAGTTGTGTGTTGCCTTCTTTTCTACATATTTTATTTATTTATTTATTTATTTAATAAACATAACATCAATTTTGTGCGCAGATTACCTGTCATATTTTATACGACTTCAGAGTACATAAGAACTGAAAGAAGTAGTTGTATAGCTAACCGACGTCTAATAGCGGTGGGCGTATAGATAGCCCAGTGATCTTAAGTATATAGCAGTATTGCAGCTGTAGTTTTTCCTGAAGCCTGATTGAAAGGGGAGATGAAGTTATGCTTATTTATGAATTCATTGATTTGTTTAGCTATAATCACCTCAAACACTCAAGGCAGAGAGGATACCTATGAGACGAAAATGGGACGGACTACGGGAGAGTTTTTCTTAGCAACATTTGGTGCAGTGGAAATTTTCCATTGCCCTGGAAAACAGGACGTGGTAATACTTTGATTTAGGGTCCAAGGTTACAAGCTAGTACTACTTTGATGAATTTAATTGGTAAACCATTTGGTCCTGTTGAATTAGGACTAACTGTCGATAATTCGAATGATGCATAATTAAAAATTAGATCATCCCTTGATCTAAAACTAGTGGTCTTGCTATTAGGTGTACACTTTTAAAGAAAGGCATTATTGACGACGTCTCCGCTTAAGGAACAGCGGAAATTTTCCTTACATTGGATCTCATGTCTGTTTATGTTACGTCCTAATTCCTTAATTGATAGGTCGAATTGAATCCTGATTTAAAATCATTCCAATTAACTAGCGTGGGTTTCCTTTTCCATGTGGAGTGCAATTTGTTTCGGAATTTAATTGACTTCAGAGACTTCGATCTAAACCAAGAACAGGATCGGGCCTTGTCGCAAATAGTACGAATGGGGACATGCCTCTCAAAGGGAGATTTTAAAATTTTGGTTAAAACGTTCAGCTACCGGATATAACCAATACTGACTCCAATCTCCATCATTCAATTCAGAAATAAGTAAATTAGCATTAACATAGCGGAAATCTCTAAATGAGATGGTTTTGTTTACACAACAACGAGTAAAGTTAATCTCCAAAGAGCAATGAGAAAGATCATGCTCAGATACGAAAGTTAATTGGTCAAATTTTAAGATTGTAGTCAAGTCAGAAATAATAAAATAATCAAGTAGACTAAAAGAGCTATTACAGAAAGACAGAAACTATATATGATGTTAGGTAAATTGTCAGTATAAGGTTCGTTGACAAGAAGATTAACATTAAAGTCACCACAAATAATAACAAAGTCATAGTCTACAACATAAGTAGAAATTACATCAAAAAAGGACTCAGAACATTAGATCTGTGAGGATTGTATACATAAGAAAAAAGATTCTAAATTTTTTGCCGGATACTAAAACAATTAGATATTCTATATTACTACTAATATCAGATTTAAAAAGAAAATTCATGGAGTAGTTATCACTGCAATATATAGCAATCCTACCTCCTCCAATTTCTATTCTGTCATTACGAATGAAAATGTAATTATTTATATTAGTAAATTAGTAAGAGAGTGGCTTAAGTTAGCATCAAACCAGATCTGAGAAATGCAGATAACATCAACTAACGAAGATTGAAATGCACTTCGAACATAATCCATTTCATCGCAATTCAAGCTCCGCGTATTACAATGAACTATGTTAAACCCATTCTGTTGTTTACATAGCACAATCATGAAAAGACTGTCTGTTCATGCCAATACTAGAACACCTGTTTTGCGAGTTCATAACAATTAAGAACAACTTCAAAAATGATTACATAAGAAATGGAAAATAGAATGACCATTTTTAGAAAAACAAGCAAGAATAACATGAATTTAATACATAATAACTTAAGAGATAAGGACAAGAACAAATATAAAGAACTAATACTAACGAAATCTGAAGCTGATGTTCGTCAACATTAATTATTGGTGGTGCTCGTAACACTTCGGACGTAAACATCACCTCTCATAAAAAACACCGGGAAGCTACCCAAAACGTTTCACTTTTATCGCCTCTTGCAGCATTTTTCTCTACTCAAGCATTCGAATATACTAAATTTACCATTAACATTCAGAAAACGCGCGAATAGTACGATTACGATCAGCATGAGAATAAAATGATGAATGATGACCGCAGTAGACTTGTGTTTGTGATACCATGTAGTCGATGGATTAAATATTATATATAGTCCAAAGGCCGAAGGATTTGATGAGTATTTTTTTATGTCAGAAATACGCTCGGAAAGCTTGACATTTCCTGTCCAGGGGCGATGACAATTAAATAATTAATTTTCTATAATTTTTAATCTTGGTTGAACCTGAACTTGAACCCTGGTCTTCCGAATAGTAGTACGCAGTGCTAACCACTCGGCTATTGCGAAAGTTGACGCATACATATGTATGTGTATTTTCGTTTAAGGGCGGTATGCAGCTCTAACGAAAACCGAAAATTCCATATAAAAAAGTGCAAAAAAACCGATGCGCGAACAATTTTTGAACGAAGCAGTACGCACCTCGAACGAAAAAACTTCATTTTCTACTGTTAATTTCTCAAGTTTTTAAGCAAATACGAAAGTACGACAACACAGGTTTCCGAGCGAAATAAATAATCTCACATATATTCCGCGACAAAAAAGAGGAAGACTAATTTTCAAACGTATTAAAACAAGCTTATAAAGCAATTTATGTAATGTTTTCAGTTTTTTCATCAATTTCTTATTTTTAGCCATGAAAAAGGTAAAAAATACATAATCAGCGAAAAGCATTTACCGCACTGTACTCATGTTTTTCGTTTTGTTTATTTACATTTGCATACCTTCTTCCTATGTAAAGAGCTGCTCACAATAGAAAATCATCTGTCAAATTTCCGTGCCTACTACATTTTTCCATCCACGAACTATATGAGTTTTTTTTTTCGCTAGAGCTGCATACCGACCTTTAGAAAGTAAAACAGTGTGGGGATTACTCAGTCAAAACCTGGTTGTTATAATAGAACCTGCATTGTGTTGGAGCTATTTCTAGCGGAACATCTTCTTGACTTAGCATACCTCACTATATTTTAAAAGTTCTACTCAAAGGAGTGTTTAATTGCAAAATGTGCACATTCACTGCATCTGAACCAGAAAATTTTCGAATTCCAGAATTCTAGGTCTAAGCTAGAAGAAAGTAATACAGGGCAGCTATGGTAGATGAACAATTTAAGCCATGCAGACCAAATTATATTTCTTATTAAAGTTATGTAATCACCAACCTGAGGATTATTATCAGCAATTAGTACAACTTTGCCTTATTCTTTAAAGACGCCTTCAGGCAAGAAAAATTGCATTCAGGGTAACATACATGGACCTTTTCACCACGCAATTGGATGGCAAAAGCCATTCATTGTCCAAGGATCAATTTTTGTTAACTGATTTAGAGAGAAAGAATTTTTCAGATAAAAGTATGGTTTACTGCCCACCCAAGCCCCCAATCATGACCTTAACTAAATAATTGACAAAGAAATTGCGGGTAACGCATTAATTAATACAGAAGAATTTGACAATTTATTAGATAAAGAATTTTATTATTATTATTATTTAGTTTTTACTTCAATTTTATTAAATCAAAATTATTTAAAAGCTTATAAGACAGTGAAAGGTCTTAGAGTTGTTAATGAGATTTGAACAGAATTAATAGAAGATTTCAATGTATAAGACGAGGAACAACGACAGCTTTTGTAACAAATTGTGTCTGACTCTGACTCCTCAAGGGCTACCATATTGTAACGATTTTTGTAATTAACGTTGTTGATTTCCAAAGTCCCTCAAGTTCGATCACAGGATTGTTAATTAAAATTCCCCAGACTTGTTCGTTCGGGTTCTTAATTGCCGGAATTTACTCAACGTTTATTCCTTCCTTAATAATTACACCTCTATTCACTATATTCAATGGTTTATTGTACAATTCTTTATAATTACACAATTGTTTTCCACACACAGTTTATCCTTTTCTTAAAAAATACACAGCTCACTCCAATGTTAACGCCACTGCGTTTTCTACTCGTCTGCCTGCGGCAGCTGCTGCCACTCCTTACCTCTGTAAAGAATAGAATGTTCTGATATACGAGTATATATATGTATGTAGTCGTATATTTTAACAATGTAAACATGTTCAATTGAACTCTGTTCAATAATATTTGAATGAGTTAATAATAAAAAATATTTAAATTGTATATATTCGATTATAGTAATAGTAATTTTCTTAGACTTTTGCATGAAAATCCAACATTAAGGATATCCACTACGAAATCAAAATTAATACAAATAAAATGTCTTATTAAATAAAATTGGAATAAATGCTTTCGATTTAAGGGGCGAAAATTTGGATTTTTTAAAGAAAAATTGCTGTTTTTTCTACCTTTGTTCGCAATCCTGTGAACATTATCGGATTGACCTGAAATTTTGGAAAATACAAAAATTAAATTTTGTAACAACCCTAATGTACACCATACTACACATAAGCCTAATTCTCTTTTACATGAACCGTATGGCTTTGACACGATTTTATGTTAATTAATTTCAGATATTATATAGTTTTTTTTTTTGAGATATAATTTTCTTGTTACATAATTTGAAATAATTTAAGTGAAATTTAAAAAGAATTTCTTAGCAGCGTGATAAAGTATTCATAGTATTTGTTAGAATTTTAAAATTTACTAACCCTTCAGATCATTTCTTCTTTTATTTTCAAATTAAATAAATTTAAAAACAATTGTCTACCAGAATTAGAAATTTTAAAACATAAAATCTCCAAATTGTTTGCTCTTTCGAGAAAACATTGTAAAATAGAATTTCTTGTGGTGACCGTTGTGAGCTACATATGTAAGTGCTTATGGTCATATTTGGTAAATATTTGGGTGCGGTCGCGACAAATATCTTACCAAAATATTGAATTTTTCTAAAAAAAAATTTAAGCTTATTTCAAATATAATTTATTTCATTTCAAATTTTAATTTTCTTTAACATTTCTTCAAATGCATGCCTACAAAATGTAGCGGCAGCAGTAGCCGATTTAAATTTTGTATATATGCTATATAGTAATTAACTCAAAATCAAATCAGAATCACCATAAAGCTATAACACCAACCCTTCTCATGTGCTAAAATCGCTAATTTGTAGTTTAATTGGATGTGTATAAAGTCAAATTTGAAATGTACATACATCTACATATGTATGTATGTTAATAAATATACTTGCTCATTTACATTATTCATTCAATAAATAAGCTGTGGATAAGCCTCTACGCATTATTGTTCTTAATTTCAAAGGTCGTTAAACAAATAAACTGAAGTGGAACCAGAAAAAAAGCGAACAAAATCAGTTTAAACTAACTATATCCAACGCTCGTCCTCCGTACGACCACTTACTGTGCACCCTCCCGGTGTTGGTTCGTGTGCGCAAGAAGGGTACATTGCTGTTAGGTGACATTAAGGCGATAAAACTACCCTCAAATTGACTCGAAGCTATTTTATATTGAATATGCTCCCAAAGGAACCCTAAATAGTTCCCCATTAGAAAATGTGGAAACAATTTCACAAATCTAGCTTAAAAAAATTAAAAAGTTAACAGAAAACTCTTTTTTTTTATAAATTTAATGGCAAAAAAATTTATGGTGTGCATAGGTAACTAATTAGCTGTTTCTTTTTCTCATAATATACATACACACATACATATGCATGTGTAGACCTAACGCTTTTCTACATTTTTTGCATTTTTTACATGTTTAAAAAATTTCCTAATTTGCAGTTGCACTGAACTATTTTGCATATCTAATTGGTGAAAAAATCTGTGTTACAAATTTTATTTTTGGACCGTCACATCTCTTTTAACCCGACGCGTTTTAGTAGGATATTTTCCCTGACAACAATTCCACCCTCATTTTTTTTTTTTTTTTCAAATCAAACCTCAAGCTAATGATTGAGCTAAATTCGCTGACTGATATTTTTTTTGTATTTAGGATATCATTTTATAAGTAGATACCAATGCTGGGAGAATGAAAAGTTTAATTTTTCTTAGAATAAATGGTATTATACGCTTATACAATATGTATAATATAAGGCCCACTTGCAGGAAATCCAGAGTTAAATTTATAAATGTAAGGCTAAGTAACCCAGGGTGAAGTAATTATTTTTTTTTCTTCCAAAGTTTTGCATAACAGATATTTTTGGCAGAATTAGTTAATTCTGTGCATTTGCGAGTAATTTATGATTTTTGTTGGCATTTTTAGATTTTTTTTTTTTTTTTTTTTGATTATGCGTGTACGTCTGTCATTTCAAATACTTCAATGCTGTAAGTTTACAAGAAAAAAAAGATCTTGACAAAAAAGCAAAACAAAAGGAGTTTCGAGTACATATATCAATAAATATTACAGAAATATTAAAAAATATAATGTTGGAAGCAGATATGCGTAGTATTGCAATAGAAATAATTTTGCTTTCATAGCCGATAGAACAAGAATAGTTGACTTCGTAAGGAAGAATGGGACGTCTACAGACGCCTGGGACAAAATTGCTGGCAGCTCTGGAGTTTCTGCAGACACGTATCACAAAGAAATTTTTGAGATGGTGGAGGAGGGTGATGTCCAAAAAGAGAATTGAGGAAATCTATATTGTTTACAGGATAGTAGCTTGCCATGGTGCTATTAGAAAATAATAATAAGTAATAATTTCAATTTGAAGGAGAAGGATCTTTACCAAAGGCATATATCAATTCTTTAATGGAATAAGTGAGAGGTTTAGTTGGCCCTTCTATTGACGGTTGTAACACTGTGTACGATGGTGATCGCTGTCTTATCTGAGTCTCATAAGAGTATTGTACCAATTGAGACGACAACAAACCTTGCAGTTAAACCCAGAAGCGTACTTTTCACGGAATCACATCTATACTGTTAAGGCTCAGACCGCGTGCGATTCAGACTCCAAATAAGACATTTGGTATTAGGCGATCCAGTCTAAGTGCGAATTATCGAAGGAATTATTATGTATTTTTTTAAGGTTAAGTTAAATGGATTGCAGATGAAAGGAATAAAAAAAGTGAGCAAATGGATTATAGGCTGCTCATTGTTTCACAACCTTATACTCACACAAAATCCAGTTCCATTACCAACTTGCAGAATCAGAGCACGATATCGATGAATGAACCGAATTAATGAAGGGAAGGAATTCCGTCGAACAATCTGTGAACTATTAAATTATGAGAACAACCAATAAATAAATTTGTATAGACAATTAATTATTATTTGAAAGAAAATTCTATTTCTAACGATAACACTGCCTCTGTAATCTATTAGATGTCTGGCGGCTGGATAATTACGAGCCTTCCAAATATTGCCTACAGGTATTTTTGATGTGTTCTTCAACACTTTACATTTTCATTCTCAAGCAAGCCTTCATATGTCTGGATTTTTCACTTAAGGGCGGTAAAAAAATGCCTTAAGGTGCCTCATTTTGTGCGCATTATATCCCATTAGATGTGTAAATTTGGAGCATTTTCTCCAACGCGCTCATAAATTTTTCAAAGTAGAAAAACATGTAAAGTTAAATTATTTATATTAATTATTAACAAGAAGATCCCTGCAATACACCCTTCCCAGATAATTAAAATTTAACAAATTAGTCTTAGTTAGTGACTTTCATTTTTGTTCAAATTTTATTGTGAAAATAAGTTTGGATGCTGGCAATAATTCAATTATTGCTGATTTTAACCTATCAATCGGAATAGTTTTGATTTCATTGCCAATTTCTATTTTAAAATATTTTTGATGTCTTTCAATAATCTTATACGGCCCTTCATTTGGTTGATGTAAAGAACGTTTATTAACTAGAACTACAAAAACAAATCTCAAAAATCCTCAAATCTTTCGGAACATACAAATCTGAATTGGAATTTTGATACTTTAAAGCCGAATGGGCATGTTTATGTCTTTCTCGTAAATATCTCAAAGTTTCAGACGAAGTTGAATTTTCAGAAGTTTAAATAACAAGTTCTCTGAGCAACCGAAAGTTCTGTCCGAAAACTGTTTCAGCTGGTGTTGTTGAAATATCTTCCTTAAATGTTGATCACAATATCAATATTATTAAAGGGAGCTCATTATATAAATCTCTGGATGAAGATATCAATTATGTGTGAAAACGTTCTACCGTATTATTAACCTGAGGATGCTGAGGATGGTATGAAGAAGTTGTAATTTGATGATTTCTAGGAAACTTTGCTAATTCTGTAAACAATTTAGAAGTAAATTGACTGCCCTGATCAGTGGTTATTTTAACGGTTCACCAAAAACGAGGTATGAATTCATGTGAACTAATCGATATTGTTATTATGTAACGATGTTCTTTTGTTACAGGTCCCAAATAATTCAAATGAATGTGCTCAAATCAGTTCTTTGGTATTGAAATTGCTCTCAAAGTAGACTTTGTATTTCTATAAACTTAAAATTTTTGACAATTGATACATTCTCTGGATCAAGTATTAATTTCTCTATTCATATTGGGCCGAAAATACTTTTTGCTGATTAATCAGCGAGTAGCTTTAGTACCCGGATGTGAAATATTATGCAACTTATCAAAAACTTTTTTGCGTAAAGTGCTTGGAACGAAAGGTATAGGATAATCTTCTGAAGATTTGCTTCAAATATTAAAATTTAAAACATCGATTTTAAAGAATTTGAGATTCCGAAATGTATTTCCAGATACAAAATTGTTAAGTTCTTATCTTGTTGCTGTTCGTTCTGTAAAATTTTAAAACTAATTTCTAAATTTTGTGTCGCTTCTACTTCAAAAGCTTCTACTTCAATATACTGTATATCACTTGTAAATTGTGAAATAAACTCATGATGCCTTGTCTGCCTAGGCCTATGTGCGGTTTTGGAACTTATTGCAAAAATTAAAGGTTTGTGATCGATATAAACAATAAATGGTCCTCATTCTAACAGATACTTAAAATGCTTAATGTTCAAATAAATTGCTAATAATTCTCTGTCAAAAGCACTTTACTTTATCTCTGCTGGATAAAGTTTCTTCGAAAAGAATGCGAGTGGTTCAGACTTATTATTTAAATGCTGTTGTATAACACCACTACAGCTGTATTGGAAGCATCTACATACAGTCTACTGAAATGATTAAGCAAAATTTTAGATGCAAACTTTTCTTTTTTATTTTCAAATGCCTTATTAATAGATTGTGGCTCTAGAACTGAAGCCAAAGTACGTTTTCAACTTACAGCATAATAAATCGTGTCAAATACTTTTGAAAAGTCAAGTAAGCAATGTGAGTTAATTATTATCCATATTCAATCGGATGTCGTCGGTGATAGTATAGCAGCACTGCAGCTGTGATTTTTCCTGAAGCCTGATTGAAAGGGGGAGATGAAGTTATGCTTATTTATGAATTCATTGATTTGTTTAGCTATAAGCACCTCAAACACCTTAGGAAAGGCGGAGAGGATACCTATGAGCCAAAAATCGGACGGACTACGGGGAGAGCTTTTTTTAGCAACAGGTATTTTGATTTAGGATCCAAGGTAACAAGCTAGTACTACTTTAATGAATTTAATTGGTAAACCAATATGTCCTGTTGCATTAGAGAAATTTTTTAATATGCGCACAGCAACATCACACTCACTAACTGTCGAAAATTCGAATGACGCATAATTTAAAATAAGATCATACCTTGATTTAAAACTAGTGGTCTTGCTGTTAGATGAGCACTTCTGAAGAAAGACATTATTGACGACGTCTCCGCTTAAGGAATATCCGACATTTTCCTTATAGTGGATCTCATGTCTGTTTATGTTACGTCCTAATTCATTAATTGATAGGTCGAATTGAATCCTGATTTAAAAACATTCCAATTAACTAGCGTGGGTTTCCTTTTCCATGTGGAGTGCAATTTGCTTGGAAATTTAATTGACTTCAGAAACTTAGAAGTAAACCAAAAACAGGACCGGGACTTGTCGCAAATAGTAGGAATAGTGACACGTTCCTCAAAGCCAGATTTTAAAATTTTTGTTAAGAAGTCCAGTTTTTCATCGACCATTCAAATCAGAAATAAGTAAACTAGCTTTAACAAAGCGGAAATCTCTAATGAGTTACGTTAATGTCCAAAGAGCAATAAGTAAGATCATGATCAGCTAGGGAAGTTAATTGTAAGTAGACTAGGGGAGCTATTCACCGCAAACCGCTTTGGAAGTGATTTGTTGACTACTGAAATACAGAAACTTGATATGTTGTCAAGTAAATTTTCAGTATAAGGGTCATTGACGGGAAATTTTCGTCAGATACTTCAATATGGTTTTTAATGTCAATAATAAGTCCATATTTACATAATAAATCAGCCTTTATGATCGGTTTTGCTATATCAGAAATCAAAAATGCAAAAGAAAAATTCACGACGCAAACCTTAATTAACATTCAAAACTTTCTTTCTATAAGTATAAATAGTTGATCCGTTAGCTGCGGTCAAGATAATGTCCGAAATTTTTTTTGAACACGGAAATCTAGAAACTAGGATCTTAGAAATTCCTGCCTCACTCTCAATTATGAAGTTCCATTTTTTTTATAAAAAAAAAAAGCGACGAGCTGAAACTTCTAAAATTCCATTGTTTGTCGTTGCTACCTAGTTTTTTTATCTCGAGATTTTGAAAAATATTTAAAAGGACTTCTAAAACAGTTTCTACTTATCGAAAGCGACCTTTATGTATTAAGTATTTATGATATGTCATTATTACTTCCAGAGGAAGTGCAGTTATAATATTCTCATACTTAGTGGTTTCCTGAGTGATTTTGTATTAAACTGGATTTCCGCATGAATTAACCATGTTTCAGGACAACTTGTAACAAAAACTCCACCACCTGTTCGATTGTTAGATGTCGCCTAAGGAGAAATTATTTCTTTTTGATTTACATTATTTTGTAAATCAATAAGAGAATCATGTAGAGTATTTGTAAGTATGTTTTAATTACTCTGCTGAATAGGTCCCTATCCAATAGTCCTTCATGATGATTGATTATTTTCATAAAAATATTCCAACAAAATTTTATAATGGCTTTTCTCATGAGGTGTAAGTTTCTCAATTCTCAAATTGATTAAAATTGCCACCATTGTCCAATATGTATTAATTCAGGTAATATTTGCATATGATGATACTGATAATTTAAATAAACAGGGAATAAATGGCGAATATCGTTCAAAAAACTGGGTTTTTTTTTTGTTCCAGATATATATATTTCATTCTTAATACTCTAATTAGTTAAAACTAATATGGCAGGCTCGCCAACCATGTAGTAACTTCAATAAAAATATAATCATTTTTTATAATTATTAAAATAGTACTTAATTTAGTAAAATATTAAAACAATTGCAAAATAGAAAAACATATAAAGTTAAATTATTTTATTGAATTATTTACAAGAAGATTATTACCTCAAATTGTTCCGGGTTAGGCTTCACAATGTCCAGTGCAATCATAAGTCATTCTTTAGATCGTCTTAGCTTAGCTTATTTTTAAATATTAACAAAATTATATGCACTTAAATATGTCTTCAATTTTATGTCGAAAAACAAAAGGCGCACTTTGGTTAACAGCTGATGACAAATAGCCATGGATGCCATTGAAAATAGTATCGCATGGTTATCATTTTAATGCAAAGATATCGGTATAGTATAAATGCGGTATACTAGTAATTCCGGTCACCGGTGCCCATCTCTGTTATGTACACATCGTAATCCAATTTTTCAGATGAAGTTACGGTAACCCATCCATTTGTCTGTGTATCTGTTTTAACTATGTTAAGGATCTAATCTAATGTTATATTTAAATAAAGGGTGTTTTTTATAGAGGTATAGAACTTTAAGTTGCAATAAAACAACGTTGGATTATTCGATTGACATGAATTTTATTTATCCGAAAGATAATCTTGTGGCATTACATTTTAAATATGATTTCTGGCATATGACCGCCACGGCTGGCGCGGATGTAGTCCAATCTGGACGTCCAATTTTCGATGACTTTTTCCAACATTTGTGGCCGTATATCGGCAATAACACGGCGAATGTTGTCTTCCAAATGGTCAAGCGTTTGTGGTTTATCCGCATAGACCAATGACTTTACATAGCCCCACAGAAAGTAGTCTAGCGGTGTTAAATCACAAGACCTTGGAGACCAATTCACAGGTCCAAAACGTGAAATTAGGCGGTCACCAAATGTGTCTTTCAATAAATCTATTGTGGCACGAGCTGTGTGACATTTTGCGCCGTCTTGTTGAAACCACATCTGCTGGACATCATGGTTATTCAATTCAGGAATGAAAAAGTTAGTAATCATGGCTCTATAGCGATCACCACTGACTGTAACGTTCTGGCTACCATCGTTTTTGAAAAAGTACGGACCAATGATTCCACCAGCCCATAAAGCGCACCAAACAGTCAGTTTTTCTGGATGTAACGGTGTTTCAACATACACTTGAGGATTACCTTCACTCCAAATGCGGCAGTTTTGTTTGTTGACGTAGCCATTCAACGAGAAGTGCGCTTCATCGCTAAACAAAATTCGCTTATGAAAATCGGGAACAACGGTAATCTCGTTTTGGGCCTTACTTGATGATCGTTTGGCTTCAATTCTTGCACGAGTTGGATTTTGTAAGCACGCAAACCAAGATCCTTCCGCAAAATCTTCCATAAAGTGGATGGACACAGATCCAATTCCTGTGCTCGATGGCGGATGGACTCATTCGGGTCGTCCTCAATGCTACGCTCTACAGCAGCAATAGCTTCTTCTGTACGCACCGTACGGCGTCTCTGGGGATGCGAGTTATCAATAAGAGTAAACGTGGTGCGAAAACGTTCCATCGTTAATCGAATTAATTGCTCTGATGGACGATTTTGTCGACGATAAAATGGACGTAATGCGCGATAAGTTTTCCGCACAGAACCATTATTTTCGAAATAAAATTGCACTATTTGCAAGCGTTGTTCAGGCGTGAGTCTATTCATGATGAATTGCCAAACCAAACTGAGAATAAATCACTTGACAGCTGTTAAATCGGTCGTCATCGTGAAAAGTAATGCCAACTTAAAGTTCTATACCTCTATAAAAAAACACCCTATAAGTTAAAAAGAGCTAATCAATACATTTCTATGTTTTAAAAAAATATATTAAATACAATAAGTATTTATTATATGCAATTTATGTTCTTTTGTAATGTATCCGCATTTCTTTTTCCACACAAACTCCAATAATCTTTCATCTATTACATAAGGTAATCAAGAGAAATTTAAAAACATCGATTATTTGCAATAAGTCTGGTAGAGTTATTGTTGGATGTTATTTCGTTTCCTCTGTATCAATGACGGGAACTGGATTATTTTGCGATCGAGATATTATGTAGATCAGAAGTCTCTATTATAATTCCAGGAACTCTTCTCAAACGAGCTTGGATTCCTCCAGGCAAAATCGGAAAACTTATTTCCCAGATTTCAAAAGCTCTTTCTATGGTGTTTCTACTCCTGATCTGAGACTCGTTATATAGAAATTGTGCTACAGAGCTTATATTTCCCAGTAGCCATCATATACGTAGTTTGAACGTATCTACTGACACCAAGTAAGTAATAAATTTCATACATTTCTTGAAGAGAGGTTCGACGTTAATTGCAATAGTGATAAATATGTAAATCAGGTAAAACTCTATGCAACCTTGTGACTACATCCTTTAGCATGAGATCCACAAAACATATTGCCTGCGTATTAATTGAAATATATATTTTCGTGCTTCGGTATACTTCAGTATATTTTCCTTCTGTAGAAAAATTAGAAAACCATTATAAATAAAAGCACATTATCGCTTGGTGTACAATACTGCGTTGGACTTGAAATTTGGTAATCCTTAGTGGGAAACATCGGCCCCTATTTGTTTATGGTACACTGTGACATTTTTACCAAAAAAAAAGTCCAATAGAATTAAAAATCAATACCGCGTATGAGATCGTAAAAAAAGGTTGGATGCAACACCACCTATATTTTAGTTCTACTTATTTAGTCATGTGTACGAAATTGATGAAATTAATGTCAATGAGTTTTTGCCGCCAATTCTCTTAAGAAATGTATTTGCTCTGTTTTGTTTCTGTTTTTTTTTTCGAAGAAAATTTTTCCTTATTTAAAACATAAATAGATCGAAGAAACTTTTGTTGGTCTCAGAACAAAAAATATATCTGCAAATTAATTTATTATCCACATTGAACATAAAATAAAAGAGCAAGAGCTAATAAAAAGACATAAAGGAATTAACCTGTAGGTCCTAAAATACTGATCAGACGGCACAACCAAAAGGAAGTAGAATTTAAAATGATTTTTGCCATATTACTTCAACAACCTCAAAAACAATTTAATTAAAAAAACTTTATATACCTACATAAGAAATCGCTTGGAAAATATCTAAAAATTAATTTTAATATATATTTCTAAGAGTTAAAAAACTATATGTATATTGGCTGATACCTAACGTTTTTATGATTATTAATTAATTAATCCCAACGTACGGAACTTGTTTTATTTTTCATCAATGCCGCCGAGTCAAAAGAGTTCAGCTACAGAGCAAAATTCATCAGCTGATTTTTAAGAACTATGTAATGCCGCGATAGCCGAGTGGTTAGCATTGCGTACTGACATTCGGAAGGTCTGGGTTCGAACCCAAGTTCGAGCAACATCCAAAATGATAGAAAAAAATTTTTCTAATCGCGGTCGCCCCTCGGCAGGGAATGTCAAACCCTCCGAGTGTATTTCTGGCATGAAATAAAGCTCCTCATAAAAATCCATCAGCCGTTCGGGGGCGGCTTAGAATAAACTGTAGGTCCCTCCATTTGTTGGTATAAACATCAAGACGCAAAAACCACAAATTGGAGGAGGAGCTCGGCCGAAAATCGCTTCAGCGGTGACAAAGCGCCAAATATATATATATATATGTAAAATATAAAATGTAATATAACGGTTAGTTGAGAGTTGACAAAATAGTTTTCTTTTTTTCGACAAGTATATATAAGAGGGAAGATTGTATTGAGAGTCCCAATGCAAATTCCTTAAGGCAAATAGGAGAAATTATTTTTGAATATACTCTAACTTGTCAGAGTAGATTTGATACCTAGGGTTCCAAATCACCGAGCCGTATTCATGAATGGGTCTCACTAATGTTACATACAGAGCTTTTGTAACATAAGGATCATTAAACTCCCTTGGCCAACGTTTAACAAAAGCCAAAATGCCTTTGGCTTTGTTGACTAACACACCAATGTGATGTGTTAAGTTCAGTTTTGGGTCCATAGTGATCCCCAGGTCAATAAAGCTGTGAACCTGCTCCAAACCGTAATTATCTATAGAGTAAGTAATTGTCTGTGTGGATCTTCGGGAGAAACACATAACTTTACATTTTTTAAGATTTAGTGGCATCTGATTTATTTTACACCATTCAACCATGCTGTTTATGTCTGTTTGCAGTAAGATATCTTCATTTGCCGGAGTGTAAGATTTATAAAGTTTTACATAATCCGCATACATTAAAAGTTTTGAAAATTTTATCTGAGAAGATATATCGTTTATAAATAGTGAAAACAGAATCGGGCCTAGATGGCTACCCTGAGGTACTCCTGAAGAAACATTAACGGTATCTGAAATGGAATTATTTACTCTTTGAGTTCGATCATACAGATATGTGGAGATCATTGTAAAAGTGTGACACACCTTTTCGAAAGCTTTGCCAAAGTCAGTATATATTACGTCAAAGCTGTTGTTCTTTCTGAATGCATCGATGATATAAGAAGCGAGTGCTTGTAGATTTTCCTTTAACAAATCCATGTTGGGAGTGTGATATAAATGAAGAGATTGAATTAGTCAAATGATCAGTGATAAGTGATTCAAATAATTTAGGAATCGCAGATAGTTTAGCTATACCTCGGTAATTTTCTATCAAAGATCTGATTCCATTTTTCTGAAGGGGTATAATGAAAGATTCTTTCCATATAGATGGAAAAATACTTTCTTTAAGAGATAAATTGAATAAATGAGTCAAAGGTTCGAAAATATACTCAGCGCAATTTACAAGAAAGCAAGAAGGTATTTGGTCCGGACCATATGTGCATGACTTTTTTAAGGACTTCAGATGGATAAATACACCTTCAGACGATATTGTTGGTGTATGGACTAAATTACCCGAACATAATTTATATGGGTAATATGAGTTTACTTGAATACTAGGAGAATAATTAAATTTGAAAAATTTAGCGAACAAATTGGAAATTGTCTGACTCTCACCAGAAATGTTATTTTGAAACGTCATAGTAGAAAGAAATCCAGATACCTGGCGCTTAGCGTTTACGAAACCATAAAATGATTTAAACTACGTTTAATTTTGCACAAATAAGCATTATAACATTTTCGATTTAAATCAAAGAGCTTGTGTCCCAAAATTGAGTATTTTAAATAATAAGAGTGCATTGCCTGTACTTTTATAAAACTTGAAATGTCGGGTTTTTTTTTATTTTTTAGAACTCTAAGTTCTTTAGTGTACCACGGTTGAACAGGTTCTTTCTAAACACAAATGTGCTTAAATAAGTTAAATAGAGTTAAGTTGGAAAGCGCGACGCTTTGATCAATATTCTCTTTGTATCTAGGCCATGATAATTTTGAAAAAGCCTTATTAAGATGTTTAAAGTTAGCTTTCGAGAAATCAAATTGAGTAGTCGATTCGCTTTTATCAGTTACTAAAATCTGATCACATATGGTTTCGTAGGTAATGGCAAGAGCAGGATGGTAAACGTCCTCCGGTGTAACTAGAGGAGTGCTTCTCTCTACTAGTGCTTTAGTTACATTATCAACAAAAATTAGGTCAAGGATGTTGCCAGACTTATTTTTATATAGATTGATTTAGGCTGAGGTCAGTAATCTCTTTCAGAAATTCATTGTAAGATGCTTTTGAGGAGTGAGGTACGATGTAACCGTCAAATTATTCCCTGATACAGATGGAATATTAATTTCGCCTAAAACAATCAATGAATCAGTATCTTTCATCATTACGTTAACTGATTTCAAAAGAGAGTATGTTGTAAATATACAGAAAGGTCCGATTGAGGAGGAATATAACAGAGAGCTAAATATATATAACTTCTTCCAACATGTACTCGAATACACTTAAATTCAACAGGTTCTACAAAAGCAAGGCTAACCCCCTCAGACGGAATCGAGGAGTTTACAGCAAAAAGTACTCCACCGTCGACTCTGTTTTCAATGTCTTTTCTAAAAATTTGAAAGAATCTCCAAGTTAAAAACATGAGGTTTAAGCCAGGTTTCAGTAAAAGAAATTACATCGTAATTATTTTCCAGACATTTGAGATATAAGTTAGTTAACTTTGTATTCAAACCTCTTACATTTTGGTAATATAGACTTTAAACAGGTTTCAACTTCAGTTTTTGGAACATGTTTTTCAGGCGGAATTTTAGCTAAATTATTATTTCTTTTTGTCTTGTATTTGAATTCCCGAACAAAAGCACCAGAAGGCCAAAAAGAACTATTTAGCATCGCTTCAAAATGTTCCAAATTGATGTCAATTTTGAATGATGAAATATGCCGTTCGTATGTAAAATTAAATTTTCTAATAACTAAATTGTCAGTTTCAATTTTAGATAAAACATAATTCTTTATATCATCGGCAGAGGTATCTTTTGCAAATCTCGAGACAACTAACTTCCTCGAAGTTGCCTCAGAAACTGGTTGTTAGGGTTTAACAACAATGTTTGAGTTTTCGTTCAAAGACTTTTTATTTGAAATGTTAGCGGACGGTTTAACACCATTAGATGTTGACGGCATTTCAGCAGTTGGTGAAGCAATTTCGGACTCATTGACGATGCTAGTAATGGGTTTATTAATATTAGTTCAATTGTGTCCGCTTTAAGATTTTTTTGACTGGCTGCGCCGTTAGCATCTTTAAGCGGACTATGAGCACGTTTGCGCTTCTTCAAACGAACATCATCCATACATTGTATGGAGTCCAAACATTTGAAATTTATGAACATGGCTCATTCAAAACAGACAATTCTTTTCCAAGTTGGGAGAGCCCATTTTTGGACAGACGAAACAACTTGAAGAGATCAATTTCAATTGATCGACACCTTAAGCAGGACCAACGAACTCCCTTGCCATCGTTAACTGCGTCTAGAATTCGTCCGGTCAGTCCAGCACATTTCAGGTGCAAAGCCAGCAAGACAGAAAACGTTCTGAATCGCCTTTGACTTGGCAATTTTCAAAACCGCACTTCATATTGACAGGCAATTATAAGCAAATATATATATTGTGGCGAAAATGCGAAGCGAATGACAGATGAAAGAGAGAAGCCGATAGCTGCCATGTTTTAGAGCGTTGATCGAGAACATTCGTAAAGAGAAATATTAGATTATTCTATGCGGTTGGTTGCGAACAACCGGGTTGTATATAAGGGCGACACACGACTGCAGAGTCAGTCAGTAAGGAATCAGTCGTGAAGTAAACGCGTTGGAGATTACATTACATTGGAGTAATAAAAACAGTACATTGTGAAAGTTGTATACAAGTGATTGTAAATAGTAAAGTAAATTGTAATTGAATTGTGAATTACTGAGCAATCAAAAGGACATTAATTAAATTCTTTATAAATGAAGAAACTGCAAATTAAGTTGGCGATTTTATTTAACAATCCAGAGATCGTGCCCGAAGGATTTGGGAAATCATCGAGGTCAATCAGCAAGATCGTAACAATACGATAAAAATAAAATGTAATTATTAACACTATTTGAGGCTAACTGAAATCAGCTGATAAAATTTGATAGTATCTCCAGTGAACAGTTTTAGTTTCACTGTATTATGACACTTAACAAACAGAACGGCAAGTATTAGAATAAATGAATATAAGCATTCACTTCTTCCAAATTATTTAATGCTTAAAAACACAGAATATTTGTACGACTTAGCTTAAGATGCTCCAAAATATATTTAATAACACTAAATTTAGATGTATCTAATTTAATTAAATAAAAAAGTAATGAAAATTAAAAATTTCACAGAGCTTAATAAGATCACAACTTCACAGCTTGACGTTTGCGAAAGAATGATAAATAATCATTTGCATATTTCTTTAATACTAATTAAATTTAATTTAGCCTACTTCTTAATATCAATTTAATTTTATTTAAATATAATTATGTAATTTTAAACGTTAATTTCTGAAAATAAACTTAATTTTATAAACTCGTATAAAACATAAATGAGCTTTAGTCATGTCTGTAATACCTTGTATATAACAATAAAAAGACTTTGCTTGTACGGCTTTTTTTATAGTAAATATTGAATGTATATTGAGAATCGAACATAAATCTAATAAACTAATAGTTCAGTCAATAAAAGTTCAGCGGCTCTGCTAAAAATCAGTTTTTTCGTTTTCCTATAAAATTGAGCAAGCATTATAAACTGCCAAACGACGGTGTATTAAATTACATTTAAAACTATATATTAATATTCTCGAATCTGGAAGTATGATTAAATTTGAAACAAAATTTTATTATGCAAAAATATATAACGGGTGACTTTACGAGTATGGTATATGACTGACATCTTTAGCTCCACTATATATTTTATAATACTGAATTGCAGCTTGATTCATCTACGCTGGAGTGCGAGTTACTGCATGCACACCTATGAAGTCCCCACAAGTTATAAGTACGCCATTCTTTCCTTCTCTTTGCTGTTTAGGACTAACTGAAATTGCCAAGTGCATCTGAGTAGAGCTATTGCTTTTCCTCTGCTTCCACCGGTGGATACTGCATCGAATACTTTCAAAGCTGAAGTGTTGTCATTTATACCTAGGTAGCGTGACCACAGTCTGTTAATTCGTTTAACTATATATCTCATACAGCACATCGTTCCATACTAATCAGATGTTGTCACCATCCATGCCTCCGCACCATATAAAGGGCGGGAATGATGAGCGCCTTGTAGAGTTTGATCTTAATTCGTCGAGAGAGTACCTTACTTTTCAATTGCCTACTCTTTCCAAAGTAGCACCTATTGGCAAAAGTGATTCGGTGAGTAAGTTTAAATTTTGCACACATTTATATAGCGAACCTCTTGTTTCAAGACTGTCCGCTCGCAGCCACATCTCTGGTGAACAGATATTGCATTTAGACTTAAGCGAACCTTTAAACCGAATATGTCGGATTGACTCCACTAAAGCTTCATCTCTTTTAGTCATGACCCAAGACTCCACACGAGTTTGTTACCGCATTTCGCACAAGAGTTGTTCTCATTTCCATGATGTGCGTCATGTACGTAAGAATAGGAATGGAGTATAGCCCTGCGACTACACCCAATTACACACATTGAAAGTGGCACATAAATTAAATTTATTTAATAACAACAACACACTTTCTTTTTTAAATCAATGCGTTCTGAAACTTGTTTCTCAGAGGAATGTGATTTAGGAATGTATCAATAATTTCGTCATCATCGTTAGAAAGTAAGAGTTAGTTAAACATTTGTTTGTTGGTTTTATTTTAATTTTACAAATGTTAAATTTTAGCTTCTTTTTTTCTTTTTTGAATTGTTAATTAATCCTCCAAAAATGCTGCAAAAAAGGATAAAATGTCTTCGAATGTGCTGAATAGGAGATATTCCATTATTATTATACCATCGATGACTTTCAATATCACTTATCATATGATTTCTCGTAAAAAAATTAGCGATAGATTTACGACGTCATAAAGTAAAATTGAATTTATTATTTTACGAAGCTTTGAGCATTTAAAATAAAGAGAAGAAAAGAAGATATAAGGCATGTTCACCATTTCACTTTCGAGTAAGAGCAGATTGAAAATAGTTCCTTGGGACATTTTGGTGTTATGAACTCTACACAATTCATTTCGACTTATATTTCGGAACGTTAAACTGTCATGTTCAAAACAATAACACATTAACCATTCCTCCTCCTGACATGTCCAGCCCATGTCTTATATGCAGTTTAAGTCCCCGCTCGACACTAACCACCTCTTTGCCTCATATCTCTCAAGGGTCAGAATTTATCGAAACCGATCATTTCCTTGTTTCAGCTAGATGACCTTGGTGAAGTCAAGAAATGTCTCATTTGTCGTCATTTGAATCCCATGGATTGGAGTTAAATCCTTTATTGTATATTTTCTTCAAATTCAGTATTTTTTATTTAACTCAAATTGCATTTGTCTCAATATGTGTTTTATATTGGTAGCTGCAATCAGATATATCAACAAAGATCTTTATGGAATTCCTTGCCGAAAGGCGACCAAAATTTGGTCGGACCAAAAATGGAACCTTGACCTTCCAAACATTCTCGAACCCTCTTAACTACTCGGATATATACAATATACAGTGGCGGACAAAAGTCTACATACACCCCCTGTCTTCGTTGAATTGAAAACCCAAAAGGTTTATTGGAAAATTTAACGATACAGTTTATTTCAACTATTTTCCCTTATCATAAAAAACCAACAAAAATAATTTTTTAACATGAAATAGTAAAGCTATGACAAAAAAAGCGTATATCCAACAATGGCAAAAGTCTACAAACAGTACATACATAACATATCTTAGCGCAAAAACTTTGATTAATATCAGGTAACATGATCTTTTTAGTATTAAGTTGGTTCACCTTTTGCATCAATAACAGCTTGAAGCCGTCGTGGCATCGAAGCTACTAAATTTATCAATTCTAAGGGAGTAATACTGTCCCAAGCTTCAATAAGACGTTCTTTGAATAATGCTGGGCTGGAAACCAGATTTTTTCTCATTTTTCGCTCAAAAATCTCCAAGACATATTCAATAACATTCAAATCTGGGCTTTCAGGTGGTGAGTGCGTGTCTTGGAGCATGATAAAGCAACCAATCCTTAACAATATGGACCGTATGCTTTGGATCGTTATCCTGCGCCAAGCTCCTAACTGTCCACCGAAGACTTCAGAATAGCTGAACAATGACTTATATATCAACCGATCCATATTACCCTCAATAAAAACAAGCTTTCCAACTCCAGATGCCGCAACCGGTCCCCAAACCATTACGTTGCCGCCACCATACTTCACTGTTGGTACTATATTTTTGGAGCTAAGTGCAGTGTTTACTTTTCTACAAATTTTTGCTCTTCCATCGCTGTCCAATATATTGAACTTCGATTTGTCTGTATACAAGACTTTTTGCCAAAATTCCCTTGTCTAAATGTGCTTTAGCGAACTCCTAGCGAAGTTTACGATTTTTTTCTGAAATAATAGGCTTGTTACGTGGCATTTTACTGAGGAAGCCGTTATCGTTCAGAGCTCTTCGAATTGTTCTTAAATGAACACACTCTCTTGATGAGTTTGCGATGTTTTCGGCTGATTTTGGAGCAGTAACTTTAGAATCATCATTCACTTCCTTCAGAATAAAGCTGATGTCTCTTCGAGTTAGTTTCTTCGGCGGCCAACACGCGGCTTTTTTTCGGCGGATCCGTTTTTTACAATGGTCTATACCTTTGGTGGACTTAAGTTTAAAAAATTTTAAATTTCACCATACGATTTCTTCCCTTTTCTTTGCTAAATAACCAAGTTTCTGACGTCAATGGATATTTCCTTTCGCGGAGCCATTGTTGATACTAATGTGTTTAAACCACAGCTAAATTCAATACTAGTAAATTAGAAAACATAATTTAAAAAAATAGTAAAAAAATTGTACCTAACCGCCATAACAACACAGCATATCGATATAACTGCTAGTAAACCTGTGATGTTTGTAGACTTTTGTCAAGGATATTTTTTCGTTTTTTCGCCATAAATTTTTTTATTTTATGTTAGAGAATGGATTTGTTTTAATAAATGTGATTAGAAAGGATTTAAAATAAAACTGTATTCCTACATTTTTCAGCAAAGTGATAGTACTTTCTACTCAACGAATACAGGCGGTATAAGTAGACTTGTGTCCGCTACTGTATATCTTGCCAACATGCGAAATTTAATTGATATTTTCAAATTAAAAAAAAAAAACGTTTATTAGTTTTTCTCCAATCTATAACAGTGAATAAATTTTTAAAGGTTTTCCATAAGCTCTCCAAACAGCCATTGGTCAGCTGTGAGCTGCCAAACACAAAATATGTTTCAGCAAGTGCTTTACTGAATTGTTACTTCGTTTCGGATTGTTTTTGAACCGCTGTGAATTTTGTAGATTATATTGTAGTGTAAAAATGTTTTTTAATTAATGGCAAGATATTTATAACATAAAAAATCAGTTTTTTGATTAAGTGCCCACCGTATCGTACACCTATCTTTAGTGAAGTAGAATTGAAAAAAATCACCTGTATTCTATCTAGTTTTTAAAATTGTGAGCTACGTCCAAAACGTCTAATACTCGTGGCATCGAATATGAGTAAGTCTCTTTATTATGAAATGGCAAACCAAGCTGAGAATAAATCAAGTAAAAGCTGTCAAAATACCACACATCTAAAAAAAAAACACTCTCTATCTGCTATCCTTCATATTGGCACTTATTAGGAACAGAGTCAGTAGCAAAACAGATCCTTTTCGTAATCTGGCACAAAGAAACTACACACAAAATATACTTTCTCGCCATCGGAAATCACGCATTTGGTACTCTCCTAAATCAGGAGAACAGTACGAGATTGGAAAAAAATTTCAAAGTTTGGAAAAACAGTTGACCTACTCGATATTGTCGAGCAAACAAGATAACTTTCGAAAAGGAAATGGCAGACTTGACTCGTTAAGTAATAGAAAACATTCCGCTTGCCTCCATAAAATGCAAGCAGATCGATACTTTTAGCAGCTTTTCGTGCGGTGTTTGAAATTTAGGTTAAGCGTTTTAAGTTCAGCCTGAATAGAATGGATTTTACTTATTACAGAGTTAAGTGTATCGGTGGCATCCTGTTTTTCAAATTTTTCATGAGTCGACAATTTTACAGCAAGAACGGAGTCAAGTTCTCTAGCAGGCTCCACAATAGATTCCTATTTTGGTGGATTTTCAGTTACTCCAAAATTTTATTCGCCGATGAAATCAATTTCTTCAAGCTTTCTCTCAACAAAACTAATGTTCGACGAATCGATTCTGGCATTCGACGTAGAAAAAGCATGCGTATTAGATCTGAATAACTGATTTCTGCTATTAGGCACCGCATTTATGCCATCATGCCTAAAGGTTTCCGTCCAGCGAATTCACTGCCATACAAACATTTTTTAAATTCGTTTGTTCAGTGCTTGTTGCATTTGCTGTTGGATGCAATATGACGTTTCAAAGGAAGCGAGGCATCATATTTTAAGTGATGGGAAGTTAAATCATATTTCTCGTCATTCATTAGAGAGCAAAAACAGGAAGTACTGAAAGATCATGAGAGGTAACAAGAAATATACCAGGACATCAAGCTCAAATTAGAACACTAAAACAAGAGTCAACAGAGAAAGTGCGAAACTTTGACAATATCAGAAAATATAGCAGAGGTGATTCGTTCAAAAGTTGAGGAGCTGGACCGTTTTAGTACAAGTTAAATAAAAAATCTTAGAGCGGCTTATGCATTCACGCAAATGGCGGTAATAAGCCTCCCGGTGCAAGAAGCAAACATTTATTAAATGCAAAAAGATTAAGATCGGCTGAACAATATTCAGGATTCGAGAGCAGTCACAATTGAGGAATAAATATATAATACTGACGTCGCAATAATTTGTGAACAATATAAAAACAAGACAAGTGCATATTGGATATTAAAAAAAGCTGCTACGTATCGCCAAGTGTACCATTAGCTGAATTTAAATAAATTATGAACGGACTTGTGAGAGAAGCAAAGACAAAAAGCCTCCCGGGTGTGCGATATATAAGTATATACCAAGAGGGATCACCGGGCTATAATGACGAAGATAATATGATAAGAAATTTTCTCATTTATCTGTTACCTTTGTGCCTCGATTGTACCAAAAAATCAGCTGTGAGTGGAAAAAGCGAGCTACCATATACAATCCAAATACAATCCAACAAGTTATGTAAAAAATAGTGAATTTTTGAATTTAAGCCAGAAGTATATTTAAATTATTTCAAGTTAAAACAAAAGGTGCGTAAACTAGCCTTGCCGGCGAAAGAACATAAAGCCAATGCGCACAAATAGTTTAAATTACTTAGAATAATATTGGTTTATGTGTGCAATGCGCAATTTATGAGGCAATTTTATTAAACAAATAATAGTAAATAGTTATTAATACACCAAAAACACTAATTATGAAATTGCATTAACATTATTTGCGAATCTTATAGTATTTTATTTGTGTATTTCAATGTGGATACGTAACATTAATAATAAATAAATATTTCTACTAATTTATAAAGTAACTAAAACGTTCAAATATACAGTACCTTCCTTAATATTCGACTTTAGGAGTATGCTAAGTAAATTAAATAACTGGTTAAGAGCGTGGATAGCATTTTCCAATTTTTAAAACAATTACACCCAACTATAATTTGTCCGTAGTAGCATCATTATAATATAAATATTATAAAAAATTCACATTTTTCGACGCTCTCACGAGATAAAGAGTTTCGTATCATATTATCTTTGATAATGATAAATACCAACAAGCACATGCAACGACTAAGGAAAAGCGTTTTCCACAAAAAGGCACAGGCAAAAGGTTGAAGATTGAAGTACTTGACGAAAACCTGAGCGAATGTATTAACATAGACCAGCAGGCTAACCTTTTTGTAGAACACATTACTAAGTCTGCGATGTCGCTATGGCTAGAAATTTGTACAGGTTCACAAGTAACAAAACTCATAATTTTCACCCATATATTCTCAGTTTTTCACCCACCCATGTTTAACAGAACGCTGTGTGAAGAACAGAAATTGCAATAAGAATAGAATGGAATGAAAAAGCGAATTTGGGGAATGGGCACCAACCGCAGGCACAAGCCGCGGGTTGCCTATCAACTATTTTGCTAAATTCCACTGAATTTTGAGCAAACCCGTTAGTTTTTAATCGAGTGTGTTGCCGTGCTAAATATGTCTTCGATAAAAGTTTTGAATTTGTTTACAGAGTTTACCTTAAGTTTTAGAAGATTAAAAACACAAACGAATTTATTGATGGACATGTAATATATGCACATATGTACATATGTATATATTAGCTTTATTACTACGGCGGGTATAAATTAAATATTTATGAACGTTCTAGATATTTATATATGACTTAGTAGTTTGTGTAGAATGCATGTACCTGAATTATATGATATATTTCAAAATGATTTGGTTTTTATTGAGTTTTATTTTTATTTAACTTTTTTTTGAATTGTTTTCGTTTTGTTAGTTTATGAATCATGTAATTTAGTTTAAATTCTAAATATATTATTAATTTCAGTCATATTTATTACATCCCTGAGTGAAAAAGTGGACTATTTCGATCAGTTGATTTCAGCTGTTTTTTGACCATATGATAGTTTATCTACTTGTAGGGCTGTACGATGGGCTAGAAAGAAGAAAACTGCCCAGAGACGACCAACATATTATTAAAACAGTGAATTCGAGGTGCTGAGAAGCTATAGTCACAAATCAGGACGCAGACTTCCACAGAGCACATACTATGGGGGATGTGCGAGACTGAAATTTTCAAGAAAAAACGAATCGAGTTTAAAAAGGTGATGGAAAAGCAAAAATTATTTTTTGAAGTCTTTATGTGTGATAAAGTTGATGAAAACCCTTAGGGCGAAGCTTATGAACACTTAATGGCAAAATTTGAAGAGGGTAAAGGATAAGCATCCACATGCCTCTCATTAATTAAAAATGTAGTTGAGACGCTCTTTCCCAAGCAAAGCGAAGAAGATGGAAATTTATAACTTGAAGACCCAGATGCCACACATGTACCAGAAGTTAATGATCTGGAAATGCTACAAACTGCGGTTTGGAATATTCAAAGTACCAGGACATGGATGGTATTCCGAACAGGGTGCTGAAGTTCGCAGTAAATTACAATACAAAGACATTTATGGAGTTGTTTACACGATGCCTTCAAGAAGGTGTGCTCCGAAAGATATGGAAAATGCAGCGGATAGTATTACTGCAGAAAGCAAACAAACCGGTAGGGGCACCGCGTTCTTATCGACTACTCTGATGATGTATACGGTGAGCAAAATTTTGAAGCGGCTAATCTGTGCACGCTTAGAAAATCAAATGAAAGGAGAAAGTTGCAGACTATCCAGCAAACAATATGGGCTCCCCAAAAATCGCTCAACCATTGAAGTAATCAGCAAGCTCACGAATATAGCAGGAAACGCTATTTGAAGGAGATAGATGGATGTACATCAAAAAACAATGCTGTGCGATCATTACCTTTGACGTTGAAAACGTATTTAATTAAGCTTCCTAGCCCCATATGTTGCGTGCACTAGACATATTTATTGATACTGTACAAAATATAAAGCAGAGATAAAAAAAGCCCAAACCTTCAACGTACCGAACAAAAATTAAAAGCTGTGCTTATCACAAGCAGAAAAAAGTTGAGTATAGCTCCCATCACACAAACATCGTTGAAATACCTTGGTGTAGTGTTGGACTTGTGACTCAACTACAAAGCCGGTATTGGGAAAGCATGTGAAAAACTCCGTGTGTAAATGCAGCCCTATTCAGAATAAGGACCAAAATAGAACAGCGGATCACTTCTGGCCAAGTTTAGCTAGTCAATTTTAATGTATGCAGTGCCTGTAAGGTGCCCAGCACCAATACAATGTATGCCAGAATTGCTAAATCAGTGTTCCAGCTGAGTTCCAAACAAGAAACTAACATTGTCGAACGCAAAGAAGAAAGGCAGGTTAGATGGTTGTACAGATTAATAGGAAATGTACGAGCATAATTGAAACAAAAACAGGGCGAAACAGACTTTTACATGACGCAGTTCAGAAAGTACCTGCGTAAGTGCGGACATGATGATGAAATAACATCTTTTTTATTGCCCAAATTTACAAAAGAGCGGCGTATCAAGTGAAGGAAGTGTCAGATCAAATAACTCTTCATAATATTGTGCCTCATATGCAACAATCAAAGCATGTATGGTATACTATGTACAAGATGAAAGCCTTTTAGTATAGTTGAGAAGTTCCCAACGACAAAAAAGCTGTGAAGTTGGAGTCGCTAATAGCGGGTAAATGATTTGATCGAACAGGCTAATCTGGTCCTGCGATGAAATGCTTAACAGTGGTCCTGCAGGGCCTTCACCCAAAGCTACAGGTGACGGAGTTCAGAATTTAGAAAGTATTCGTATTGTTCCTCAAGTGCAGTGTGGTAAGCTAATATTGACTAGGCGTAGACCCGAATGAGATACACCTTCATCGGGCAGTAAAAATCGGGCATGCTACATACTAGGAAGTAACAGTATCTGTGTAGGGTTCGCCCATTGGCAAAAAAATATTTAAATGTTTATACATACATACATACTCCACCTTGTTAATTTGCCTTGGATATGAATAATTAGAATAATAGCCGTGATTTTTGAAGCGCGCATATTTTCCATAGAACATACAAAAATTTAAGTGTTTATTCATATGCATCTAAAAAAGTACGGCTATTGTTTGTTTATATATGTGTATTCAAATAAATAAATATGAATATAAATTTATATTGTTTTTTATAAGTATGTGCATGTACATAAGTGCTTAGTTACATGTATATATTCAGAAGCTGGCGATAATTTTAAGTCAGAATGAATTCTTGAAAAGCTTTTTTTTTTTAATTCTACCTTAGCTGTAAACATCGCCTCGAGAAATCAAAAATATCCAGTGCTTTTTGGACGCCTTCCAAAACGGGATCTAATTTTAAACTAGCCTAATAAAACTTCTTAAATTCTTGGGTCAGAAGAAAAGTTCACTGTTCCAAACTTCCTCGACAAGTTTTACATTAATTGTATTAGAATTTTAACATTAACATTTAAGATATGTACATATATTGATGTACACGTACTGTTCTATAGGTTGATAAAAGTATATAACAATAAATAAATTCTTATCAAAAGCATTAGTTATGTTTGAATTTTGCGACTTTATTTCCTAAGTAATCCCAAGTAGACCATAAAACATCTGAAGTATATAATAAGAAAAGTATTTTACCAGAGGCAGATATGATAAATAATCATTTCTCATGTTTAACACGGATTGCCTAAGCAATTTTATTAATCATTTCAGTTTTAATTTTTAATGTAATATAAAAATTGATTTTGGCAAGATATTTAGTAAACCCACTTTCGGGTTAGGGTTTTAAGAATTTACTCGTCGTAAAATCTAATAGTTCCCACTACAGTTCGGTCTTTATACCGGAACAACCCGGATTTTTATTCGACTATGGACTGTCACTCCGACAATATCCTCCGCAACAACATGGCATTCAACTTCCACCGCCTCACGAACGTCTTAATTTTCGAAGATCGTTGTGTAGCTATATTAATTATAAAAATATATTAGAAAATCGTCTATTCATTACAGCAAAAAAATCATACTATATGGTGGTACAGTACAGCACATTTGACTCAATTAGTATAACTAATATTTGTACCAACTTTTTCTGCCAGTTGATAATGGAAGCATCTATTTGCTTTGAAATAGGTTGTGGCCAAAACTTGTACTCATATGCCCAAGGTATTGTAACGGCACCTAAGTTGAAATCCGTAAAAAATTAAGCAAAAATGTTTAATAAAAACTGGCAAATACAAAAAAGCGTAGGAAAAGTCAAAAAATTTAATTTTCTCAAATAAATTTAATGAACTAAAAGATATTAAAATGAACTTTTCTAGGTGCATTTAACTAATAAAAGTTAAGTAATTAAGAAAAAAAATCTTTGTCATTCGGCACATATATATATAAGTAGGTATGTCTGGCAAAAGTACATTTCCACAAAAACTACCAAATTTTTTAAAATAATATCAAATGAACTAAATTATAATAAATGAAATTTCTGTTTAAATGCATTTAACCAATAAAAGTTAAGCAATAAATACAAGTATAAAAAACACTTTGCAAGCAACATTGCCATTCGGCACATACATATATGTATATATGTGTATACCTAACAAAGACTTAACAAAACATAAATTTTTCACAAAGTAATTAATTTTTTTTTTTAATAAAATTACCTGGACTCAAAATCAATTAAAGAGAACTTCTTATGAAATCTATTTTAACTATTTAAAAAATAAATACTTGATATTCGGATGGTTCATGTATGCATAACAAAAGCTCAATATTTTCACAGAAAACATCAGTTTTTTGGAAATAAATTAATGTAACCGAACTAAAAGAGAATTAAATAAACTTTCTTTTAGAGCATGTTTTAACTAATTAAAGTTCAACAGCTAATCGAAATACCACTTTACAAACATTTCCATTTGGTAAATACATAAACATGGCAGAAAAAGACTGGACGCCCAGAAAAAAGTGACGGAAAGAGAAGAACGCAACCTAACCATTCTTGTGTCTAACTCATGTCTAACAACAAGCCAACTTTCAAAAGGCATTAAATTAAAGTACCAAAAGATATTATGTCCATTTGGAATCAAGTTAATTTTTCAGATGGGAGTAAGTTTTGCATTTTTAGGATAAAAGGCCGTAAGATTATTTCGAGGAAAAGCGGAAGTTGTCAAGTTCGAATGTAGGATAAAGAATGATTATCTTAATATTTTGAAAACAAATTTAAAAGAAAGTGCAGTAATGCTGGGCTCGGTAAGCAATTTATTTTCCAAGAGGACAACGATCAGAAGCACACAGCACAAATTGTTAAGGTTTGGTTGTTGCACAACATTCCTAAACAACTGTATACACCCCTCACAATCACCTGATCTTCACCCTATTATAGGATGTACTAGAAATAAAAATTAAGCAGCATACTATAGCCAGCAAGGAACTGCTTAGTAGTGCGCTTGAAGAGGAGTGGGAAGCTATAAGCCCAGGAATAACAACCAAACTTATTGGGTCAATGAAAAAGCGTCTTCTAAAAGTCATTAAAAGACGTGGATATCCAACAAGTTATTGACTTATATTTATATTTTAATTTTTAGCCTTTTACTTCATTATTATTAATGTGAAAGCAGAATTTTTCTGTTTAGTTTGAGTGACCTTTTTCTTTATATGTGATCTCATTTTAAATTTATATGATTATTGGTACCAAAAAACCAAAAATTATGAATGATTTATTGTTTTCGACTTTTCATAGTGCAAACAAAAGACACTGGATGAACTCAGACTTTTTCTGCCATGTGTATGCACGTGTGGCTTAAATTTGACAAAGCATTTTTACATATGCAACTGTATGTATGTATGTATGTTATACGCAAGTGGGTACGTATATTTAGACTTTTGAAGCAGTGGCCAAATGGTTTCATATTAGGGGTATTCTCTTCGACTAGGAAGTGCATGCTACAGTACAACAACAAAACACATGCAAAAAACATATGATACTGTAACGAACTCGCTAAATTCACCTCGATTATTCTTCAAATTGTTCGAGTCCGATCACTGGATTACTAAACAAACTCCCAAGATTTATTTGTTCGGTTTTTTTTAAACGTCTTTCAGGAATTTATTTCTATGGTAATTACAATTTTCTTATTTAACAAATCTTTATCATACACAATTATTATCTGCTTCACTCAGCTTATCCGTTTCTCAAACACACACAGCTCACAGCAGTGTTAACTCCACTAAGTTGTCTACTCGTCTCCTCTTGTGATAGCGGCTGCCTCTCTTTTTATACCTGTAGATGACCTAACCATTCTGTTCACGCGCTTAAGGATAGGCTGATTGTTCGTTTGCCTGCAGTAGCTGCAGCTACTCCGATCATCCTTAACGACGTGGAATTTCCTTTAATCTGTCTACCCTTTTGTTTGTCCTTGGTATGGGTAATTTGCATTATACAGCCGCTTCTTTATTTTCTGTCCTTCCGGGAATTGCATTTACATCGTCAAAAGTTTTGTTTGTCCTTGGTATGGGATTTTCGTCACAATACGATAGGAAAAATATCCTATACCAAATTTATTTCCCACAGCTAGCAGGAAGGAAAATGCAACCCTGTGAAGGAAAAGTAACCCTGTGCCTGTGTGGTTGTTATTGTTTCACTTAAATATGTCAAAATTTTGCAACTGGGGTGGTCTCGATCTCTAGCACGATTCCATAGGAAATATTTACATAGCATGCAATTTTTGGTAGCAAAATATAATACGGAGCAAAAAATAATCTGTAATCTTGGCTGTGTCTCTGTTTCGATAAAAATTTAATTTAGTATCAAAATTAGTAAAGATTTTGATAAAATTTAACAATATTAATTTCTTACCTCCATTCCTTTTTAAAAAAAGAGCATCATGGCAGCCATCATGTATTGTCGGTATTATTCTCATGGATATAGCATCGCTTTGCAAGTATGGAATCCGCCTTTTTTTTTTTTTTGTACATTCGAAAACAGCTGAGATCATCTGATTTTTAAAACTTTCCTACTCTCTTATTACCCACCCATTTCGCATTTTGAATTTCTCTAGTTCCATCTTGACTCGCATTGTCAGATTCTTTGCTCGCTTTTTGGTGCGACATTCTGTTATTTGTTAATTCTTCCATTGCCTCTGTATTTATTGCGCAAATTTTTCATTCCAACGATGTCCGCATCGTCGAGTTTGCCTGTCAACTTGCGGGCAGCGATTATGATTTTCTATTTGACAGTCAAACCCTGAGATTGACAGCCAAATGCAAGTTTGACATTTTCCTGCAAAATACACAATATTCCATACTTGTAAACCTCTAGGATGTATATAGTACGTCCGCATCTTTCTTACACATGGATGTCCAAATATCGATAGGTAATACTTTGTTCGGAACCACATTGTTTTCATGTTCTCGCGGCAAAAAAGGTTTCTCGCGTAAAAACTTCTGTTTTCACCATATAAAATCTGTCAAACGAAAACACATCGAATATCAGTTTTCTCTGAAAACCACTTGAAAAGTCATCTTCCATACATTTCAATTGGTACCTGCCCTAGTTTCTTTGATATTTCTTAACGAAGTGGAAGGCATATTTTGTCATTTAAATGAATTATAAATTTAAAATAAATAAAAATTGGAAGGGCAAGTTAATTGAATATGCGAAGAAACTTCGTTAACTGTCTGCTAATTTAAACATGAAACATATATAAACTAGTCTCTCATATTATCATGTTAACATTAGTAAAAGATGTCATATTGATTTATAGCCATATTCATACAGACAGCCTGTGTGACATAATCCTATTTTCTGATTTTTAGGTGATGTACAATTTTGCAAAACTTCCGTAAACACAACTCTGTCGTAAACATATGCTTTAAAGGACGCAGAACTTCTGGAAATTTTTCGCAATCAATATTACGTACGTTTTCTTCGAGAAACAGAAACAGATTCCCCTTTGTAAAGGGATTGAAATTATGAAGGGAATGAAGCAAAATCTTTTTATAGGATCTTAAAGCTTCAAGAGCTTTTTGCACTCGAATATTTTTCAAGAGCTAAATAACAAGATAATCTGATTTGATGCTTCCAAAGTGAGGTACAGAAATTTGTAATGTATCTTATGGTAGTTTCAAAAAAGTTTATTCAATGTGCAAAATTTTCTCGGTTTTTTTGAAGATATTTTGTTATTCTATCATACTAAAGTACAATTAATGGCATGTTATCTGCTAATAAATTTAAAAGTGTCTGAGTTACATGGAGATCACAAACTTTTGCCGATGGCTCGATCCTGGATTATTTCCTTAATGCCAAAGCTTTCATGATTGACTTTATTTTGCAAAATTCTGTAAAATAAGTTTTAAAACAATTATAATAATTCAATAGTCCGATGTATTAACTTACAAATTTCTCTTTAGTTTCCTAATATAAATGTAAACAAAGGCTATCGCTTATGTCAACGAAAACTCACAATGCATTAATTGTTTTCAAAGTGTGTATTTTCGTGCCAGTCCGAACAAGATATAATACTTCTTTAGCTTCAGTAATTGTCCATTGACTATAATTGTAATGCTGTTAGTGAACAGCTGAAATGTTGAAGATGTATTTGTGTATCTGTTACCGCCGTATCTGTTGTTCTTCATTCATGCATTTGCTTTTCCATTTGTTACTTTTGTTCTAGCCGTGTGAAAAAAGCAACCAATTCCCCGGACTTGTCTTTTTAAATTTTTTAATATTTTGGTTAACCTATTAACTATTACTACTTAACTATTATTCATCTGTTATTGAGAACGAACGCATATGTTACTCTATCTCTTAGCAAGTGTTTATTGAAAACTTGTCACTTCATCCGTTAGCGAGCGGTTATTGAAAATTAATCTATTATTTACCCGACCTGTTACCGGTGAGTTATCATGCACCTGCTAATATGCTTTTTGCTCAAAATATCGCCAAACCTTGGATAACTCTTTTGTCAATTATTTACCTTCTAAAGTCATATACGCATTTTACAGATTTTAATTTATCTATTTATATATATATATATATTTATCTAATTATTTATCTAGTCCAGCACTACAAGTGTAAAATATTAAAAAAAAATTACTAATTCTTTTTCTACGAAGAATTTTTAACTATTTAAAGTTAAAAAATTAATCAGAAAAAACTTTACAAACTACATCATTTGTACACAAACGTACATTGTCCAAAATTTATGTTAATTTAGCGGATAAACTTTGTTGCGAAATCTGTAAAATATGTAATATAAAATATATATATATACATTTATATATATACATATATATATATAAACATATATATATATATATATATACATGAACACAATTTTTCTCCAGATATAAAATTCTACTGAAATTCTTGCGGCGAGTGTGTAAATATATGAAAAAATTTACAATTTAATGTACTTATCTCCTTATACAAAAATTTCTCTTTAAAATGAGCGCATCATGAAAGCCTTCATGGATTCTTAGTTTTATTTTTGCGAACATATCGAGCCCTGTGCGCAAAAAAAACGTAAGAACCACGATTTTAAATATTAGTGTTTTTATGGGAATCTATAATTTCTTCCAAGAGAAAAACAAATTCTTTCATATCGTGCAATAATCGCAGCATTGTTAAAAATTATTATTATTGAGAAATTTCTTTAAAATAACCTCTTTTTTTTAGGATAATATGAACTGAAGCAGCTTTTTTTACATTGAATTTGCAAATCATAAACATTAAAAAAAAATTTCTATTCAATTTTAAGTTCCCCTCCAGCTACCACAAAAATACAGTTTATTGTATTTTAATATTTTTCGATAACTTACTTTATTATTTTACTTAACGGAAGCGTTATTTACTTTATATTCTCTGAACACTTCATTATAAATTCTGCTAAATTGTCATTCGACCACAGGCCGCCATATTACTATTAAGTTACACGAGCGTATCGAAAATTATGGAAGCCGGAAAATTTACACTACTAGAATTTTTATTTTACTATTATTTGAATTTGGATTTATCAAACTGTTTAATCAAAAAACTAATTTCTTTTTTCTTAGCATTATTTCTTGAAGAAGTGCACAGACATGAATACAAGCAGTGCCAAAACATAACGTCCTTTGACCCACCAAACGTTGTCTAATGAAAGATGACAAGTCCAAGCGAAACTAATTTTTTTTTAAAGCCAAAAACCCAAAATAAAGAACAGGTTCCATTTTTTGTCTCTTTAATGTGATTATTCAAATTCACAATTTTATGTATGTATAGTTGGTAGAATAGTTAATATACAAAAGTATATTTTTCTTGACTTTAATGGATGTTATTATTTTTCTTGATTTGATATCATCTGAAGATTCTATAATCCTTACAAATTATCATATAATGCCCTCCTCTCTTTTTCCAATCATTGTAACATATACTAAGTTTATATAGTAATTATATAAGACGTATTTAGAATTAAATAAGAAATGAAATCATTCAAATAATCTCAAAATAAATATTAAATTAATATAACAAAAATTTTAAAAAATAAATATATGTTATTATGTAATATTTGCCCAAGAAATAAAAATCAGTGAACCGCTTAGATACATTGGGATCAATAAAAAAATTACTTTGATTCCTTTTCGTTTCCTTCTTTATTTTCCTTTGAATTTCATATTTAATTGGCATTGTCATTGCATCAAGAGCATAAGTTGTATCTACATGCTATTCATTCTATATATTATACTCAAGGAATATAATTACGATTAAAGGTTTAGGATTACATAATACAAAATACCAATGGCAAGCAGTTTGGGCGAGTATAGGTATGAACATATGTATGTATACATTTGATTGCATACGAGCAATATTGTGCCCTTATTAGCCCAAATATTTGTATATGTATGTATGTACTTCAATTTAGGGCAAACAAAATTTATATTATTAAAATTATCTATGTAAACCGCTGTGACGATGATTAGTAAAATATGTCAAAAAATTCATACTCCGGAAATATTTTTTTATCGAAATTTGATCAACTTTTATATTAGAAAACCACTGCAGGAATCATTAATTTTAATTTTACTGATGTCTACATTTATGACATAGTAGCTTTTCTAATAGTGTTAATTTGGCTTTTTCCTTTATTAATGATTTGTATTCGACGTATCCATTATCATTGAGAATTTTCCGTTTTACAAATCAGTTTCGCCATATAATGCGGTACTAAATGACATGTAATCAAGAGCACCAGGCACCCCGTTTGGTCCTTTATATGGTGGCATTCTTTGGATACAGTATTCTGCTTGGTCTGGAGGAAGTTCACGTCTAAGCTCATCCGGCAATATGTACGGCTATAGTATGAAGATAAATAAACCATTATCAAATTTCGTGTCAAATACGTGTCAATATATAAATAAAGAAATTTTGATTTAAATACCTTGTCTGCTGCGAGGATTCTGAAGGAATCAATCACTTGTTCGGCGGTGTCAGTGTCGGTGCTTTCGCGTGTCATAAAATCTAAGAATGCATCAAAATGCACATAGCCAGTAGAGTTAGGATCAACAACAGCTAAAATTCTTTGGAAATCCATCTCCCCTTGTCTATCTTTACCGATAGAATAACCCAAAGAAACAAGACATGATTTGAATTCTTCTGGAGTTAGTCGTCCTGTACGATTCTTATCGAAATGATTAAAACTGGATCGGAATTCGTTCAATTGCTCTTGGCTTATTCCCTTAGAGTCGCGTGTAAGAATCTGGTTTTCAACTTCGTTAATGTTACGATTGATAGAAGTCAACAGTTGCTCCCATCCCACTCGCAATGTCTCCATTGTATAATTAGTGTAACGATTTTCGAATACCATCGATTCTTGTACAGCCTGGTGAATCTTCTCTAATTCTTCAATATTAGGTTTGTAGGCATATACTGCTTGCTCATACTCCTTAAGTCGATGCAATTGATCTTCAAGCGAACCCTGTAGACCCATGCCAATAGCGGTTACCGCATCCATTTGCCTTTCAATCCATGGACCCACGATATTAGCCTTTTCAGCAAATTGTCTTCGAAGCATTTCATTATTTTGTTGCTTACGCAACTCATTTGCTAGGGTTTGATCGCGTTGTGGCACCAATTGACGAACGTCACTCCATTTTCTTGTCATGTCGTTGGCAGTAAGAGTTGTATATGGATTTTCTAAACCTCCAGGAATTTGATGTTGCTTAACAATAGATTCCACTTCACGTACCAAGTTGACAATCAAATTGAATTCCTTATCAGCCTCACCCAATGTGGCTTTGAATTGATCATGAGCTTGTATGAGACCTTGAATTTCCTCCATTGTGTGCACAATAAACATATCAACCAAATCTTCGCGGGTACCATCTAACCAGTTATTAAATGGAGCAGCCCTCTTTGCGAACTCCAAATGCAGGATATCGATTTTCTCCAAAATGCGTTCAGCCTCATCCAAAGCTGTACGACGACGCTGAGTTAGCGCACCCAGGCGATCCCATTGATCACAGATTCGCTGGCATCGAGCATTAACAGAAATACAATCATGATATTCAAGAGTGCTAAATAGTAAAAAATGTAAAAGAAAAGCAGTTAGTAACTATTAACTTATCAGGAGGAATATGGATTTAGTATTTTGGCGAACATTTAATATTTTGTTCTATCAATAGCTATCTAACTGTACCACGTCGACCGAACTTTTGATCTGTCTGAAAAAATTATGGTGGTTGGCCTATTTCCTGTTCGCATTTGTACGTTTATTGAAATTCTATGGCGAGGTCACTAAATCTAAACAAACGATTCACCACTATTCAAGTTCATTTGAAGTTCTAAAATAAGTGTGAAACCACGTCGAAAATATTTCCGAAAAAGTTACCAAAAATAAAACATACATGGAAATAATAAAAGAATGTCGTAAGAGGTAAATAATAGGAATGTTGTTAGGTTGTTTCCAACTTGCAAACAGAGTATTTTAAATAAGTATTATTCTTTTCAATTAAATATATCTGTGGCAATATATTATAAAATCTTAAGTCGAGTTAAAACAAGATTGCGATAAGGTCATGTTCTGGTTCGCCTTCTTGCAATGCATATAAAGGGTGTTTTTTATAGAGGTATAGAACTTTAAGTTGGCATTACTTTTCAAGATGGCGACCGATTTAACAGCTGTCAATGATTTATTCTCAGTTTGGTTTGGCAATTCATCATGAATAGACTCACGCCTGAACAACGCTTGCAAATAGTGCAATTTTATTTCGAAAATAATGGTTCTGTTTTTTTTTTGTTTTTTTTTTTGTTTAGCGATGAAGCGCACTTCTGGTTGAATGGCTACGTCAACAAACAAAACTGCCGCATTTGGAGTGAAGGTAATCCTCAAGTGTATGTTGAAACACCGTTACATCCAGAAAAACTGACTGTTTGGTGCGCTTTATGGGCTGGTGGAATCATTGGTCCGTACTTTTTCAAAAACGATGGTGGCCAGAACGTTACAGTCAATGGTGATCGGTATAGAGCCATGATTACTAACTTTTTCATTCCTGAATTGAATAACCATGATGTCCAGGAGATGGGGTTTCAACAAGACGGCGCAACATGTCACACAGCTCGTGCCACAATAGATTTATTGAAAGACACGTTTGGTGACCGCCTAATTTCACGTTTTGGGCCGGTGAATTGGCCTCCAAGATCTTGTGATTTAACACCGCTAGACTACTTTCTGTGGGGCTATGTAAAAGTCATTGGTCTATGCGGATAAGCCACAAACGCTTTACCATTTGGAAGACAACATTCGCCGTGTTATTGCCGATATACGGCCACAAATGTTGAAAAAGTCATCGAAAATTGGACGTCCAGATTGGACTACATCCGCGCCAGCCGTGGCGGTCATATGCCAGTAATCATATTTAAAATGTAATGCCACAAGATTATCTTTCGGATCAATAAAATTCATGTCAATCGAATAATCCAACGTTGTTTTATTGCAATTTAAAGTTCTATACCTCTATAAAACACACCCTTTACATGTATATTAATCTAATCCGTTTTCAAATTATACGTTTTTAGAAAATGTTATCGAAGTTTACTTTTCAATATGTTGTAGAGTTTTGAGTATTTCGTTCATCACAACTGATGTTCCTACTTCCACTTTTTTGTTTGTGCATACGCGACAGTTTCAGAGAATGTTGATTTTGGATTCGCATCTCTCTTCTCGCCTGGTGTATTTGTCCTTTCGAGGTGCTCACCAGATGCCTCCCCAATAGCTAAATGCGCTTATCTCTCAATTTCGGAAGTATATTTATGCAGAGATTCGTTCAAATCCCTTGACTTAGGTTTCAGTGAGCTCTTCGATTTTGTCCTGTCTCTATTTCAGTTCTGCGCAGCCTTTAACAAAACTCTCTTGAAGCTGTATGAGCCACCATGAATATGCGTTTGTGATGAAATGTAAGCATTCATTTATGACATGTTGGCCTCCTGATCATCCATCTTTTGTGTAATGCTGAGAAATTACAGGTAACAGCATGTCCATGTCCATACCCGTAGAAGAGGTAGGAGCCTTTCCTTCTATCTTACTTGATGGCTGCTCTAACCCCCTTCACAGAATCGACAGCCCCTTCTCTATTTCCTTCGTGGTTGTCTCTTCCTCCTCGCAACCGAATTCGTATTGACTCAAACCGATCCCTTTGACTTCCATTGTTTCTCGCAGCAGTGATTACAGCTCCGCCTTTATTTCCGGTTGTAGATAATACTCGCCTTGTTAATTCCCTTTTGAGGGGAGGTAACTAACATTATGAATTCGCCTTGGATCTAGCACAGCAACGAAACATGCAAGTATATATTTTTTCGAATCGAAGTAAAATTATTTCTTTCAGTACTACAAATTAAAAATCTTTTTAAAGTCATATCCCATCTTCCAGCTTTTTAGCTTATTTATTATAGCAGCAAATTTTGGTGTCTATGTAGGTTTTCGCCTAGATTAACATGAGAACCACTTTTTCTTCTAGGAAGTCGACGTGGAATCGTTCGATTCGGAAAAACTACTGCTATTTTTCCGTTTTGCTGATTAACGTATAAACTTCGTACTTTTTTTTTGAATGTACCAGGAAAGAGGATGAATTTCTTAAAAATTTTGGAATGATTTTAATACTATACTTGTATCGTGTGTATATATGTATGTATATATCTTTGCTGCGCCACGTTACTATATTGCGGCTAAAGTTAACATAATATTGAGAAGTTAACGCTACAAATAATTGAAAACGCTATAATAAGAGCAATGCCACAGCCAAATAAATGACATTATGCGTTCGATTGGTTCGTTCTCGCAAAATGCAAGCATTTTGCTTATGCACTAGTATCAGTGTATGTTGCCTACTCAAATTTGAGTTACCTATATTTGATTTTCACTCTGGAGTCTCTCTAAAGGCGTAGAATTGGGGCGAGAAGTTCGCGGAATCTGCTAGTTAATATATATGTATATAGTTATGTCGACATAAGATATCTTTTTAATATGGTAAAGGTTATTATTGTTTTCGGATTAACTCCGGTAAAATGTTTTTTTACAGAAGTGAATAGGAGAATCACTACAGCAACAACCACGACAACTTTTACTAGTTCAATTTTCATTGGAACAATGTCCATAAGATTGTACCAGGGTGAAGGAAGTTTTTACGGAGGGTTTTGAATAAAAGTGAGATTATAATATTTGAAAAGGAAAATTGCTTTTTTTTGTTGCAAATAGCACACACTCTCCATGGTATAAGTTTTACTAAACTACGCTTTAGCTTAGCGTAGATTTCTTTCTGAGTAAGGAAATTTAACGTAGAAATTATTTCATACTCTAAAAACTCACTTCAACTCCTGAGCAATAGCAGCAATCTGCTCTACACGATCCTGGTGGGCTGCTAAATCAGACTCAAAAGCTTCATGCTTTTTCTTGAGAGCTTTCAACTCATTTAATTTACACTGACGGAAGTCTTGGGATTGTAACATCTCTTCTTTGCCACGAGTCCAATCCTCGTGAGCATCAGCCTAAAAGAATTTAAAATAATATAAATTATCAACTCCTACGTAGCAACAATGAACAGTTATTCAGTTTTACCTTGTGCTTGAATTTTTGAGCTAAATGTTCTAGGCGTTCCAATCGCATGGTTTCGGATAAAAGCCATTCTTCGAAAGCTTTTTCTGCTAATTCCAAGCCTTTCCAAGCATTTGATATGTCAGCAACGGTCTTGCCCTCGGTCGGCAAATAGGCTGGACGATTAGATAGACGAAGTTTCGTTTGCAAAGTATTGAAGTTAGTTTCGAGTTTAGCTTTTTGCTCCACACGTGGCGGCTTGTGCTTGCGGCGATAAGTGCGGTATTCCTCTAACTTCTTCTGTACACCAGCTAAAGAGTTATCTGCCTGACGAGAGTTCAGCCATGGCATAGTGCGGCGAATCCATTCTAAAAGCTATGAAAACAAAAATAATTAATAAAAAATTAAATACAATATAGAATATATAACATAATTAACATACATCGCTTGCTAGTCGTTCATACTCTTCCATGAGACGTTCATTCTCTTGGTTCACCTTAAGTACTTTGCAAATACGGTTAGCTGCAGTTTCCGCCTAACAAATATAAAATATTTATATAAATACTTTTGCACTCGAGCAAAGTTGTATATCGTATTAGAATAAACGCTTTGAACATAGCTTAGAATAAAATTAACAGGAGGAGAGAAAACCAATTACTAAGGTTGTTAGTACAAACCAATTTCAAATGCAAATAATATTACTTCTTTGTTTCATAACATTATCACAGGATAATTTTTAATTTTTTTTTTTTTTCAGTTTTGCGAAAGCGGCTCCTACTGTACGGTCACAATACTTATATTTTAAATAGGATTCGTTGATTTACATACATTTATACATTTAGTATATGAAGAGTTATGTAGATAGAAGTGAATGTTTGTTAAATATAAGTTTTAACGAGCACCGACCTTTTGAGCGCCACTAAAGCAATGATAGTACGATGACACGTACGTCATAACTGCTCGTTCATCTGGCAGCGCAGTGTTCTGCAAGTCTGTTAGAAAGTAAGTAAAAAGGCAACAAACAAAACACAGGTTAGTACATTTATTAAAAAAAAAAAATTAAGCAAGCTTGCAATTTTTTTTTTAGAATTTATTAAATTAATAATTAGCAAAATCAGCAAAGCAGCAAGTCCTGAAATTTTAATAAATAACACAAATTCTGCATGCAGCATAAAAGTATAAAATGTGTGCACTAGTAAAGTAAACCCAACAAATGTTCAGACGACTGGGATGAAAGCGATAATCGATGACCTCGGATCAAGGCAACAATATAAATAATATGAGCTGAACTCGATTTAATTTTATCTTAAATATGAATAATTAAACGTATGTTTGCTTTCTTTTCGAAATATAATTTGTAAAAGTATATTTTATAAGCCATATTGTTTATGGCTTTGTCGTTTCATTAGATCCATAAAAAAAACTTGAACTACAATTATCGGACAATATTTTCTTAAACTCTTTGATTCTTAAGAGGAAACAATTTAAAAACAATTTAAAAATGAAGTACTAAAGCTGGAAAATTTTTAGCGCTTATGTATTCGGTGCAAAGTCATTATGAAAAAGAAAAGCATAATACACAAAGGCGCTGATATTAAATAAATAGGACTGACGACACCTTCCTTATGCCCAGCATGTTCTCGCACGTTGCCGGCCTGACAGCTGTTTGTTGATCCTTCTTGCAAAGCATCACAAGAAAACTTTTAATAGCAGTTACCGATAATAATGAGTTTTAATGATTAGAAAAACCTCAACAACATCATGCTCCGGTATAACTATCAAGTTTAACGATTCTTTATATAATTCGTGGAAAACGTCACAATTCCAAAAGGAATGAAAATTATATAACTGGAGACCGAAAATCGCCATATATATATATGGAAAGTAAAACCTATTAGAAATATGTATATACATGTACACACATATGTGCAAAGATTCATATCAAATATAATTAAATTATAGCCATCTTGACCCAACACTTGTGTATGTTATGATTAATAATTTGCCTTTTGGAAAACAATTAATTGAAAGAAAATTTCTTTTCATATTACACTTTCAACGCATTTACAATTACATATATATGTACTTAGTTCATTTATATAAATATACGTAATAATTTAAAATTATTTGACTTAATGAACGAATTAATTTCTACGGTACTATTCCATATTTCATATCATTTCATTTTGATTAATCACAATTTTAAGAGAATATAGAAATGAATTTATGTAAATAACGACCTATATGTTTTCAGGACACGATATAAATTTCAAATAAATAGAGCAGCGAGATAAGAACAAAATATATGAAAACATTGCGAGCGTAAGCGTTTGGCGCGTAGCGTATTATGCAAAACAGTAACGAAATCTTTTCACAAATTGAGCTGGTATGCCTAAGCTCTATTGATACTTTAAAAAGGACGAAATTTCCAAAAAACAAACTGTAAAAAAATAAAATGAATAAGTGTATTGATGTGAAGTTTAGTCACATTGTAATTCGGGACGTAGGTGTATTGTCTTGTGGGTTCGGGTACATGCGTCACATTTCCAACCTGTTGGGCTCCCTGGAAGGCATGATAGTAACAGGATACATATGTCATGATAGCGCGTTCATCCGGCTTCGGTGTGTTGATCAAATCTAATCAAATTTCGTATTTTTTTATTAAAAATTTATTTAAAAAAAAAAAAAGTAAAAACTAATTTAATTCTTAGAACTGGTAACTGCATCAATATAACTAGGGTCACAAGTCATAACTGTCTGAGTTTCAAGCTATTAAGCTAAAATCTCAACATGGATGTTGTGGCCACAGATATCATTCTAGTTTCATAAGTATATACATATGAGCACATATGTGCGAACGTATACGAATACATACTTTTATGTATATCACATATGTAAATAAAATTTTTATATAATAAGATGTTTTTTTGTTTATCAAATTAGGAAAACGCTCTCACCATCTGGATCCAACATTCTTGGAATATCAAGATACTTTTCAGCAACATCAAAGGCAGTGTTGAGATTTTCCAATGGATTGTCTTTGGATAGCTTGGAATAATCAATCAAGTCAGGCCTATGTCGGTGAATCAAGGCACAGAATGCTAAACCGTCCTATATAATAAAAAAAAACTAATGAGATTATTTTGAAATAGTTAATTCTTTATCTTACCTTGAATGAAAGATGGAAGTTTTGAACATTAACGTTCTTATAGGGAGCAGTTTTGCGTTGGCACCACAGCAACAAGCCTTCCTTTGCGGTCATCTCTTCAACGGATATATCCTGAATTGCAAATCGTAGAATGATAGTCCAGATCATACCGAGCGTCATCTTTAGATTACCATCTACAATTTCTTCCGCGCCGATTGATACCAAATGCACACCTTTCGACGCAATAAAATCCAGCGCCTTATTAACATTAGCGATTTTGTGGAAACGCATCTTGCCGCGATCTGGCTTTGGCAAGGTTTCTCCTGAGATCACTTCAAGCAGTAACATCAACTTCAAACCATTACGAAAATCCTCATCGATATTATCGATAGATGTTCCGGCTTTTCTCAAATGACTGTTACACCATGCCGTAAATGTCTGCGAATAACAAACAATTTTTACATTAATATAATTTTTAAATTGCTTGAAATAAAATAAAATACATATTCATCCAGCTATTTGATATTTATTGATATTTCTAATACATAAAATATACGAGATATGTAAATGATATAAAGTAAAAAAAATTTTAAAGTCGCTACCCATTCAGGAAGAGAAATGGAGCTATTGCTCTCTTTAAAATTTCGTGATACCCAACTGATTTTGTGTCATCAGAAATTTGGTTTACATTTTAACAGCTGAGTATAAATTATTGCGAATATTTTAATTTAATTTATAGCCGCAATAGCCGAGTGGTTAGCATGGCGTATTACAATTCTGAAGGCCTAAGCTCCAGTCCTAGTGCGACCAACATCTTAAATTATAGAAAATTAATTTAAATAAAAAATAATATAAGTTTTCTAATTGTCGTCGTCTCTCGGCGGGGTATGTCAGCTCCTGAGATTGTATTTCTGGCATGAAATGAAGACTCCTTACAAAAATTCATCAGCTCTTCTTAGGCGGCTTAGAATAAACGGTAGGTCCTTCCAACTTATTGGTAAAAAACATCAAGACGCAAAACCACAAAATGGAGGAGGAGCTCGATCGAAAATCGCTTCAGCGGTTACAAAGAGCCAATAATATATATATATATAGTTGCGGAGGCAGAGCCTCATAGTGGTATTTCATACATCCACACTGGCTTTATAACTGAAACGTATAAAAGGATTATATGATCAAAGCTTAAACCTGAATTTTTAGCCAATAAGATACGTTATGGCATACGCCAGCAATTGTACACTCTTGTAAAAGATAATATTGCCTATTTTTGTTTTCCAGCATCAAGTTGAAGAAATAACACCCTATCTATATCAAACGGCTCAGAGAGATCCTTCCCAATCCTGACGAAGCTTTCGGTACTGCAGGGATAACAAATTCAGACATAGCGGATAGATCGTGCTGTCGAAGGCAGCAATCAAATCGATAAAAAAAAAAAGGTGGAGTGTGTCGATTCTTTGATCTTGTTTTTTTTTTCCAGATTTTACGCATGGTTATTAATTAGCGAATAGTAGATTTGCCAGGACTAAAGTCAGACTGCTAAGGATTGGACAAATCACAGCTAAGTTCTAAACGTCGGGCATGCTTTTGTCCGACCATATTCTGCAAAGAACCTGAGGAATGCACTTTGTCTTCGCCGCCATATTTGAACAGCTCGGACGATAAACTCCCGCCGCTTTTTATTCTGCCGGCATTCGCTGTTCAAAATTCGTTGTACTCGGGTATTCGAACGCTTTTCTATCAACATCAATTGGGGTTCTGGTTCATCACCTTCGGGTGTTGCACTTTCACTACCTTTCAGCAGACTGCAGAAGTGCTCTTTTCATAATCTCAGTATGATCTCGACATCGTCGTCAAAGCTACTCGCTTTTCGGTTTTTTTATCTGCACATGCGTCTCGGTTGCCTCTTCAACATGCGTATCTTTTATTGATCTTGCTGTAAACCGATTGTTTATGAGGTTCTACAGTTCCCTTATATCGAGTTGCTGATGGGAATAACTATTCACTAAATAAAAAACATAGGAAAAATGATGGCAATTTTCGGTAATGAAAACTTTTTTCTGTTCTATTCTTTAGATCAGGAGTACTAATAAGTTTTTTATGAAATCCTACCAGACTGGACATGACATTGTTGTGGCTTTCTGTATTTTCTCCAATTTTTATTCTAATTGGTATTGCAAAGGGCCATCTAATTAAGCTTTAAATATATTAATACAAAAAAATTAAATTATTTATAATATTTTTTTTGTTTTGTTTTGTTTTTGTTTCAAGCTAATTGAACTTATTTACAGTACATATCATACTAAATTTTAACCAAATCGAAGCATAAATGTTATCTCTTCAATTAAATCGGTTCACATCCGGAAAACCATCATTCACATATATTTCGACTATTTCGGTCCCTGGTATTCCGGAGATGAATGTATTTTTCATGCTAATCTAAAAGGAAATCTGCCTATATACCAAATTTCAAGATAATCGAACAATAAATATGACTTTTTCGAATACATCGGTCACTAAGCCATTTCCCAGATGTTTCTAACCCTGAACTTCCACAAACATTTCAAGATTAAAATTAAACAAATTGGCTCAGCCGTTGTTCTCGAGTTATGGGCGTACATACAATTCGTCGATTCATTTTTATTTATATAGATTTTTTAACAGTGCCTAAATATCATGCACATTTAAAATATTTTACGTCAATTATGAATTAGAATTAGTATTAATATTCAATTAAATGTGGAAAATGTAAAAACCTAATAGGCTTTATTTTATACAAGGTTTATCAGACATTTCTAGGTAATTTTAGATGAAAATCCATAATATCTTAAAAATAATTAATTGAGTGCGGATTAAATGTGGATTTTTCTAGTCTTATTGTGAATTGCAAGTCACGATGTCCCATAAAAGGAAAATTGCTACACCAGAATAAAAAAAAAAATTGGCTTACGGAAAATATGTAATATAATAATCTAAAAATATACATATAATTTCAATCTGCTTATTTTCGTGTCTAAAGTAGTTAATGATAAATGGAAAAAATGTATATATATATTTCGGGCTTTGTAATCGCTGAAGCAATTTCGACCGAGCTCTTCCTCCAATTTGTAATTTTGCGTCTTTATGTTTTTACCAAAAGGGAGAGACCTAGAGTTTATTCTAAGCCCCCTCCGACGGCCGATTGATTTTTATGAGAAACTTTTATTTCATGTCAGAAATACACTCGGAGGGCTTAACATTCCCTGCCGAGAGGCGACCGCAATTATTTGAATATTGGTCGTACCTGGACTCGAACCCTGGCCCTTACCTCCTAATTGCATCAATATTAGCCTTATAAAATCTTAAGCAACTGGCTAGCTTGTAATTCTTTGGCAGTCGTTCATTTGCTAATGGAATCCTGGAAGTAGGCTAAATTTTGAAAACAAATGAGTTTATTCATTTCAAAAATAAATATCATAAGAAAATATCAGTCCGAGTCCTTATGACACTATATCCTTCATTAAAAATAAAACCGCATCAACTATCAAACTCTAATTTCATCCAAATCAATAACGCAATTTAGAGCTAAATTTTATGTATTGGCCTGTTAGGACATATTCTTAAGGTCTGAGAAATTAATATGCAATCAAAGTATTTTATATGGGGCTGCAAGTTTGATAAACTGTTTATGCATCTATACATGGTCTCAAGTCACTTCTGTTTAACACATAAGAGTATGCTATCCCATTTTAAAATGAATTTCAATCTTTTGTAGATTAAGCTAAATCAGACGAAACCGGACTGTTGGAAACGGTATCTATTAAGCACATAACAGTTCATTAACACAAACGGAGTTTGAATAAACTCTATGGACTGACATACATACACCGTTCCGTGGAAACATCAAAACGAGTCACATTTGCAGCCAGCCAACACAATCCGTTATGTATTGATCTCAATTGCATACTATTTTCCAGTATTCATTGACATTGAATGCACACACGCGATCGTATATACATATATCTACATATATTGAAATATACCTATATGTGACTACATACATACATACATACATACGTACATAATAACAAACATGTGCATGGACCTGGCCCGTCACTATTATAACATAAGAAGAAAAAGCCAACTGACTAATCCCGTTTAATAGCTTACAACCAATCCAATATTCTTGTTTTCTCTTTTCGCGCTATTGAAATGCAACAGATTTCTTTCTTTTGATAACGTCGACAAGCAACTTCAACTAAACTACAAACTTACATACTGTTGTTGTTTTATAACTAAACTTGTATTTAATAACCATTCACTTTGTGCAACAACAGAGGTAAAGAAAACTAATGCAGCGGGAGCGGAAAGGCAGTCAAGATCCAGCGCCAGTATGAACCAATTCAAAAACAATCCGGTTTCTTAAGTTTACCGTTTTGGTAAATTGAACCGACAGGTTCTACCTCTATTGAAAATATTGTAATTCCAATTTCCACTCATTCTAATATGAGGCCTTAAAGTTGAAGTGTGTGAGCGTTGTGATGTGAAATGTAAGAGGCAGGTATACGTTAGGAGATAAAATTCATTTGTAGAAAACTATCGTAGGATGTGTCGTTTTGGTTTCGAGCAGGTATTCAGAATAAAACAATAAAAATAGTAACAATTTCTTCCCCTTCTTCTTGAGCAATCATTAGTTTTGACCTTTTTTAGAATTTAGAATTTTCGAAATTTTCGCTTTAGATATGTATACTCGTATGTATGTATGTACTTATAGAGCATGATTTGAAATTTTAAACCTTTGTCGGTGCTATGAAACCAATTATGGATGGAATAAGGTCATGGCCATTCCCATAATCGCTTGAAAAACAATGCAGCCAAAATTATATTTAGTGAAACGGTAGTGATACCAATTAATTTTTGCGGGAAAAAACATTAGCTCTTGTGACCAAACGAAAATGGTTAAAATCGAATAACGAAATAAACACGAAACGATGAGTTAAATATCCAATATCAATGATACTGATCCCACTTAATGTCAAAAAGTGAATCTTATAAAACTATTTAAGTAAATATTTTTACATGATGTGATTATGGACTACATTTGGCAATAAGAAATCTTCTTTTAACTACGGAACCTTCAACTCATTTAGCACCGATTATGTACAGTGTTTGCAAGTTACATTCCACCAGACTTATTTACTTATTTAATAAACAAATTATACTTGGTAGTTGGGACGAATGGACATAAATACTGTTACAACATTAAACACACGCATTTAAATAGAAGAATTGAGCATACCACATAATTCCCATATGATTTATAAAATATAACCTGTAAAGCGTTAGTCTGTATCGGGAATTCTAATTGTGTGAGTTTTCAACATGGAATGGTTAGATAATGAAAACCATATCGCTGTTATAGCGCTTTTTAAGTGTGAAATGAAAAAAGGTGATATTTTCAAAACACTCCGTCCACTCGGCATTAGTCGAATGTTCGTCTACCGGTGCATAAAACTGTTTGAGAAGACTGGGGATGTTAAAGACCGCCACCGGTCGGGCCGTCCATGCACAGCTCGAACGCCGCAAGTCATCAAAGCTGTCAAATCAAGAATTTTGCGAAATCCGCTCCGAAAACAGAAAATCATGGCCCGGGAGATGAATGTTTCGCCAAAGTCCATGAGTCGAATTATTAAAAAAGACTTGGAACTTGGGGCTTTCAAACGCCGTACCGGACATTTGTTGACTGCAGCTTTGGAAAAAAATAGGGTGGTAAAATGCAAACGTCTTTTGGTGAAGCACGCTGATAACTTGCACAGAAAAATGTTGTTTACCGATGAACAAATTTTTACCGTGCAGGAAAAATTTAATAAACAAAATGATAGGGTGTATGCACGGTCATCTAAGGAAGCATCTGAACTGATTCCACGGGTCGAAAAAGGTCATCACCCAGCTTCAGTCATGGTTTGGTGGGGTGTCTCTTATGATGGGGTAACTGACTTGCATTTTTGCGAACAAGGGGTCAAAACATCGGCCAAAGTTTACCAAGAAACCGTTTTGGAAGCTGCTGTAAGACCACTTAACCATTCCATGCTCCAAAACCAATTATGGACTTTTCAGCAAGACTCTGCGCCGGCCCATAAAGCTAAAACGACCCAAATCTGGCTCCAAAACAATTAACCAGCATTCATTTCCTCTGAAGAGTGGCCCTCTGGCAGTCCTGATTTGAAGCCGCTGGATTACCACAAAAGCTACTCCAACATTGATTATCTTAAGACAGCTTTGATTCGTGCTGTGGCCAATTTCCCAATGGAGGAGGTGCGTGCGGCTATTGATGATTGGCCATTCCGACTGGCGGGCATTTCGAATGAAAACTGCTGATGAATGATATATACAATATATATCAATAAATATGTAAAAAAAATTGGTCCAAAAACATTCATTATTTTTTATTTTATAGTACAAAATGTGTGTAACAGTATTTATGTCCCTACTAAGTAGTATTGTACCGGATAGGATGTTTTAACAAGAATATGTGATTAACAGCCAACAATTTTGTCGATTCTTATCCCACCCGAACTTATCCCATTCCTACTACTTTAATCGGTCTTTATAAGTCCGTCTAAATAACTGAAAAGTTTTATATAATTTTTAATGTTCTCTTAACATTAAATTATTGTCTTTCTCCTCCTCCCTATTTTGCATCAAACATTAAAATATAACTTTGAGCCACGCCAAAGCTGATAACTTTCAGTGGATAGACGTTGCTTAGCAATGGTACAGATACAAGACGATTAAATATTGATTAGAAAAAGAATCATAATTTGCATACCTAGTGGCAATTTTGTAATAAGCGCCTGGTGCAATATACTGTACTCAGTTTACTCTAGTACAATTTTCCCAATGAGCTTAAATACATTAATATTTTATAAAATTGTACAGCTACTTTTCTAATGTAAGTTTGCAAATATTTAGTATATATATATATATATATATATACATATGTTATGTATGTAGGTATTAGTACAAATTCATCTTGGTATTAATTTATGTTTATTTTTAGATAAGAAATTTCAGCAGGATGAGTAATTAATTTTTTTTATCTGCACTTTTTGTGGGTATTAAAGCTCGATGAGATTTGTACTCCCAATTCAATGATTTATTTAAATTTTGCAACCATGATTCAATTGAATATATTTGAATAAAAATAGCTGCAGAAGTGTACGAGCTAACGAGACAGAGTAATATACATTTGTTAGTTAATTTGATTAGAAAAATAGACATTTCGATATTGCATGTGCTGCTGGCATTTCGAACTGTTCACTCAGGGGTACAGCGAGCCTCTGATTAACTATCCCCTATAGATTCCTGCCAATATTCTTTTCACAAAAGATTTCTCAGACGCAAGCGCAAAACAATTAAATATTGAGAAATATATACAAATACTCTCTAAGCAAATTTTTGCTTATATTCTTTAAAAGCTCAAAGCTCGAGGCGTCGCACACTTCTTCTCTACAATCCATTTTTGGGTGAATGAAATTTGACGCTTTTCTTTAAGTTTTCATCAGTCACTAATGCTACAATTTTTAAAGAGATTTTTCATATAACAGCATATATGTTTGTACATAGGTAAATCCGTACTACTGTTTTTCGTTGAAAAAATATTTAAAAATACATATGCTGTTTTTGTTTTTTCGATAGACTATAATTCGAACAACTATTTCATCCGTAGATAAAAAAAAATTTAATTACAAAAGGTAGTTGTAACAACATTATGTTGATATTTCTATATTCATTGAAAAAGTATTAAAGAGGAGCCTACGATGAGCCTTTCATCAAGAAAGGAGCATGTGCAAATTAACACGCACAGAGTATATATATGTATATGTATATGTATATATATATACATAAGTATATATATGCATAAGTATTTACAATAGGATTACTCAGTCATTATCACTATTATAAATAAAATTCTTCATTCGGTAAATCGTTCTATAAAACCAGTTGTTTTAAAAACTGCTGTTTGTATTATTTAGAATAAGTAACAAAATTGTATTCGGTTCCAGCAATATTGAGGCAAAAATAATAATAAAATAATTTATGTTATTTTTTTTTTATACTTATCACATCAAATTATAAACTACATGAAGTTAATTTGGTCGTGACATTTAAATGTTATCTTAGTTCAGGTACATAAGACCAAAATAATACAAATTTTTACGCAATACCTTTTATTTTCTTTAGTCCATCTTTTATAAATGTTTCTCTCTGTGCACTTCGACAAACGAAACCTTGAAATAGGTGTATAAAATTCTAGACCCCTCATTTGTAAAAAAATTAAATGATTGGGAAACAGTACATCATGAATCAGGGGTTCCGTGTTTATTTTGTATCTCTAACGCCGACAATTGTAACATTGCAACAAATAAGTATTACAAATATATACGTTTATATGAATGTAATTAAATTATAATAATTTAACGAAATTCTAAATAAATAGTTTGTCGTATATTTGTGATTTTGAATTTTAAATGAAAAAAAAGTTTAATGAGTACTGTGATCGTACAAAACAATTAATCAGTATTTTAAGGACTATTAAATTTTTGTTATTCCTTTCATGCGTATTTATGAGTTGTGATGCTTTTTAAATGAGACATATACATAAGTATACATACATATGTATATAAATGCATATATTCTCCTGCACATGCTTAAGAAATACTGATAATATACATATATATTTGAAGCTAATAATACTAGAGAAAAAAATTTAGACATTCAACTTAATTTTCAAGGTAACATTGAAAAATTCATAAGCTAAAAATTAAAATTTGTACATAAATTTGAGATATTGTGACGTTATTTCACTAAGATGAGCCAAAAACATTGCACACTAGTTTATGTGTCGAGTTAAAATCTATTTTTAAAAATAAAAAGCTCTTTCGCTAGACTTTCGCGGAATCGAATCACAAAAAATAAGAATATTATTTCTTAACATATACATTTGTTTGTCTCTGATAATGTATTTGTGCCTTTATGTGCGTATGTATATGTATGTATATGTATACCGATTAGAATTATGAAATTAAATTAAAAAAATACATTTTTTAAATAAAAAGAAGAAAGAGACATTGGCAAGAATACAAAATCTGAATGTGAACTGAAGAAAAATTATGTGAAACTGAAAATTTGGCACCGTGTAAATATAAAATCGGGCTATAGTATGTAGGATGAGTCTATTTTAATTCTTTGCGATTATTTTTAGAAAATGGTAATGCTTAAAACAATCTAATTAAATTTTTAGACATCCGATTGACGCGAATGATCTCATAGAAAGATGGACTAGTTTCAGAAATTTTTTATCTAAAAATGCTTGAGGTTATATAAATATGTCACTTACTTTCTTCTGTTGCTTTTCCCACGCAGGGTCAAGAAGTCCTTCTCTTTCCCATTCTTCTTCTTGCTCCATATAGCCATCTCCATACTCCATGGAGAGTCCGTTCTCCATCATCATGCTGATTTTTTTTTTTTTTTAAGCTAATATCTGTTGAATTTCGTTTCGAAGTTTTTATTTTATTAAATTAATTGACTTTATATCGATTTTAGTTGTTTTTAATTGTTCCAATTAGTGAAATCATGTAAAATGTGTTTTTTATAGTTGATACTTAGAAGGATGTTAGAGGAGGGCGTTATTAAAGTACTTTAATTCGTTCGGAGTATTCTTAATATTAGATCTGAAATCCCAAATAAAAATTAAAATGTATTTTTTTTATAACACAATTCAAACATCTACATATAACTGAACGTGATTTCATAAAAAAAAAACATTTTCAAATCACAACCGTTCATTCAAAATTGGGACACTTATTTTACACTTGTACAAATTTTAATTGCTATTTTTGATATATTTTAAAATATCCTTTAGTGCTGATATATTAAAATTATTGCTCTGAAGAATTTGTGCCCATTGTATAACTTATTTAAAAAAAAATTCTTTTCTTTACGATTTCATTTATTTATTTTCATTTAGCATTACAACTATTAACGTTTGTATGTATATAAATACATATATGTATGTATTTAAACATATGTACATTATATGTATATATGTATGCAAGTATGAAAACACAGCTATATATATGCATACATAAGAAAAGTAGATACAATTATAATGGCTACTTATACATATGTGTGTATATAATTATATACACATGTACATATGCATAAAAAAATCATAATTATTTTATAGTTGATTCAATTAAAAGTTTCCGCAAAGATACTGCATAAAATATCTGAATGCCATTAATAAACTAAGACAAAATGCAAAAGAAATTGTTAAACTCGCATTGATCAGTACGTTTCGCTTAAAAAGAGAATGACCCGCTCGCGTTGGTAGCCAACTCAAAACTAAAGTTGCGCCAGTGATCACCGTTTGGACAAACTGAGCCACAAAGCACAGAAAAAATGCGATGCAATCTTACCGATGCTCAATTCTACTCGTTTAAACATTGTATTGTACCCACGAATAATTATTTACGTATGTACAAAGATGTGTACATAAAAATCATTTATTTCATATAATGTGTCTACCTTTGTATGCATACTTCCAAGTAAACAAACGGCATAACGAGTAATATACTCATAAATGAGAATGCGAAATGATTAAAACAAAAGTAAACTGAAGAAGTGAATTTCTTTCATTTTTTAACATTCAAACCAAGGGGTTTTTCTCTAAGCCTAGGATATACAATAAATGACACAATAACAAAACACATGCAAAAAAGAGGCTACGATAGGAAAAATATCCTATACCCAAACCCATGTATGTACATATTTATATTTCCCCATCGATTGCAGGAAGGAGAGAGCAACCCTGTGCTGAGTTGTTGCTATTGTTGGACTTTTCTCCCGGTCTCTAGCAAATATTCATAGGAAATATTTGCAAAGCATGCATTTTCTAGACTTAGAGAATACCCCTAATATGTACATACATATGCATTTAAAAAGGCCAATGAGTGGGTGGGCTGTGAAAGTAAGTGAAATGTTGTGAGTAATGCTAAACAACTCACTGACTCCAAATCAATTTGCTGTAGGAAACCTTACTGGAAATCTGAAATTTTGCAGTTCATAATATGTATGCCCGTAAATACTTGTTTATGCGGAAATACAAACATACGCATGGAAATGTGCAGATATAGCAATATGTAAGTACTTCGCAATGCTATTTTCATGAGCATGCCCACTTTACGACTTGTTTAACAATTGAAGAGATCGCATATTTTGAGGCTCTCTATCTCTCTCTGTTGTGAGCGGGAGAGCCAAGACATTTTATACATACATACATACATACATACATACATACATACATACATACATATATATATATATATATATATATATATATATATATATATATATATATATATATATATTTGGCGCTTTGTATCCGCGAAAGTGATTTTCGGCCGAGCTCCTTCTCGAATTTATGGTTTTGCGTCTTGATATTTTTACCAACAAATGGAGGAACCTTTAGCTTATTCCAAGCCGCCTCCGAACGCTCGACGGAAAAGCTCTTATATATGTCAGAAATACAATCGGAGGGCTTGACATTCCCTGCCGAGGGGCGACCCCAATTAGAAAAATTTATTTTCTATAATTTAGGATGTTGCTCGAACCTGGACTCGAGCCTTGGCCTTCCGAATGGCAGTACGAAATACTAACCACTCGACTATTACGGCCGCTGACATATATACATAAACACATAGTTAAATATTATTATGTGCAAGTACATACATATAACGACCGTATGAACATAAATACTTCTGCATGCCTTTAAAGACATTTAAACACGTACATGCATACTATCTACATATGCACGCATTTATGAATGTACGAGAATAGTCAAACCAAAATACACATAATTATTTATGCACTTTTCACATACTCGGAAACATTCCTTCAGATTTGGTAGTTGCGGTTTTTTTTTCTCCCAAACAGCCCACGTAGTCGAAATTGGTGGATAAAATAGTTGGTTTCTCTTGTGAGATCTTTCTCTCTCTCCCCGAAATGATTCAATTGCACTCAGTTTTAAACAAATAGAAACAAAGTCGGCGTCGAAACTGCGAAAAGTCGAAATTTTTATGAGAGTAAAAATTATTTAAAATATTGTAAGGACGAGGAAGTTTCTGCAAGAGTGTATAACTGCAAAAGCATCTCCTCTAGAGAATTTAGTTCAATAATCTTCTGCATTTTACTTTTGGGTGGCGGTATATTAAAAATTCGTCAATTTGATTTGAGTTTTGGTGTTCTACATTCTCCATAATTTTTTTCAATTCATTTTCCAAACCAAAAATGATTGACCACAAAGATAAAAAGTGTTATTCCCTGCTAAAAAAAAAGAATCTGACAATCAGTTGTTACTTTGTTTTCGTCACACTTTCGATTCATTCTTCATAGTGCATAGCAAGTAAACGGTTGATTTGAATATTTCGAGAACTCACTCTTATGTGCTCAATTTTAATGAACCAGAATTGTAAAAATTAAAGTGTTCGAGGTATAGCTGTGATACTAGATCTTAACAGCGGCAAAGTGTCGTTTATTTACAATTTGACTAATCGAATTTTGGTGCAGTTCTGCCGCCAAAAAAATGTTGTCATTTGTTTGAATCAATTCGTTTAGGACGACATCGAAAACAGTTTGGGAGTACGATTTGGGTATTTATAATGTTTAAGTATTGTGTTGAATGTGCTAAATTAAAAGAACATCTTTTGCATATTTTTAAGGTTAAAATATTTTCCAGATGAATGATTGAGTGAGGGTGTATAAGCAATTGTCATTTAGCACATGACTCAACTAGAAGTAATTTTTGTGTCCACTAATTGAGAATATGTTTTAATAACCAAAGAAGAAAAGTATATATTTTTTAGAACAAGTATATTTGTAAGAATAAAAAAAAAATTAATTTTAAATAAATTTGAAAAAGCTTGCCAACAAAAAAAAATATACAAAGTATTAACTTAAAAAAGCTTGTTTCATTTTTATGCGATACAAATTCTATTTATTTACGCTTTTAAATCGGAGAAAACTAATCACAAACAAATAAGTCAAGGGTTATCTCATATATATCGGGTTTTGTGTTTGAATCTGGCAATACATACTCAGAACATTTTGACATACAAGCGCTATTTGTGTAACAGTAACTTAAAATATTCATCTCGGTTGAAAATTGAAATTAAACCGCGAACATTTCCGAGCGATTATTTTTTTACAACTTTCGACGTAGATTAACTCAGCAACAGTGCTTCGATGAACTTAATTACATAAAGAACCAGTGTTTATGCAAAGGTATGGTCTATTCAATCGAGGTCGTACATCACTCCAAAACGAATTTCGTGAACGTCGTCCAAAAACAGTTGTTGTTTCGGAAACTATTGATGATGTGGGCAAACTGACATTGCAAGATCGTCATGTGACCTATCGTGAAATTGAGACAACTATAGATATTAGTGAGGCCAGCATACTTCAATATTGCATGAACATTTGATTGTAAAAAATATTGTTCACGTTGCATTCCACACAATTTGTCAATCGCTAAAAAAAAAAAAGTATCGTGTCGATTCTGCACGTGATGTTTCGAAACAACTCCATGAGGTGATGAATCATAGATTTACGCATATGAACCCGAAAGTAAACAGTAGCCGACCGTATGGGTGCTTCAAGATGAGCCGAACCCACATGCACGAAGCACTTCCAAATCAATGGTTGCCTATTTTTTTTAGAAACACTGAACATGGCACAACATGAAGCAATGCAGGACAGTAAATTCTGAGTGGTATACAACCGCGTTCGCAATAGTCGAGTGGTTAGTATTGCGAACTACAATGCGGAATTCTTGGGTTCGAATCCAGATTCGAGAAACATCCAAAATTATAGAATATTAATTTTTATAATTGCAGCCGCCCCTCGGCAGGGAATGTTAAACCTTCCGAGTTTATTTCTGACATGAAATAAAACCTCATCCATCCAATAATACTTGTGTTTTGATAATTTCTTTTAAAATATGCGCAGTGCATACTTTTCTCTGTGGAAATGTTTGCGAATTTACTGCTCACCAAAACATAATCGAAATTATGACATATACACAAAAGAAGTACAATAAAACTTTTTATAATATAATTAAATATATATGTATTTGTATATGTATATTAAATTTAAGCATTCCTAATGTTTAATGTTTCGCTACACATGTTCCTTTGTGCATACCCCAAGCAACTAGACTCGTTTTTGAATTTTTGGCAGCTTCAGACCCGTATTAGCGTTACCTTCGCCTGGTCGCAATTTAATATTTTCAAACATGTAGCATGAATAATTAAAAATATTTTTCACTGAGAAACTTCATGAGCTATCTGCATTAAATTTTTCTTTTCGTTGTCAACGACGACTACGAAAACTATTTTTAAATCTCTCTATTTTGACAATATGGGTATTGTAATATTTAATTTGTTACATCAATCGTTTAAATAAATACTTTCAGACAGGTGTGAACCCCATTAATAACATTTTCGTATTAAGCATTTTTTAAGTATCTTCACTTTGATACCCATATTGTATCATCATTATTTTAATAATTTGATTGTATTCAAAATTTTAAAAAGAAGACATCCCTCAAAACCTTTTCGCACTATAAGTCTTCAAAAGTACCTGTAGTTTAATATCCTCGATATTATATTTTCTTTGATTTTCTCTTTATTCCGATACCCCTATAGTAATGTGTAATGTATAATGTATTTTATCAATTTTTTTATAATAAATTTTTTAAACAGATGGCAATCCTGCTCAAAAATATTTTTTCACTAAGCATTTCTTTGATCTCTTAGGTTTGATATCCATATTCAGGGCTATTCTACATTTCGATTACGTTCCCGCTCTCCGCTCAGCAACAATCGTAATTACCTGTAGGTATTCTGAGTTACGATCGAATCGAAAGAAGAAGAGGAGATACATTTTCGAAATCAGCTGGTTGCATGTGAATTTGTGAAATTGAAACAAAACAAAGCAAACAATTGCAAAATATTTTTTCATAATTCAAATAAATATAAAAAATCGTGTTTTCAACGTTAAATGAAATCAAGAACCGCGGCGATATTTCATGAGGACTGAAGAAAAGTGTCATTCACTTCATATGAGTGATTAATTTTAAGAAATTGAGCGTGTAATTGGTAATCTTTTATATATATAAATTAAGTTATAAAAAAAAATCAAACTTAATAAAGATGCTTTCAAGTATGTCCTGGATATTTTTTCGCAAGATACTCAATCGAATAGTAGCAGATTTGCGATTTTTTACGGAAGGCAGTTACCAACATAGAGCTGGTGCAGATTATAACATAGGAATCTGTTACTCAACAGTGTCAATGACTTACACAACTTTCTTGAAATCATGAAGTGTTTTACTGGTGGAGCAACTGTATTTCGGCAACGTTATTTCAATACACTCAAATTTTTCATGTTACTTTTGTGTTGTATCAAAAAGCGTCATTAAGCTCATAACACAAAAAAAAAAAGTCATCGCTATGACTTTTCCAATTATCTAAATCATGTTTTACTTAAATTTTTGTTAAAATTATGTTATTTAAGTACACGAAAATATACAATCGAACTGTTCTCCGCCAACTAAATTACAACGTACAAAAACGTAGGTACGATCGAAATGCAGAATACATAGAACTGGATAGAATCGAAAAGTTCGAGGATTGATCGAAACGGAACGTAACGCAGAATACCAAATTCGCCGAACGGAGAAAATTTCGATTCGAGTCGAAATGCAGAATAGAGTTGATTGTAAAATTCCATTTATTTTATAATTTTTTCAAATATAATTTTTAAAACAGGTTTTGACTCTGAAAATTGTAAATGAAAATCCTCCTCGAATACACTTGAACACAAACAAAGAAACCAATTTTTACAGAATATGTTCTTGAGTTCTCTAGAACATACACACAACATTTTATCTAAATCAGCTCAACCGTTTGAGATATGACGGCCTAGAATGAACAGAACATTTTATTTGTTGGAAAATTATCAATACACCCAGCACAAATTAGAGGAGTAGCTCTACCGAAAATCCCTTCGGCATATTACGTATATAAAATCTTCCATACAAATGTAATTATCGAAGTAAGCCCAAAGACACCTCTCCGATCTACGCTTACGATTGCATTGCAAGTTTATAAATCATTTATTAACTTTTAATAAGTTTTTGTTTCATCTAAAGAAAACTATGTAGTTTTGGTCTCACCTCCTGACCAATCTACGTTCTTAATGAAGGTTGCATAATGAGAACAGTGTCTAAAGTTTAAAAAGAAGATTAAACTCATTTAATTTGGCTTTTTAAAAGAAACTTTGTTCAAAAAATAATATGTTTGGAAACACCTACACTTTTAACATTTTGTTTCCATCAGGAACTTAAACAAATCTAAAGTAATGGTAATATCTCAAATAAATTTGGTTGTAATAATACGTGTTGTAATAGCAAATTATTGTAGATTTTATCTTTTCTAATAAGATAAAAAAAAACATTAATTTAAAGGATATTCAGAAAATTATCATTCATCAACCGCTTATTATGAGTCAAAGATTTTAATGTATTTTACTTATAGTTAATACAAACCAATTTAAAAATTTTTATCCACAGTGCATACTCTCATATATCGGAGCGCTGTCATTTGTAAGCATGTAGTAGTGAAATTCTTCGCTCTCGCTTTCTAATTCGCCATTACACCCACCTGTAACGAATTCGCCTTGCAAAATAGCCACTCAGACTAATTTCCAAAATTTAAATTAAATTCCCATGAAATATTTTATGCTATGTGTCAATACTCTTAAAATTGTATTTCGAAATTTTAAATTTGAAATTAATTAATTGCTACGTCTGACGGCTCCTTTAAATGGGTAATTGCAATTCAGTTGGTCATTTTTTCAGGATTCGAAATGACAATAATGCAGAAAATCCACGTAAAAGACGGCAAATAATATTAATATCAATAATTTGTAGGTGACACATATGCATGTCCCCGAAGGGCAGTAAAAGACAATTATTGATAAACACAAACTATGGAATTTAATGTGGCGAATTTTTTTTCAATTAATTTAAGGTCTCTCAGTTGCGTTAGTATTTTTTTTTTTCATTTAAAATGGAAATATTTATAGGCACTTGCGACATACTACAGAGTAATGTATGTATGTAAATTACCTTGCATGGATGTATTAAAAATTTTCTTATTTTTCATTAAAACAAATTTACTAGTAAACTATTACAACTCTATATAAGGCATCACATCACATCAATTTGGTTTTCGTGAAAAACATGATACCATTGAACAAGTAAGGAAAACTTTCGAATTCAGAGAGTTCTGCTCGGCGGATCTTCTTGACCCAGGACTTAAAAATGATATGTTATCAAACAGGCGATTCACTGTAAAAGTAAATGAATATATATATAAGAGAGAAGTACCCAATAATGGCAGGTGTGTTGCAGGAATTCCTACAAGTAACAATGTACATTTAGTTGTAGAGAAATATACATTTAGTTTAAATTTGATGCATTTTTTTAGCTATTGAAAAAGATTGCTTGGATTCTGCCCATGTAGCTGGTAATTATTCCAATACTTTAGTGGAATATTATTGCATTTCGGGTACAGCCATGTATATATGTATTGTAACTACCCTCGAAGATTTCCCAAATCCTTCGAGTCCAATCACTAGATTGCTAAATAATAGTCCAAGATTTGTTCGTTTGGTCTCTTAATCGTCAGGAATTTACCCAACGTTTATTTAGTCTTCAATAATTACAATTCTTTACTATACCCAATGGCTTATTTTACAATTCTTTATGACACACAATTATTTTCTGCTTCACATAGTTTATCCGTTTCTAAAAACACACAGCTCACAGCAATGTTAACTCCACCGTGTTTTCTACTCGCCTCTTCTTGTGAAAGCGGCTGCCGCCTGAAGATGACCTAAACATTCTGTTCGCGCGCTCAAGAATAGGCTGATTATTCGTTTGCCTGCGATAGCTGCTGCTGCTCCGTTTATCCTTAACGACGGGGAATTTCCTTTACACTGTCGACCCTTTTGTTTGTCCTTTGTACGGGTAATTTGCATCATACTGCCAATTCTTTTGTCTATCCTTTTTTTTTTTTTTGAAATCTCGTCACACTGCTACTCCTTTTGTCTGTCCTTCGTATTTGGGATTTCCGTCACAGTATAAAGTTTTTATATTACATTGCTGAACTTTTTTCACCATATCAGTATAGTTTACGCTGAATATTTCTTAACGAAAGATATTGTTTGTTTGATAGTCTGGATCTGAAATATCATCTGTACCAACGCATATTAAATCTTTCAGAGAGAATTTAGAGCTTATTATTTCACGCTGACTTCTGATGATGCGACGGTGCGTTGTTAGATTAGAGGATAAACCAAAGTTCTCTTTAAGGATATGGTTACATTTCCCCCCACATAATACTGAAGTTGCTTTATTAAACTGGTTCAGCATTTAAACTAAATTATGAATTTCACTCACTCTTTTCATCTGCGCAAACTAAATGAATTCCATTTCGGTTGAGAAGCCTTTCATACATACGTATGATTAATATTTGAAGTTCCAGCATTGTGTAAGTCGGTTTCCTTTCAATCGCAATTAACTAAGTGACACATGAGCAAGTTTCTCATCGCGGTCATTAGGGTGGTTTTTTGACAGGATTTTAGCTTCTTCGTACAAATATTCGGAAGGCCAATGTTCTAGTCGACCAACATTCAAAATTATAGAAAATTAATTAAAATATAAGTGTATTACTCACATGCATTAAAAGCTTCTCATAAAAATCCGATACGTTCGATTTCCTATTTGAATACTCTTTTCCGTTCTATTGTTGGGCTTTTTCCTTTCAATGGATCTAATTTTTCAGACTAGTAAATCAAGTTTATATGAGAGGTGTAAAAAAGATTCAAAAAACGTATGTAGGCATGAAGTGGTGATAATCTAAATTCTGATCGATCTGAACGAACTTCTCTTTGCATGCATTGCTCAAGATCATTTGTTTTTGCTGGTTTCACGTTACGTATATAACACCTTTGAGGATGACGTCTGATGACGAACCATCCACCACCAATAATAAAACTCTAAAGAAGTCCACACTTATGTTAAACATTCTTTTTTAAAGCCAAAAACACACCTTTGAAAACAAACGAAACAGTTTGGCAAAAAGAAAAATAATAAGAACGAAGGCGGCAAGGCTGTTTTAATCTGAATGATAAAACAAAGAGATTTGCAGATACATGCAACTAAAATGTACACCAAATAATCTGTACACTTTGGCGAATATTTTTAAATTAATTTTTTTGTTAACTTTGATCAATTTCTCAACTAAAAGTAAAATTTAAGGTTAATTTCGAATTAGTACTGACAAAAATATCTCTCATATATCTCCTACAGCTGTTGGGAGAAAATAAATGAGAGACACTGACATGTGTGAAATTATTTCATTCTCTAAAAACAGACAGAAATGTTCCTTTATTTCTCTTACTTCTGATGGGGGACAATAAAGGAAAGGTGCTGCCTTGTAGTGATAACTACTTCATTCTGATTTTATTTTGATATTTTCTTCTCTAATATATTATTTTAGATGCCTATCATACTTAAATAATTCTATATGTTTGTATGTATGTTAAAATGTATGTAAGCTCTTAACCTATGTAAACATCACTGTTTATTGTTAACAATTATATCCTTACGGATATACCGGTGAGCATATACATATTTATAATATGTAAATATAAGTGAATCTTATAATTGTATATACAAGCGTGTGCTCCATTTTTAAACGTTTACATTTTGCTTGATATTTCTTTAGCACTTAAGTAAAATATAAATACATGGTAAAAGTTATTTGAACAATTACTAAAATAGGCACAAATGTTACATAAATAAAATAAAGTAAACGCAACATGCCCAGAACTCGCGAATTATCATAATTAGTACTGAATACCTTTCTTTATAATATTTAAATATTCTATTTCCCAAATACTTTGCTTTTAAATAGTATTTTAATTTTTCTTGACGCCGTCACTTTCCTTTCGCACACACAGTAAATGAAAATTAGCTTCCTTCTCTGTCTTTTTCATTTATTCTTAAAAAGTCCCGTTATAGCGAAGTAAAAACAAGAATACATTCGAATAGATAGACCTATTATAAGATAGTGTCGATACATTTCTACCTAAAATTATGACTTTGATTTTTTTATTTTTGGCATAGCGCCGACTACTGTGCGACATCCAGATCGGTGCAGTGTAATCAATGTCCGACGATTCCACAATGTCTGTTAGCAGCAGGACAGTTCGTTCGTTTTCCCACCTCCCCCGCCCATTTGTACGAGCTGCGCAGTCCGCATGAACTTTTGAACTTTTTTCTTTATTTTCATTAATGCCGAGTCACAATAAGCAGGAATTTGTTAGGTGTCGAGAGCTAAAAAAAAGTTCAGCTGCAGAAAATTCATCAGCTGATTTTAAATGATTAATTTAATTTAATTTAAAAAACTGTTATTAATAATTAGTTGAGAGTGGACGAAATGTTTTTTCAAAATGAAAGAGGGTATCAATATGTCAAATGTGCTGAATGAGAGTTGAAATCAAAGCACAAACAATGCAAAGGCTCGTGAAATTTAAATTTCAAATCACAAGTTTTTAGAAACAATGGTCAAAAATGTCTTGACTCTCTAAATGGAACATTAAAATTGATTTCGGAAGGAAGCAGGTGACTAGAAATTTTGCCCGTTATTATTTTCATCACGAAAATTACGAAAACATTTCCCTACGACTGGAAAGAGTAGGAAGATTAATAGGTTTCAGACGCCTTGTATAAGAGGGAAGATTATATTAAGAGTCCCAAGGTAAAAAATAAAATTGTTTTTGAATAGACTCTATTTGGTCAGAGTAAATTTGATACCTCGGATTCCAAATTAATGTTGTGAATAAAGTTTTAATAAGTAAGGGTTCTTGAATTCTTTTGACCACCGCTTTACAAGTGCCAAAATATCTTCGCCATTGCTGACTGTCACACCAATGTGAATTCTGAAGTTCAGTTTAGGCTCCATAGTGATGATCAGGTCGACAAAACGGTGAACCCGTTACAAATAAGAGTTATCTATCGTATAAGTCAAAGTCTATACAGTTCGCCGGAAGAAACTCATAACTTTAAATTTTTTAAGATTTCGTAGCATCAGATTTATTTTGCTGCATTCAACCATGCTATTTAAGTCTGATTATAGCAAAACATTCATTTACCGAAGTTTAAGACTTATAAAGTTTTACATCATCCTCATAAATTAAAATTTTAGAAAATTTTAGACCAGAAAAAATATCATTTATTAATAGTGAAAACAGAATTGGCTATCATGAGGTACTCCTGAAGCAACTGTAATAATATGAAATATAATTTTTAAGCACTACTCTTTGAGTTCGGACATAAGGTATGAAGAAACCATTGTAAAAGTTTTGGATGGCAACCCTGTAAATCTAGTTTCTGGATAAGCGCACTTTGTCAAAAGTTTTGATGAAGTAGTGAACTCAAGTAAATTGGTAGTAGTAAATTTTCTTTTAACAAAACCATGTTGGCAATTCGATATAATGGTGGAGAATGAATGAGTGAAATGATCTATGATAAGCGATTCAAATAATTTTGGAATTGCAAATAATTTAGCTACATATACACAAGGCAGAATAAGTCTGCGTTCACTCACTGCATTAAAGTATTCAACTAAAATAGTTATGCATTTTAAAACAATCACTATTTTATTTTCACTTATTTTGAATTTATCGAGCAAAATTTTGTAGAATTTGAGTTGCGTCGTTCTGAGTTAACGGGATTTTAGTACCGCTACTTAATTAAGTTGAGCAGAAAAAGTGTGCGATCACTTTCAAAAACCGATGATTTGTTGCATTGAAAATACAAATTATTTATGTTTAATATTATTTTAAATGTTAAACGATAGTAATCGCGATTAGGAATAAGCTAAAGCGTATATAAATATAGGAGAAACTGATTATTTTTTTGACTACGGACCAAAAGCGAAAAGGAATAGAAATTGGCGAAAGGAAAATTGTCAATTGTTGGTTTGTGGCGGAATGGTAAAAGTTCGGGAAATCGCAAAAACGGTCCAGAGAATAACAAACAACTTCAAATAAACAAAATCTTAAGATTCTAAGCCACGTTCTGGTCGTCCAAGGAAACTGACGGAAAGAGAACCCACGTCTAACAACAAGCCAACTTTCAAAAATATTGCATTAAAGTACCAAAAGAAATTATGTCCAGATAGGGTACGAAATAAGAGTAAATCGTCTCAAGCGGATGACTTTTGCGAAGGAGCACTTAAACAAGCCTCCAGAGTTTTGGAATAAAGTTATATTTTCAGATGAGAGTAAATTTTGCACTGGAAAAGCAAAATATTGTACCTACATTAAAGCACGGTGGTGGAGGTGCTTTGATGTGGAGGTGCATGGCAGGTTCGACCCAACCTAACGACCCGAATACACAGCAGGAATTGTTAAGCTTTGTTTGTTGTATGTATATACAATATTCATAAACAACTGCGTAGGCCCCGCAATCGCCTGATCTTATGGGATGTACTAGGAAGAAATATTAGACAGCGTACTATAACCAGCAAGGAAATGCTTAGTAGCGCGCTTGAAGAGGAATGGGATGCTATAAGCCCAGAAGTAACAACCAAACTTGTTGTGTCAATGAAAACCCGCCTTCTAGAAGTAATTAAAAGGGGTGGATTCCAACAAGTTATTGACTTATTATATATATATTTTTTTAATTTTTAGCTTTTTGTTTCATTATTCTTGAAGTGAACGCAGTCTTTTTCAGTTTGTTTAATTATTGGTACTAAAGTTTGTGTACAGTTACTTTTTATGGAACTAAATAAAATAATGTAAAAAAAATTTATGAATGATTTATTGTTTTCGATTTTTCATAGTGCAAACAAAATATACTTAGATCAACGCAGACTTTTTCTGCCATGTGCATCTCGATAATCTAATCTAAATAAGTTTCTTTGAGCACTAGGTTAATAGATTTTAAAAGAGAAATGTATTGCAGATTGAGGAGGAGTATAACAGAGAATTAAATAAATATAAACCCTCTTCCAATTTGCATCCGAATAGATTGGAAAAATCACCGAATTAAAAACATGAGGTTTAAGCCAAATTCCAGTAAAAGGAATTACTTAATAATTTTGTTCAAAACTTTTGAGGTACAAGATAGTTAATTTAGAATTCAAGCCTCTAAAATTTTGATAAGAAATACTCAAAGATGATTTTATGTTCAGTTTTTTTTTTAACATTTCTTACAGATGAGATTTCAGCCAAATTATTATTACTTTTTGGTTTTTATTCGAATTCACGGACAAAAGCGATTTTAAGGGCAAAAAAATATCGCATTTTATTGCAAACACAACTGCAAAGCTTAACGTTTGCGTATCAATGAGTTAAAGCCATGTACTTATAGTCCGATCAATTTAGACATTCGAAGCTACTTAAATTCCCACCAAGCTGAAAATCGGTAGGATTGTTTAAAATACAACTAAATTATATTAAAATTAAAATTTGAAAATTCCCCATCTTTCCCCAAAAAGGAAAATTTTTATTAAAGGTCAAAGGTCAAAAAATGATTTTTTCGCGATTTTTAGCAAAATGGTAAGTTTTATCATAAAATACCTCAGACAAAAATTGTAGGTCATAAAATTATCTACAAAAAATTTATCAATACTTATTTTTCTACGAGCCCCCGTTTTTTGAGATATAACGAGGCCTGCTGAAAATATATTGGTAAAACAAGCTAATAATGATGCTGATGTATTGATAATTGAAACAGCAATAGAGCAATTCAATTTGACAATAGTTGTACTATTGTTATTGGTGATGATGTAGGCTTACTTTTACTACTCACTGCTCGAACTCCAACTGAAAAAACTATCTTCTTAAAACCAGGAAAAGCTCAACATCAATCAAATTTTATTTTTAGTTGTATTTTAAACAATCCTTCCGATTTTCAGCTTGGTGGAAATTTATGTAGCTTTACTCTTATTTTTTGGTCTAATTTGACCGGACTATTATGGCGATAAATGCTGTGCACTTTTTTCTATTTTTTTTAATAAAAAGGTCTTCATAAAAATGCATAAACTATTCGGAGGCGGCTTAGAATGAACTGTAGGTCCCTCCATTTGTTGGTAAAAAAAACGTCGAGACGCAAAACTGTAAATCGGAGAAGGAGCTCAGCCGAAAATCGCTTCACCGGTTACAAAGCGCCATGCTGATGTGCTGCTGGGTTCAGGTGGTGTGTATAAGTTATGATCGACATGAGCTTAATTGTCTTCGCTACTAGGGAAAGGGATGTCGGTTATAGTACCCAGTTCCCAGATATTGGGTATTTTTATAGTGGTTCATTAGTACAATACGATTCAAAAGATTCAATCTCTTATAGTACAAAAATGTTAAATATATTTTTATCCATATACTAATATCAACATACCAAAAATTTATACAAACGCATATAATACGTTAAATTAAACAGAGATAACACAAAAACATACATATAAGTAATTCATCAATTTTTAGAGAAATAATTATAAATATTAGTTTTGAAGTTGCTTTTATACATTTTGCTTCTAAGGGTAGTAGGTATAGGACTCCAAATTCGAATAGTATTGAGATGGAAAATTTAAATACAGCCACCGATAGATGCTCCGACTTGGAAACACATCCGTTTTCCATAAAGGTAAAGTGGCTCTTTTGAATTCAATAGTCCAAAAGGAAAGATACAGTTTCTGGCTTTTAAGAAATTTTAGAACCTAGACCGATTGTATGAGAAGATTTGGAGCCGAGATTGCTGTATGCCACCTCAGAAAAGGTGATAATTTCTTAAGTTACAATATACTTTGCCCACGACGAAATTAATGTGATCGATGCAGGTTAGGTTAGAATTAATAACAAAACCGATAATAGTTGCGCCACCAGAATATCTACAAATCAACCGAAGCTTTTAATTACGTATTGTCTTTCTACAATCAAAAGTGGTAAATTACAATCAATTTCAGTCAGATTTCACAATAAATTAATGCATATAAATATTATGGTTTCCCAAAGGGAAATTCGATGAAAAAAATCTAATTAAAATACATGTTATTAGACTATAAAATAACTTAGACAGGGGACATAAAAAAATGTTATAAAACCTGTTTTACTTAAATTATAAGATTGAATTTAAAACGATTGTAAGTGGTAATCAGAATTGATTTTTAACAATACCTAAAGTAATAACAATAATATTGAATTAAGATTCCTTTAAAGAATTACTTATTCAAAAATTTTGTGATTTTTAAAAAACCTATATTCATTGTTTTACATTTGTTCCCAAACCATAAGAGATCAATTAATTGCTAAAATAGTAAATATGAGCGAACAAACTAGAAAAGAATAGGCAAATCAAATATAAGGCCTGTTTTGAGCTTTAAATCATTTACAGTCGCCAAGTATTAAATAAAGTGTTCTATGGTTTTCGTGAAATCATTACCAGAATTCAATGGTGATGTCTGCTTGTATCGTGTTTGGCGCCCTGCAGCAAGTTTGCTTTTGAATATTATAGAGAAGGATCAGAAAAATATTATGTTGCAATATCCTTTGACAGGTTAATTCATCAATTCAAAAATACTATGACAGTGTTGAAAAACATTTAATGCTTCTATACACTTAATATAAGCGATCAAGGGAGAATGCAATGCGACGGCACGATTTCGCACATATGTACTATAGGTAATTTGGTAAGACCAACCAAACCTACAGTATCTAAAAGTAATATATCTCAGCGAAATCAAATTACACGTTTAAATAGTAGTACTGTACTATACCAATGAATGTAGATCCAGGCTCTTTAGATAGGCAAATTATGATTCCCAAATTGAAGTTTCTAATTTTGGAGGCGAACTAAATTATTTAAACTAAAATCTTCCCTGCCATTTATTACAAAAAAAAAACTGCGAATGGTCAGGAGCTTCACTTATTAGTAGATATAGGTACGTCTAAAAATTATATCAAGGATTTTTCATTCATTCGAGGAGTTAAATTAATTGAAAAGTCTTTTACTTTTTTAAAATCTATAAACGGACATAATTTAATAAATAGAAAATGTTTAATTAATGTACTTGATAATACTACATTGTTTTGTTTGCTAAATAATTTAAACTCTTTTGACGGTGTAATTGTATACGATTTTCTTACAGAAATTGAGGCTCGTATAGATATAAAAACTGGGTATTTACATTACCGCGGTGGTAAGATAGAACTTCAACATTTTCGTTGTGCTCGTAGTAAATTTCGTAAAATGATCGATATTTTAAATGCTTTCGCAGATTCAAATCGAGCTTTATCCTACAACACAAATTTGGAGGCTTCTATTCGAACAACTACAGATGAGCCAATTTTTAGTAGAAGTTATCCTTATCCTATATATGCCGTGGAATTTATCAATAAGGAAATAAAATATCTGTTAAAAGATTATGCCAGAAACTCGTACTCACCTTATAATTCAATCATACACGTTGTAACAAAAAAGGGTTTGAATGCAAAAGGAAAACAAAAGTTGCGTATGGTTAGTGATATCAGAACACTTAATGATAAAACTTTCTCTAACAGTTAATACCAGATATTTCTGTATTTTTAGCGAATTTAAATAAATCAAATTACTTTATAACTTTGGACTGAAATCTGAAAATCACCAGATTAATTCCTGTGAAAAAGATAAACAAAAACTGCTTTCAGTGTCAGTAATGGAAAATATGAATTTTGTAGTCTACCTTTCGGTCTAAAAAATGCTCCTAGTGTTTATATTGATGACATAATTATTTTTTCAAAACATGAAGATTCGCATATGAGGCAAGTAGACAAGATTTTGAGAATGTTATAAAAATCTGAAATGAAAGTTCCGTCAGAAAAATCAGAATTCTTTAAAACAAACGACTTTTTGGTTTTTAATTTCATGAATTGGATTACACAGTTGCCCTAATAGAATTCGTGATATTTTAAATTTAAAGATTCCAGAGACTTTCCGAAGCTGGCGTTCTTTTCTCAGCCTTACTGGATATTATCACAGATTTGTGAAAGATTATGCAACGATAGTTTAGCCTTTACCTTGCAATACTTGCGCGGGAAAAACGTACATGTTGGTACAAATATTATTAAAATAAAGTTTGATTCAGAGGACATATGGCTTTTGATAAAGTCAAGAAAATTCTAACATCAGAAGATATTCTCTTGCAATACCCTGATCTTAACCGATAATTTTAACTAACAACTGATGCTTCCGCAAATGCTTTGGGATATGTATTATCTCAAAATAATCGACCGAACAATGATTTTAGGTGCACTGTCCTCAACAGAGAAAAATTATGCAACGATTGAGCGTGAAATGCTGCCTATTGTTTGACCATTCAGGAATTCGTCATTATTTAAATGGCTTTAAAAACATTAAAATAATTACAGACCATATTCCCTTGTTTTCTCTATTTCCGAAAAAATCCCAATACGAAACTTAAGATATGGCGAGCATTTATAAAGGAATTTGCTTTGACATTTTTATTGCGGACAACAATATTTTCTTACATGCATTGATAAATTTTCAAAATTTGCCATAGTAAAACCAACTAAGACACGGTCTACTTTGGATGTGAACGATGCTCTACTAGAAATGTTACTAGTATTTCGGAATACAAATATAATAGTTTCAGATAATGAAACTACATTTCAGTCAAATATTATTAAAAATTTATTAAGAGATATTTTTTCCATCGAACAATTTTTTTATTCCGATAGTGAAACTAATGGTTGAATTGCGAGATTTCACTTTACTTTAATAGAAATTTCTCGACGTATTAAAGCACAGCAACAATTAATTGAAATAATAGTTTTAGTATTGCTATAAACTCATAAATACAACAATAGTATTCAATCTACTATTAATGCTAAGCCAATTAATATTTTTTTTTAATTGTTCAACTGAAGAAATGAGTTTAGTACGAAAAAGATTAATTAATAATCAGGTGCAAACATTAAAAATAATTAATAAAAAATAAAGAAATAAAAATATATCAACCTGGCGATAAAGTTTTTGTAAGAAAAAATAAACGTCTTGTGTTGTTGAAAAGGATATCGGCACTGTCGAAGGCCATCAATTTACAAAGATGTTTAGCTTAAAAACAATGTGCAAGGTGAAGCGCCGCGCTTTAAAAAAAAATAACCCTGGGCCTGACCAACACCGGCTACGTCCTGTACATAATTTTGCACAATTACCTTAATCAAGAATAAAATATGCTCGATGATTTCCAAAATCCTTCAAGTCCGATCATTGGATTGTTAAATAAAAGTCACCAACTATACAGTTTCTTATTTTATAAATGCCCTTTTAGTACTCAGTAATTCACAATACAATTCACAATTCACTTCACTATTTAATTTCACTTGTATTACAATTTGCACAATGTTCTAATTTTACTTCACAGTGATGTAATCAACAACGCGTTCACTTTACGACTGATTAGCCTTGCAGCTGCGTATCGCCCTTTTATACCGATCGACTGTTCGCAATGAAAGCCTGGAATAATCGAATAGTTCTCGATAACGAAGGTTCTCGTTTTACACTCTAGAACATGCCAGTTATCGGCTTCTCTCTTTCATCTGACATTCGCTTACCATTTTCGCCACAGTATTGTGTCATTCGTAAAGAGAAAGATTTGATTATACTAGGCGGTTGGTTGCGAGCAACCGGGAGTTGTATATAAGGGCGATACACGAACTGCAGTGAAGGAGTAAGTAATCAGTCGTAAAGTAAACGCGTTGGTGATTACATTACAGTAAAGTAATAAAAACAGTACATTGTGAAAGTTGCATACAAGTGATTGTAAATAGTTAAGTGAATTATGAATTGAATTATGAATTACTGAGTAATAAAAGGACATTAAATAAATTCTTTATAAATAAAGAAACTGCAAATTAAGTTAGCGATTTTTATTTATCAATCCAGAGATCGTACCCGAAGGATTTGGGGAATCATCGAGGTTTAATCAGCAAGATCGTAACAATACAATCCTGTATGGAAGAGTATTTTTATTTTTATGCCCTATGGCAATACCCATTTGTTATTGTCTGACATTTCTATTGCAATTCGTGTCAATAAAAATATATACAAAGATTAAATTTGTTTTTTCTATTTAACAAATTAAAATAAGGGGAAATCTTTAGAGAGAGGCAAGGCACCTCTAGTTAGTCCCATACGAAACCAATGAATTAAACTTTTGATTAGTGCAACTTTTTTTTTTTGTATTGCCGCCAACCCACAAAAGGGTTTCACTTACAAATATTCTGCAGGGCGAAACCGCTATTGGACCGGCAAAGGGTTATTTTTTTGGGAAAATTTTAGTTTTCAGTCGCAGGCTTTCGGAAATAAATTGGGTATGGGGGGAAAGAGGAAGATCTCCAGATTCTAAAACTAACTTTCTTTTTTCTAGGAAACTTATAGTTTTTGAGTATTTTAATTTTAAAGTTTGCAAAATTTAATATACAATGACATCAAAATTGATGTTTCCGTATTGCTAAAATAGCAAATTAAAAATACTGTGCAAGGCGAAGTCGATGTTGGTTCGGCCGTAGGCCGCCAATTTACAAAAGTATTTCACTTAAAAATATTGTGAAAGGCGAAGCAGGTGTTTGTTCGGCCCAGGGTTATTTTTTTTAAAGCCCGGCTTCGCCTTGCACAGTATTTTTAAGTGAAATACTTTTGTAAATTGGCGGCCCACGGCCGCGCTTTAGAAAAATAACCTTAGGTCGAATCAAAATAGGCTTCGCCTTCGAAACACTTCGATATGATGATAACCTTCTTTAATAATAAAAAAAAGTAAAGAATGTTTTATAAGTACATATGTTTAATTGCCTCGATAAATTTCACAAAACTCTGCGAAATTCGCGGAGTTTTTGTAATTGTCTTTGACAAAATACATCTTTAAAATGCGCCATTGGGACTCAATCTTTGAAATTTATAGGTTATTTTACAAAGTACGGCAACATCTTCATGATTAGACTGCAACCATTTTTAAGTGTGCATCTGTTTTGATTATAATATAATTTGTTAATTTTGATTTAAGTCGCATTTCTTATTAATTTAAACAAAATAAGTGAAAATAATTTATCAAGTGGAAGTAATATACGCGTTGGTTAAAAGAAAGTTGAAAAAAAGTGAAATTTTCATAAGGAAATGATACGAAAAGATTGGCAATTGTTAACAACAAATAACTTGTGAACTATAATATTTTTAAATTTTATTTCTTAAAATATTGGATAAAGACATCCTTCTGATCATTCCTACAAAGTTTCATGACGAAATTGCTTTTTTTTATTATAATATGAAGTGCGACTGAAAACTAAAGCTCAGCCCATAATTGTTTTAATTAAATGCGTTTAATATGATAAAATTTGTGAAAATGCAGCGTAAATAGCAAAAGTGTGAAAATATGCAAATTTTGCTAAACCATTGTAGAAAAAGTACTGCACTTAAAAAAATAAAACAAAAAGTGAACAAAAGTTTAATTCAATGCCTTTATAAAATATTTAATTCGTTCCACGCGTTTAGATACAATAATCTGTGAAAGTGAGATAAAATTCTAAAGCCAACCCAAAATAAGAATAAAAAATAATAATAATACTTGTAATCGCATGTGAACACATAAAGTGATTATGAAACATAAATCGCGTGTTACATTAGAATTTTATGATAAACTAGCGGATCCCAGCGTGCTTTGCTAAACGTATAAAATAAATCAAGAATTTTCGATTTTTTTTTGGAAAAGGAAATGGAAAAAATTAATTTAAAATTTTTTTCAAACTTTTTCCTATAAATTTTTATAAATTTTTTTTCATTATTATTTTTTTCACTCTGGCTCTCTCTTTCAACACCACATACAACGTAATGTAAGCGTATTTTGGAATTTGACATGTATTTGTTGTTGTTGCATACATATATTTTGTATGTGTGGCGACCAATGTTTACTAAAATGGTCATATCTCTGGAACGGCTGCGCTAATCTGAATGAAAACTACATATTTACCATCTACTAGTATCTCTTTGTAACTCCTCAAAATTTGGTGCACATTGATCTGGTGGTTCTCAAGTTATAGACGTTCATCAAAATTTGCATGGATTTTTATATATATATAATAATTTAACAATATTAATAAGTAAATTGTAACAAATAAACGTAAATAACATTCCAATTTATAAAAGATCCTTTTAAAAAATATATTGAAGATTTAAACATGTTTATAAAGTGCAAATCTTCTGTTTTAAAAAAACTCAAGGTCTGCGATGGGATTGGTTTTCAGTTTTCGAAAGCGGGTCGTACCCCCTACCACACTCTCATTCAATTTCCCCAAGGTATGGAGCCATAATGGAGATGTTTCCCGGTCAATATTAAAGCATAAGAAAAAAATTCTAAAAAAAAAATTACTTCGGGGAATGATTATCATTTTTGGGGCAGGTATGACCTAGCCTGGAACACCCTCGTAAATTTTCTTTGATAAAATAAAATGAAATGATAGAAACCCGCCGTGTGCCCTGGATAACAACAAATAAAAAATTGTATAAAGAGCGACTAAAGTTTCGCAAGTAAGCTCAACAGATTTTAAAAATTTATCCTAACAACTAAGCTGTGTGACTCCCAAAACTGTAATAATATTACAATGATATACAAACGAATTGAATTCACACTAAAAATGTCTATATGGTGAATTTTCATATTTTGCTAATTAGCCAGCTATGAGCAATTGCACAATTAAAATTGTATTTTATACTTTCCTCAATTTACAGTGTTTAATATGTTTGTAGAACTTTAGTTATTAGGTTAAACACTATATTAATTTCCGCAAGCAGTGTAAACAATATCACAAGTTCTTTAATTCAATTACTCGCTGCTTATATTCAGAGTACATTGCATTCACCAGTTTATCGAACAGAACTCAAATGCAACCTGTGGTGAATTTCTAGTTTGCCGGGTCTTTGTTTACAAAATTACAAAATACACTTTAAAATCCTTGAGATAGGAATTCTTAAGTTCCGAAAATGAAGCACGTACACGTTGCGGAAAAACCTTTTTACGATGTATATTACATACAGTTAATATCCTTTCCAACTATTACATAGACTCACACGGCCTTGTCGCAAGTTGACCACATAAATATATAAATGTTTACATATGGACGTATCTACATAGGCTACCTGATGGTTTGAGAGAATTCGCTTTGGCCTAATATAGAAAATGCATACACTAATTCGCCCTATGAATGAAAATTGTGCTGCCATTTTACTCAAAATAGATAAATGTGTTACGATCTTGCTGATTAACCTCGATGATTTCCTTAATCTTTCGGGTACGACCTCTGGATTGTTAAATAAAATCGCCAACTTAATTTGCAGTCTCTTTATTTATAAAGACTTAATTAATGTCCTTTTAATTATTCGGTAAATCACAATTCAATTACAATTTACGTTACTATTTACAATCACTTGTATACAACTTTCACAATGTACTGTTTTTATTACTTTACTGTAATGTAATCTCCACGAGTTTAATTCACAACTGATCGCTGACTGACTCTCAGCAGTCGCATGTCGCCCTTATATACTTGTTTGCTGCTTGAAAACGAAACCCTCGGAATAATCGCGTCGTTACGATAATCGCGTCTCGTTACCATAATCGTCTCGTTTTACGCTCTAGAAAATGCCAGTTGTCGGCTCCTCTCTTTCATCTGTCATTCACTTCGCATTTTCGCCACACTGCCCTCCACCTAAGTCTGATCGTCTCGATCAGACATATTCGCTGTTCCAAACGCAGCAAGCGTCTCTAGGTGGGCCACTTTCATCTTGCTTCCTGGGCTCCCAACATTCTGGATTCGATACACTGCGTCATTTAGCCGTTTGTTTACCTTATATGGACCTTCCCAATTGCATTGAAGTTTTGGGGACAAACCTCTCTTTCGTTGTGGATTGTACAGCAACACCAAATCTCCATTTTGGAAGCCTTCGGAGTTCATCGCCTTGTCATACCTGGCCTTCATTTTGTCACTCATAAATTGAGTTCGCTGCCTCACAAGAGCATGTATCTCTCTTAACTCTTCCTCGAGAACAGTAGACGCTTCCTTCCCAATTCTTCTCGCATCACCAGTTATTCCAAATTTTAAATCGCTGGGCAAGCGAACTTCACTACCAAACAGTATCCTGGCAGGTGTTTGACCTGTTGTTTCATGCACTACGGACCGGTATCCCATCAGGAAAAGCGATATGTGTACATCCCAATCATCTTGATTCTTGTCCACTACTTTCCGCAAGTGCTCTTCCAGGGTCCGGTTGAATCGCTCTACCATGCCATCTGATTGAGGATGCAGGGCTGTCGTTCGTGTTTTCCGAATACCAAGTATCTGGCACATCTCTTGGAACACCGCCGCTTCAAAGTTTCTTCCTTGGTCTGAGTGCAATTCTATAGGCGCACCGTATCTGGTAACCCAATTGTCAGTGAATGCATCCGCAACTGTTTTCGCTTCCTGGCTTGGAATTGGGTAGACCTCAGGCCATTTACTAAAGTAGTCCATAACCACAAGAACGTATTTGTTTCCTCGTCTGCTCATATGGAATTTACCGGCTACATCCATGGCAACCCGCTCAAATGGTGCACCTGAGTTATACTGCTTCATTTGCCCATGACTTCGTGACTTTGGCTCTTTAGCTGCAATGGACTCCGTGCAATTAGCAATCCACTCAGCGACCGATTGACGACAGCCAACCCAATAGAACCGCTGCTTGATCTTCTCCAGCGTTTTTGTAATGCTTAGGTGCACTCCACTAGGACCATTATGGAATTCCTTAAGAACATCCGGAATTCTTAACCTCGGAACTAATATAAGCTTCCGAGAGCACTGGCCATCTTCACTTTCCCATACTCTATGCAAACAGCCAGATATCAATTTTAAACTGTTCCATTGTGCCCAGTATGCTTTCGCGATGGGACTTTCCGCTGCCATTTGTTCTTTACTTGGCCGTCTGTTCACCTCCTATCCGTGCATTACCAATTCCAAGTCCGGATCTTCTTGCTGACATTTCCTTAAGTGACTTGCCTCCCACTCTTCTGCTGATGTAACTGTCATTAGCCGGACGTCTATTATGTCTTTCTTACCCTCGGCTTTTGAACAGTGCTTACATTACAAACTACATGGTAGACGGGACATAGCGTCAGCATTTCCGTGCGTATTACCCTTGCGGTGCTCGATGGTGAAGTCATAACTTTGCAGCCTCTCAATCCGCCGTGCAAGCTGCCCTTCGGGACTCTTGAACTGTAGTAACCACTTTAGCGCTGCATGATCCGTTCTAACGCGGAAATGTTGACCATACAGATATTTGTGGAAGTGTTTAATGCAATCCACCAACGCTAATAGTTCTCTCCGCGTTACGCAGTAGTTCCGCTCTGGTTTCCCAATAGACCGGCTATAGTAGGCAACTATCTTCTCCTGCCCATCAATCACTTGCGAAAGTACCCCTCCTATGCCATAACCACTAGCATCTGTGTCCAGAATAAATGTTGCACCTGGAACCGGGTACGCTAGCAGAGGTGCAGTGCATAGTCGTTTTTTTAAAGCTTGGAAAGCATCCTCTTGTTCAGTTTTCCACTCGAAAGATTTATTTTTCCTTGTGAGTTCATGGAGACTATGAGCTACGCTGGCGAAATTCGGAACAAAGCGACGATAGTAAGTACACAGCCCAAGGAAACTTCTTAATTCATGCAAATTTCTGGGTCTCGGCCAATCCTTCACTGCTTCTATTTTTTCCTTCGCGGTACACACGCCCTTCGTGGTTACTTGATGGCCTAAGTGATTCACCTCCTTCTTGAATAAAGAGCACTTCTTGGACTTAGTTTAAGACCAGCGCCAGTTATTCTCTGGAAAACTTCTTCCAAATTACTCAGATGTTCGTCGAAGCTCTTTCCCAATACGATTATGTCATCCAGATACACGAAACAGGTCTTCCAGTGTAGCCCTTTGAGCACATGGTCCATTAATCTTTCAAAAGTGGCAGGAGCGTTGCATAAACCAAATGGCATTACCGTAAATTGCCATAGACCGTTGCCAGCACTAAAGGCTGTCTTCTCTTTATCTTCTTCACTCACTTCTACTTGCCAATACCCGCTCTTAAGGTCAAGTGTTGAGAACCATTCTGTGCCAGTTAAGGAGTCTAGTGTATCATCGATCCTGGGCAAAGGATAGCTGTCTTTCTTTGTAACATCATTTAATCTCCGATAGTCCACGCAGAACCGCAACTGGCCATCTTTCTTCTTCATGAGTACCACCGGAGAGCTCCATGGACTTGCCGATGGTTCGATAACATCGCTTTCGCTCATTTCCCTAATTATTTGGCCAACAGCGTCACGTTTGGCTAGTGTCTTGGTCTTGCGTCACCAGTATCAATGCTATGCTTCACTACGTTGGTCCTGCCTGGTTTGTTGCCATCCTTGTCGAATATGTTGGAGTATTTACGGATCATCTGGCTGGCCTTGTGCTTGTACTTGTCTTTCAACCCTTGCGTCCATGCATTGATATCTTCCTCCATCTCCTTGCTGCCAATAGAGTCGATTCCAGACGAATCATTGCTGTTAATAATGGCTTCTACCTCTTGACATTGCCCTAATACAGTTCCACTAGGAATTTTTACTGATGATCTGAAGTCATTTAATACTCTCACTGGGATGCGTCCATTCTTTCGTGTCTTAGCCAGGGTTTTTCCAATAAGTAAGTCCAGTGTAGAATTTTGTGCTGCTTCGACAACCCACAATTTGTTTGTCCCACAATCTCCATTAATTTTCGCCCAAACAACTGCTTCTGACTTCGGTGGAATCAGTTCACTGCCTTCTAAGACCACTTGTTTGCTGCTGTATGTGAAATCATAGCCAATGTTTAGTGGTACTTCCATGTTCTTATACTCCATAACCTTGTTATTCAAGTCGATCTTGATACCTTCATTCATCAAGAAGTCCACTCCTATGATTACCTCATCCACAATCTGCGCGACTATAAAACTGTGTAACACCGTCACATTCCCGAATGTTACCTCACAGGTTACTTCTCCCACTACTTGGGTATCCTCACCAGTCGCCGTTTTCAATATTGCTCCAGGTAATGGTCTCACTTCTTTAGCGATCAGGTCAGTTCGAATGATGGAGTGTGATGCGCCCGTATCCACTGTTAATATTCGCGCTCGTCCACCCACATATCCACCAATAGTAATGTTGCTCGTTTTTCTACCAATTTGCGAGACGGAGATTATGGCATTCAACCAACAAGCCAGCATACGCCCTTTTAGACTGGCTCGTTTTAGTTTAACGACTGAGAAGTTGATGGTTTATCCTCCTCAGCCTACCGTTTGCGCTGTCCTTCCTGTATGCTGGAACCCGTTTTGCATTCGCGTGCGAAGTGACCAGGCTTTCCACATTTAAAGCATTTCCCAACCTGATTCTTGCCACCAGAATGATTCATTCCTTCTAACGACTTCAGAGTTCTCAATATTTCGGTCATCACATCTGCTGTTTCAACCTCCACTTTATTGACTTTGTATGCTGGTCTGCTTATGAGTGCCGCCGTTTCACGTGTTTGACCATACGCTACTGTTTCAGCGAATGTTAACTTTGGATTCGCATATGTCTCTCGCTTGGTGTAAACGTCTTTTATGCCGCTGATGAATTTTTGTATTTTCACCCTTTCGAGATGCTCACCCGATGCGTCTTCGATGGCTAAATGAGCCAATCTCTCAATTTCCGAAGCATATTCCTGTTGGTCACGCTTTTCTAACTCCATCTGGTAAATTTGTCTACCATAGCGTCTTTCCAGGGCTCGCATCAATCCGTCGTAGTCATTTCTCTCATAATCAGGTACAGTTTGCAAAAGTTATGCCGCAGGTCCTTCCAACGCAACGAATAGTGCAGCAGATTTTTCCCCCATGCTCCATTTATTTGTTTCAGCCGTCTTCTCGAACTGGAGCTTGAAGACTTGGAAGGGAATTTTTCGGTCAAAAGATGGTGTTTTTACCTTGGGAGCGTTCACTGAAGTGGTTGGACGATTTAACTGCAAATCCCGGAAACGACCTTCCAATGTGTTGACTTTGGCTTCAATTAACTCTTCCATTTTTTCTTGCCGACCTTCCAATTTCTTCACTTTGGTCTCAATTAGCTCCTCTATTTTGTTTTGTCGTTCCTCGATTTGATCCTGTCTTTCCTTAAGTTCCGCATTGTCTCTCACCAGATTTTGCTGTATTTGTGCGATTGTTCCTTCTAATCCATTAAACTTTGCATCCATCTTTTGTGATATCTTGGCATCCTGTGCATCCAATTTTTGTGAAATTGCAGCCAGTAACATGTTCATGTCAATACCCGCAGATGAGCTAGGAGCCTTTTCTTGAATCTTACTTGATGGCTGCTCTAACTCCTTCGCAGAATCAATAGCCTCTTCCTTGTCAACATCCTTCAAGGATACATCTTCATCCTCGCGACGGAATTCGTACTGGTTCAAGTCGATGCCTTCGACTTCTGTTGCTTCTCGCAGTCTCGATTGCAGCTCTGCCTTATTTCCTGTTGTAGACAATCCTCGCTTTGCCAACTCCTTCTTGAGAGGAGGTATCGTCAAATCTTGAATCTTCACCATTTTTCAATAATTATCCTTTGGAATTTATTTAACAATCCCACTTCTGACACCAATTGTTACGATCTTGCTGACTAACCTCGATGATTTCCCAAATCCTTCGGGTACGATCTCTGGATTGTTAAATAAAATCGCCACCTCAATTTTCAGTTTCTTTATTTATAAAGAATTTAATTAATGTCCTTTTGATTGCTCAGTAATTCACAATTCAATTACAATTTACTTTACTATTTACAATCACTTGTATACAACTTTCACAATATACTGCTTATTACTTTACTGCAACGCTTTTAATTCACGACTGATTACTCTTGCAGTCGTATGTCGTCCTTATATACTTGTTTGCTGCTTGAAAAACGAAACCCCTAGAATAATCGCGTCGTTTACGATAATCGTCTCGCTTACGATAATCGTTTCCGTTACGATAATCGTCTCGTTTACGCTCTAGAACATGCCAGTTGTCGGCTCCTCTCTTTCATCTGTCATTCGCTTCGCATTTTCGCCACAATATATACCCAACAAAAACGCTATAAGAAATACCCCATCACATTCACAAAATATTGAACCGATTTTTTAATTTAAACCACTATTATTACCCAAATTCCAACGTTCTGGATTCAAAATGCGTCGCCATCCAAATGGTTAATAATTTTGTACGGGCTTTCTCTGTTGCAAAGAATATGTGATACAAAATTTACTCCTTTATGTTACCTTTGGGCCTCGATTGAGATTTCACACGCAAGTTCAAACTACAAGACCGAGACTTAACAATCAGCTGTTGTTGCAAAAATCGAGCTACCATACACAATCCTCCAAAAAATTATTTTGAAATTAATGCATTTTTTATTTACACCAGAAGTTATTATTCCTAGTTAAAACAAATGTTTATTAAACTAGTCTTTGCTCCGGAAGGAAATGAAGTCAATGCTCACATATAGTTAAATAATTTAGAAAATTTTGATTGGTGCGTTCAATGCGCAATTTATGAGGTAATTTTATTAAACAAATAGTAGTAAATAATTAAAAAATTTATTTTTTAATACACAAAAACACTAATTATATCATACATCAACATTAAATGCGAGCTTATACTATTTTATTTACGTAATTCAATGTAGATTCGTAACGTTAATAAAAAATTTTATTAGATAAGAAATTAACCAGTCCGATCAAATTTTCAGTAACTTCTTTAAAATTGAAATTTAAGACTTCGAACGAACACGAAGATAATGCGCACATATAGTTTAAATTATTTTCAAAAAAATTTCTTTTTGGGTACGTTCATTGTGCAATTTATGGGCAATTTCATTAAACACATAGTTGTAAAAAATTAAAATGTTTAATAGTTTCTAATTTAGAAGTTAACTGATCCGATCAAAATTTCAGTAACTTCATTAAAATTGGACTTTAAGAGCATGCTAAGTAAATAAATTAACTAATTAATAGCGGAACAGTATACAACAATTTTTGATACAATTATACCCAACTATAATTTAGTCGTAGTGGCATCGTTGGCAAATGCTATAAAAAAAATTCACATATTTCAGCAATCTCACAATATAAAATTTTCGTATCATATATGTAGGTTACTCATAAATTTTTATTAAGTACTGTAAATTTGTGTGTTAAATTAAGAACAAATATTGTTTGTATTTGTTGAAGCCAAATATTTGTCAATCCGCAACTTACGATTTTTACCATCGACGGCAAGCTGAAAAATCTAAAAAGGATGTTCAGCGAAAAAATCTATTGAAAAAAGGGAAACAAAACTTCTCGTTTACTGAGATTTGAACCCGAGCCAACAAAATCAATTTCGAAGCAGCATAACCAATCCCCACAGACCACTTTAAAAATAGGTCATCTAAATAGCTAATTGATGATGACTTGACGGTAAATGCAGACAAAACTTCGATTTTGTTGAATACAAGTGTACGACACATATTCTTTCTTTATTTTCCAAATCTTTCGGGTACGACCACTGGATTGTTAAATAAAAGTCACCAACTATGTTCGCAAGTTATTTATATTATAAATAATTTATTAAATGTCCTTTTGTTACTCAGTAAATCACAATTCAATTACAATTCACTTTACTATTTACAATTACTTGAAATACAACTTTCACAATGTACTGTTTCTTATTACTTCACTGTAATGTAAGCCCCAACGCGTTTACTTTACAACTGATTCACTTACTCCCTCTCCGCAGTTGTATGTCGCCCTTATATATCATTCGGTTGTTCGCAGCCAACCGCCTGGAATAATCGAATCTTTCTCTTTTCGAATGTTCTCGATTTACGCTTTAAAACATGACAGCTATCGGCTTATGACAGAGAACTTAGAATAACGAGAAGGACCAGCGCGTGCCGATTACCAAATTGTACCGCTGGCTCGTGTTATGAAAGCGTATTTCACCATCGCTATTTTGAAGCGTATTTCACCGCTAACAGTGAGTGAGACATTTTCTCTCAGACCAACTAAACTCTGCACACATTCCGTTGAGAGAAATCATGCAATGTTAAGTCGACAGGTGCATGTAAATATGTATGATCTAATAATTTTGATTAGCATCTATTAATATATGTATGTAGATTTGTATTATATGTTGCAATTTGGAGCAATATGGAATAAAAAATTTAATAACAAATAACTACTTCATTTACTTATTATTGTGGACAAAATTTTCTTTCCCAAATGATTAAATTCTATTAAATGTGGAGACATATATCAAAAAGTAAACAAATCAAAATCCATCAAGTCATTTTAGCATGCATTTGTATGCATTTATGAGCGTACAGATATATAGCGTAAAAAATCAAGCACGGCCGCATATATACATTCATATACATAAATTTTTACGCACCCAAATTCATATTTACGCGTATGTTTACAAACAAACTCGTACACACGTCTATCAAAAAATACTACGCATTGCAAAATTACAACAACAACAAAATACCAACTCCCCTCGCGTGTCTATTCCACAAACCAAAAACCAAAAATTATAAATTGAAGAAATTGTGTTTTCAATCGACAATTGTAAAACACACTCTCGATAATGCGAATCAAATTCATTACAATTATCAAACACAATGTTTTGCAAAAATACCCCTTTAGCTTTAAATAAGAATTTTTAAATTAAATTTGTGGTTCATATTTCGAGAAAACCTAAGATTTAGTAGAAATTTGAAATCGATGAGGGATTACTTATGCAAAAGTAATGTAGCTAGTTGCACATTTCAAATAAAAATTTGATACGAATATTCCATGGAGTGAACTTTTTTCTTTATACATAATTACCAAGCGAATAATTAAATAATAATAATTACTTAATACGTATTTTAATTATGAGTATGAAGGTATATGAAAATATTTCAAAAATGTTTAATTAAGATTTTGAATAAAACCTTGATTTAATTATATAACAATCAATTTATAAATATATCTATGTGATAATTAACTTGTGATGGAATTATTGCTGGCACACAGAGTTCACTGTATCTGAATTCATACACCAAAAAGCGAAAAAATATTAAATTGACTTGGATTGAATTGGAATCATCTTGGGCAATGTTGCCATATTTCGCTTGCCAATTTTCTTTCCTGAACCAAATACGAAATATTTTTAAATTTTAGAATTTTAGCATTTTTCAATTCAGATATTGTGGACAAAATGCATGCGGGAAGGCAAGAAATTCTCGCTGAACATTATGAGATAATAGGGAACCAGCAAATTTAGCAATGTAATGTCGCATTTATTTCATTTTATTAGAAGAAGTCCGGCTTCTCAAGGAATATACATAAGTTAAAAATGAATAAATTAATAATGCTATTGCTGTTTTTCCTTAAAAAAACTTTTCCTTAACATATTGTTGTGAATATTTTTGTAAAATCAGAATATATTAATATTATTCTCATGTTAAAACTTTCAGTTTGAAATAAAACTTGAATACAAATGATAAGGTTATAAAAGCAGTTCGATTACTTATGTAGGTATTTGTAAGGTTAATTTATTATAAATATATTTTCAGTTTATGTACTTTAATTTGGTTAAAGTAATTTTATTGTTGTTACTATGTAATTTTAATTTATGAATTTAAAAAAAAATTTGTTTGTAAAATCATTATATAAAAATTGTTCAAGTAGAACACTTCCAGTTTCAAAAATTTAATTTAGCAAGAATTAAATTAATTATTTAACTACATGTTCAACAATGAAAAAGGGGCTTTGAACCTCAAAACTCCTTTACGCGTTCGCGACTATTGCTACACATTTCGCAACCATATTTGTTGGCATGGTTATGCAGGGGGATGTGTGCGGTTATTTTATGAATGAAAATGTTTTTGTTGTATTTTATTAGAATTTTAAACTTCTGGATGAGAGAAGCGTTTTGAGGGAAAGTGTAGGTGAAGCATGTTTTTATGTAAATAATGTGTTTGTATATGTTTACAAATGCGTGCATATACATATGTATAAATTTTTTTTGGTACATTTTAGTATTTTATATATATATATATATATATATATATATATATATATATATATATATATATATATATATATATATATATATATAAGTTATATCAACGCAAGTTGATATCAACAAAAAATATATTTTTTGGAGCTGGTTGGCTCCTTTCTTTATTGAATTCAAACTAGAACTAACTTACAAAGCTAATTATTTCTTAAAGCTAGCTTACTCTGACGCCGCTCTGCCGTTGATTCTGCTGTTGTTCCGCTGACAGTGCGGTTCCCACCGATCGCTGCATTCCTTGTTGTTTGTTTGCTGTTTTGCTGACGGCGTGGTTCCCACCTGCATTCCTGGTTGTTTGTTAGGTGTTGTATTGCGTTATGAAATTTGCACATGCAGGTGTGTCGTTTTGCACATGGGAATTTGTTGTCGAACCGAGGTTCTGTGCATGTGTCGTGCTAACAGCTCCCCCCCTGAAATTCAAACGTCCGCGTTTGAAGTGCTGGGTTTTGCAAATACCTGGTTAATGCCTTCTATTGCTGTTTCGGTTAGTTCGATGGTTGGTTTTTTATCGACATTTTTCTTCGAACATATTTTTCGCGTAATTATTACGCTCGGAATTAGTAGAATTGTGATGAAGCTAATGCTAATGGCGTGCTTTACTTGATTTGCCGATTCCGCATGGCCGATTTGTTTTATATTGTCCAAGTTGATTTGTTTTAGCATTTGTAGGGACAATATTTCTTCGGTATTGTTCGTTTTTAAAAAGGGCTGAAGTATAGCTGGCAGGGGATTGCTGGTTAGTCTGGCCTTGTTGGAAAATTCGTTTCCGTTAACTTTAACTGTATCGTTATTATAATGGATTAAAAAGGTGCCGTTCAGGGGTGTAAAATTTTCGTCAATTTGGATCTTTCCTTCGAAATTATTCAAAAATATTATGTCTGGTGCTACTTCTTCGATTTCGGGGATGTGTTGGCTGTTGGTTACGGTGCAGTTTGGCGGGCGGCTTCTTAACAAATTACTTATACAATTATCCTTACTAATATCTGATATACTACTTCTAGCACATATTTGGAGCGAGTTATATTTCTTACAGGGTTTGATTATGCCATACAAGGTTTTTTCGCAGTCTAATATTGTATTGAAATTTATTTTATTGATAGCATTATTTTTTTTACTGGTCTTACATCTATTGTTTTACATATTTGGGATCCTACTGTGGGTAAGGTTATTATATATATTATCAATTTACTATTTGTAGCTATCTTTGCTTCGGAAAATTCTAGAGCTTCATCTAAGTTAACAAAAGGAATATCATCTTTGTCGAAAATTTGTTTGGCAATATTTATTTCTTCACTTGACATAATGTAAGAGTTTATTATATTGGCCTTTGCCCAATGTATCGCGTAGGCGATATTTATTATTTCCTCTTTTAAGATTTCCAATTTATATTTCAATCTTAGAAATGCTTCTACTCCCCTGTTTTTATCCTTTTGCAACTCTTTAGTAATATTGTTTGTAATGTTAGTAATTTCGTTTATTTTTTCGATTGTAAGTTTATTAATAAGGATCTGATTGTTGTTATTTTCAAGGACGTTATTTAGTTTGTTTATAACTCTTTCGTGATCCTCGTGATCCGGGTTTCCGGCAATCCATTTCCATGCACTGCCGATGAAATTAAGGGATCGTTTGGATCGGCTTTCTATTTTCAAATTATTCAGGTGGATCCGTATTTGGGATATAAGAAGGGATATGAATGGGTAGTTTGGATTTTTGAAGAGCTCTTCAATATGTGCCCTGGATTCGATATCTTCCAGGATGAAGTTGTATTTTTCGATGTCGATTTCATGTATTATCTTAAATGTTCCGGTTTGTAGTTTGGCTGTCCCTCTTTCTATCGTGACTAGTTGCGCGTTAGAATAGTCCAGAATTTTTACCTCGGCGAGGCACAGTCGCACCAGTAACAGTCTGCAACAAGATATGTCAAAAAGCGTTAGTTTCGTATTCTGCTCTTGTGTATGACCTGTCCTTTCTCTGTTATAACTGTACTGTTTCTGTCTTCCCTAACTATTTCCTTATTATACGGCTTGCTTAGTTTAGTACCTAATCTTCTATTTTTTTTAACGTAAATTATCTGTCCTGGTAAGTATGTCTTAATTTCGTGTTTACCCTTGTTGTGGAGTTCGATATCCTTTCTTTGTTTCAGGGCGAGTTTCTGTAGATTGTTCTGCCGTGTCCTTTCAATGTCCTCTGGAGTAAACGTCACGTTTCTGCAAAAAAACAAGTCTACCGGTCTCTTCCCTGTAACTGTATGGATAGTGTGATTATACTCCGAAACCGATCTCTCAAGAAGCTCTTCAAAATTTCTATGTCCGCCGTTTTCCTTGATGCAACGCATTATTTCCGTCAATGTGGAGTGGAATCTCTCCACCTGTCCGTTTGCTTGGCTTCTGTATGGTGGTGTAGTGTAGACTTCGATTCCCAATTCGTCCTTCATCATGAACATAATTGAGTTGGAGTTGAGTGATGGCTCGTTGTCAATTACCACTATCCTTGGGACGCCGAAGTTAAACAAAATGTGCCTTAGGGGTCTCCTAACGTCTTCTATGGCTCTGCTGTCTAATATTTTTGTTACTGCATACTTTTTGAACTTATCCAAAGCGGTCATGACCCTTTTACCTTCTGTCAAAAAAATATCTATGTGTACTGTATGCCCCGGAAAAGTGGGTAACGGAGTCGCTGCTAGTTTCGGCTTATTAGGGTGTCTCTCGTACTTATTCTCTTTGCACACTGTGCAGTTGGTAATGAGTCGTTTAATTTTGTTTATCATTCCTGGGAAGTAGCTTTTTTCGAGAATCTGGATTTTATTTTCCTTTGCGCTCCTGTGCGCTCTCAAGTGTTCCCTGAGAATAACTTCTTCCTGCTCTTGTTCGCTGCTGATGTCGTTCACAATTTTTTGGGTGTATCTGCACTTGTAGTTGCTAAAATGTTGTGGGTAGATATTTTGAATTTTTCCCATTGTGCTTTCGCTCGTATGAATTCCATTGATCACCGAAGGGTTTAGATATCTCTTTAGCAGTTCTGTTAGGTTCTGTTCATTAAATTGTGGTTCTTCGATTATATGTCGATGAACGGTTGGGAAAACTATTCTAAATTGATAGGATGATGTTTCTGCCTCTTTAAGAAAAACTTGATCTTTAAAAACATTTACAGGTACCTCCGTGCACGGAATAAGGTTATGATTTGAGCTATCATCGCTATGAATGGTAGGGGTAAGTGAATTAATTTCGTTCGGTATCCTTGACAGTGCATCTGCCACTACGTTTGATTTACCCGGCTTATAGACCAATTCATGGTTATATTCCTCCAGTATTGCTTTCCATCGCTTCATTTTACTGTTTGCGTTTTTATGGCTAAGAGCGTACGTTTGGGGTTGGTGGTCGGTGGTCAAATAGCTTCTTAGCGTGTTTAGAGACCAGATTATAGAAAGCATCTCTTTCTCGTTGGTGGCGTAGTTCTCCTCCGTCTTGTTGAGTGTCCGAGAGATGAAGGTTATCGGGCGGTTGTCCTGCGATAGGACTGCTCCTATAGCAAAGTCGGAGGCATCTGTGGTAAGTTCGAAATCCTTTTCGAAATTTGGGAGGGGTAGGACTATGTCTCTTGAAATTAGCGTACTTTTAATTTTTTTAAATGCTTCTAATGCTTCTTCGTTTAGCTGAACGTCTATTCTTCTGGAGTTTCTTTTTGAGACGTGACCGGCATCTCCTCTAAGGATTGCTGTTAAAGGCTTAGCAATCTTCGAATAGTCTCTAATGAATCTCCTATAATAACCAGACATACCCAAGAAGGATCTCAACTCCTTTAGATTACGGGGAACTGGGAAATTTGCGACAGCCTCCACTTTTTTAGGATTTGTTTTTATTCCTTCTGAGCTGACGACGTATCCCAAGAACTCTACTTCTTGCTTGGCGAATTCGCATTTATTTAATTGCACTTTCATATTAGCGTTCTCCAAGGTTTTAAATACCAGTTCCAAATTTTTTAAGTGTTCTTCTTCGTTTCTTCCGAAGATTATTACGTCGTCAATGTAGACGTAGCATCGCACTCCTATGTGCTGCCTGAGAATATCGTCTAAAGCTCTCTGGAATGTTGCTGGGGCATTTTTCAGCCCGAAGGGTAGTCGAAGGAATTCATACTTTCCGTTATTAACGGAGAATGCGGTTTTTTCTACGTCTGATTCGCGTAGTGGTATTTGATGGAATCCGCTTTTTAGATCTATTACTGTGAACAGTCTATTATTTCCGAGGTTGGACAGGACCTAATTTCAGGGATGGGATATTTGTCTGGGACAGTCACCGAGTTTAATTTACGGTAGTCGATGACCATACGGTATTTTTCTTCGCCGGATGGATCCGGTTTTTTATTAACTATCCACACGGGTGAGTTGTATGGAGATTTGGATTTCCTGATTATCCCGTTGTTGAGAAGTTCTTCTATTTGACGTTCAATTTCCTCCTTAAGTGCCATTGGGTAGGGATAGGGCTTGGAATAGACTGGCGTGTCGCTAGTTGTACGAATCTCTCCCTTTACTAGGGTAGTATAAGTGAGTTTCTCATCCGGGTCGGAAAATAAATTAGGGCACCTCGTAATGATGTTTCTTATTTTAAGTTGTTGTTCCGCAGAAAGGTGTGGAGTATTTATGTTGACGTTGTTAACTTGCTGGGACACTCGTTGTTTAAGGGGGATGACGATTCCTGGGAAGATGGTCATCGTACTTTTCTCGGTGTCTATTATGGCTTTAAGTTTCCTCAGGGTATCATTGCCGATGATTCCATGGAAAGAGTTTAGAGGTGGAAGGATAAAGAATTTAATCTTTTCTATGGTAGGTCCGAAGATGTCTATGAATGTGTGGTGTGTTATCTCAATAGTACCCGCCACTGATTCTACCTTGAATGGTTCGTTCGGCAATGGATTTCTTATTCTAGTCGATTGTATGTAGTTTTTATTGGACCCTGTGTCTATCAGGAAGTCCACTGTGTCCCCGCGCCTTGTCACGAATTCATAGTAAGGAGCGAGGATGGCGTTAGTCTAAAAAATTAATTAGATCGGGTTCGGTTTGATTTTGCTCCCCAGAGGTGCGGTTAATTTGCCCCCCTGCATTTCCCTTTCCGTCTTGTGCTGTTGGATAGTATTCGTATTGGGGATAGGTATCGTAGATTTGATTCGGATCTGGGCGTCCTTGATAATCGTTTGTATTCAGTGGCTCTGCATTTGCGTGAAAGTTACGTTGCATTTTGTTAGGAGGGCGAGTGTATTGTGAGGAAAGGGGGCGCTATTGGGGTTGGGGTTGGGTGTTGTAATTAACATTGGGTTTGTTTTGATAGTTGACTTGCCCAGAGTGCAGGGAAGAATCTATCTCCATTGGGATTGGGGGTTTTGGCGGTAGGTTGGGACGGTTGTTGAAACCCGAATTGTATTGTTGTTGGGTACGCTCCCCAAAGTTCGCATTTGGCTGGAAGTTATTATGTGGGCGATTATTATGGTTTCCTTGATTTGGTTGCCAACGAGGATTCGTGTTAAGCGATCTATAGTTATTGTGATTTCCGTTTCTTACGTTATTGTTGTTATTATAGTTATACCGCGGTGGGGGCACCGAATAAGTTAGCTCAGGATAAAAAGGTCTATTATTACTATATCGGGGAGGTCGTGGAGGAGGTTGACTTAGGGATTTGTTTACCGTATACGCATGATTCATGCGGAAGGACATGTTGTCTAGCTTTTGGCACAAGTTAAGTGCCTGTGGCAAAGTTGTGGGCTCGCGGATGCTGAGAAGGCGAGGTAAATCACCGTTCGGTCCGCGTATGAAGGTATCGAGAGCTTTCTCTCGATACGAATTAGTCATCGTCCTTATTGCTTCTTCGCCGATGTCGAGACACGCAATCTTGTCCAGGATGAGTGACAAGTGCTGATATACCTTCTGGTAGAAGGTTGAATTGCGTCGTGACGTTGAGCCAACGTCGTCATCTGGTACTCGAGGGTACCGATGTCTCTTTTATCCCAATAGTGCATCATCAGGCACTTACGGATCTGGTTCCATTCAAGTGGAGTACTATATGACTGTGTCTTATGGTGTGCAGAATTGAAAAATATTTTGGGGTGTCCTTTAAGGCTTCGTATGCCTTAAGGATCCTGTCAACACTCTTTCGCCATGAACTAAACTCTCCAGGCTTCCCAGAGAATTCCCGTAGGCATTTAACCATGTCCGGTATTCTATCCAGTTCATTCATATTGGTTCTACTTAGGGTTATATTAGACTCCATATCTCTAAAATCATCAACGCTTGATGCGTTCATTCGCTCGAGCACTTCTCGGACCACGGACTCTATTATGGTAGGGTTAGGAGCAGGAGGGTTTGGAGGATTTGTGGTAGCGGATCCGCCTGCGTTTTCTAATCGCAGCTGGTGTAGTTGCTCCACCAGATCTTCTGGGGAGGTAAGCATCTCTTCTTTTTTTGTTGATATATAAATTGGGAATTACTTACTCTGACAATCTTTAATAGCAAAAATTTCTCCTTTTTGATTTTCTTTTTCACCTTAGTAACTCTTCACAATTTTCTTTTCGATTTTATCCTCTTTTTTTTATGGTACAATTTTAATTTCAATAATAATAATTTTTCTTTTCTTCCTTTTCTTTATGGTTAACTTTAGCAAAATTTCTCCTTTTTGATTTCCTTTTTTACCTTAGTAACTTTTCACTATTTTCTTTTCGATTTTATCCCCCTTTTTTTATAGTACAATTTTAATTTCAATAATAATTTTTTTTCTTCCCTTTTCCTTAAGGTTAACTTTTCACAATTTTCCTTTTTATTTAACTTTTCACAATTTTTGTTTTCCTAACTTTTCAGAATATTTTTTTTATTATTATTATATTTTTTTAATATATTTTTTTCTTTTTTTTTATTTCTTCGTAGGCACGACCAAATAAAATAAAAAAAAAAATCCTTTTTACTTATGACTGATTTTTCATGATTTTCTTTTCTCAATTTTTTACACTTTTTGTTCTCTTAGACTTTCACAACTTTTTGGAATTTATCTTACATCACTATCATCGCCGCGCTGGATTCTCGGGTTTGGTGGGCGGTTTGGAATGGTCCTTTTCCTTGGTAGTACTAGTGGTTCCTAGCCGCTGCTTTCTCCCTTACGTCCTTGCTTAAGTATCGCGTTTAGTTCTAAATCGTTAAACTCGCGAAGCCTTACTTTTTGTTTTTCAGGCTACTACTTTCGCACACGGTCCCTGCTCGGGCGCCAGTTATATCAACGCAAGTTGATATCAACAAAAAAATATATTTTTTGGAGCTGGTTGGCTCCTTTCTTTATTGAATTCAAACTAGAACTAACTTACAAAGCTAATTATTTCTTAAAGCTAGCTTACTCTGACGCCGCTCTGCCGTTGATTCTGCTGTTGTTCCGCTGACAGTGCGGTTCCCACCGATCGCTGCATTCCTTGTTGTTTGTTTGCTGTTTTGCTGACGGCGTGGTTCCCACCTGCATTCCTGGTTGTTTGTTAGGTGTTGTATTGCGTTATGAAATTTGCACATGCAGGTGTGTGCAACAGGGTGTCGTTTTGCACATGGGAATTTGTTGTCGAACCTAGGTTCTGTGCATGTGTCGTGCTAATATATATATATATATATATATATTGCTGAGCATATTTATAATAACTATGCTCAGCAATAAAAAAGCCAATTCTGTTCATTTAGCTGATTTCATAAAATAGAGAAGAATTTAAAAGTTGTTTTTCTGCAATAATAAATAAATCCAATAATTTTTGAAATTATGCATTTAAAATCGCGAATAATTGAATAATAATGACGCGAAATGCCGTCGACAAAACAGCATAGAATTTTCATACACGTAGCTTACAAATTTCTTTAACTTAACATTTGTATAAATTACAGAACTCTTTATTGGAGTATATGAAATTACATTTCTGAGCATAATTATCATTGCTAAGTTCAAAATGTTAAACTAAAAGAGCATTTCTGTTAAATTCTGGCGGCAATGGTGAAATACGCTTTCAGCAATCGACTTCGTTTTTGGCAGTCCACACGCTGGTCCGCAATTGGTTCTTCTCGTTATTCTAAGTTCTCTGCTTATGAAACCATTACCTTAATTGCTATTTAGATGCCTTTCTTTCAAACCGAATTTGCAAAATATGCAATAATATCCAAATGAAATATATGACACTCATCATTTGATTAATTTTTAATATTATGTTATATATAAATTATATTATATTTTAAACTTTTTTTGTTTTATATTTTTTTCTAATAAAAAAATGAAATTTTTTTATTTGAATTACTTTAATAAATAGTTTGGTTTTCATTATATTTTTATAGGTTTTACACTTTCTCCTTATATTAAACATTCAGTTTACATAATTCCGTTAGTTTAACAGGCAATATTTAACAGAGGGGTGAATCCCTTTCCCGTGATTTTCTAACTCTGCACAAATTTCAATCGAGCATCGCACCAAAAGTCAATTGCAGCTTCTCGCTGTTATTGTTATAAGTTCTCTGGTATTCTGACAAGTCTGGAGCATCTTCAACTGCGTCTCGCTAGTCCCGGCGCCCGTCGAAATCGGTGCAGCATAGTTTACGACCGGCCGGCCAATTGCCCTGTACGTTGCCACCAGCGTTTCTTTGTCTTTCCCCCAGGTGTTACCGGCTAGCGATTTGAGGATATTGTTTCGGCTCCGCACTTTGGTGGCAATTGCACTCGTATGCGGAGTGCGGACTATCAAATGTCACTCTCAGTAACTTTGGGTTGTTCGTGGTCGGAATTTTTACACCGTCGACCTTCACATCGAGTTCTAGCCGGTACTCCTTCGTCTAGCTGGTGAAAAGGGTGGCAGAAAATTTCGCAGGTTGGAGATGTAGATGTCGTGCAGCGAAGAAGTTGGAAAGGTCAGCGAGGTAGCTGTTTACTGAAGAACAAAGGCTATCAATATCCTGGCCAGACGCCAAAATCGAACAGTCATCGGCGTATGAGATCAGCGAGACGCCCTCAGGTGGTGGAGGGAGCCTCGAGATGTAAAAATTAAACTGCATTGTGGAGAGGACACCACCCTGCGGGACCCCTTGTTTAATTTTCCGTAGCTTAGATGTTTGACCTCGAAACTCAACCGATGATCGTCGACCACTCAGGTAATTCATGGTCCACCTCTTCAACCTAGGCGGTAATGAGGAATCCTCAATGTCCGATAGTAGCACTGAATGATTCACTGTGTCGAAATCATTCGACAGGTCCAGTGCTACTAGGGAAGTTCGCGCACAGGGTCGTTTTTGGTTGAGGCAATGAATTATCTGGGTGTTTATGGCGTTAAGTGCAGTTGTGGTGCTGTGCATTTTTCGGAAGCCGTGCTGATGTGTAGCTGGGCTCAGGTGGTGTGTGAGGGACGGGAGCAGTAAGGCCTCAATTGTCTTCGCTACTGGGAAAAGGAGGGATATCGGACGATATGACTCCTTTATTTGCGGGTTTCCCCGGCTTTAGTAGCGGGACCACTCTACACAGTTTCCACACGTCGGGTATAGTTAGGGTGGTCAGTGACAGATTGAGAAGCTTGGTGAGATATTCTGCTCCCGCTGGGCCCAAATGTTTTAGCATCAGCATGCTTCCCTGGAGAAATCAAGCGTTGCGCTGATGTTCGGCAGTTTGCGCAGACGGCGGGTTATTCGTCGTTTCGTTTTGTCGACGGAAGGGTACAATGTAAAATAGCCGGCTAAAATAGCTCGCGCACCTCTTCGGGTCCGACGAGGCGTGATCACCGAATGTAATTTCCACCCTATCATCACGTCTCGTCGGATTTGACATCGATTTGACAGTGGCCCAGAGCTTGGTCACCTTAGAGGAGAGATTGCAGGATCTTAAGTGCTCCTCCCACTTGTTCCGCTTATGGATATTTACCTTGTTCCGAATCTCGGCGCACCTTGTCGCTAAATCCGCCGCTTCGGTGGGGAAATTAGAGCGGATTTCCACGATTCGACCTGCAGGTATGAAGCGGGCGGCAGCAGACACGACAATTTTGCGGAAAATCTTTTCTGCAGGGAGGACGTTGGTGGGAGTGGGGAGAGCACTGAAGGCGTTCTCAGTAAATTCCGTGAAGCCGGGCCAGTTAGCTTTGTTAAAGTTAACAAATGACCGGTGGTCCACGGAAACGAAGTCGGGAGGCCTGTCAATCAAGATGACTATGGGCAAATGGTCTGATGCGAGTGTAAGCATAGGTCGCCAATCTATGCAATTTATCAGACCAGCGCTAGCTATTGTGATGTCAGGCGAGCTATGGCAGTTACCCACAATCCTGGTGGGGGCTTCGTCATTCATTGTGCAGAATGTCGAATCGTCTATCTGTTCCGCCAGCTTCATTCCTCGACGATCATTTGACAGGCAGGAATGCCAAAGATCGTGGTGCGCGTTAAAGTCGCCCAAAACCAAACGGTTTTCGCCTCTGAGTAGCGCACCTATATCAGGACGGTATCCAACTGGGCAACTTGTAACGGGAGGAATGTATATATTAAATATTTCGAGCTCGACACCGCCTGACCGGATAGCTATGCCCTAACATTCTAGGGTAGTATCCCTGCGGTCGATGTCGCCGTCGATAAGACGATACTGCACGGTGTTGTGTAAAGTGAAGGCCAAGCCTCCACCATGATCTCGTTCGCGATCTTTCCTTATAATATTATAGCCAGCCCGGCTCAGAAGATCTGAGCGGGCGCTCAGTTTGGTCTCCTGGATCGCGGCTATTCGCAGGCGTTCCCGGCTCATGAAGTCGACTATCTCGTCGATCTTTCCTTGGAGTCCGTTGCAGTTAAATTGTACGAATCTAAAGTGTCTCGAGGGAACGTTCGTAACACGGGGGGGGTGAGGGAGTTGTGCGTGGATCTTGTCTGTTGCAGCTGTGTAGCCCGCTGTGGTAGTTGCCGCACATTGGTGGTAGTTGGCGGCTGCGTAGTGTTTACAGGCGGGGGCAGACTCCTACAACATGGGGCAACGAATGCACTACTCCACTCACGAGTGGTGCGCAGACCAGAGCACGACCGAAAATGGCACCAGCCAGTGCAAGAATTGCATTTGACTGATGTCACGTTCCGCCGTACTATGGTCTGACACACGGAGCAGACTGTGCGAGGTACTAAGAGCTGCTGATTAGCCAACGCACGGGATGTGGAGCTGGATGGGGGTGGGGGAGGGTTGGGGGAAGATGATTGGGAGTCATGCTGCGGGGAGCTCCGATGGGCTGTGGGGGAGTTACCCACAGTGGGTAAGTGTGCAGAAGGCACTGCCGTATGGGCCAGAGGCGCAGCTGGGTGCTGGCAGCATGGGGCCACGTAACTCGTGGTCCACTCCCTGTGAGTCTTAAGACCTGAGCAGGTCTTAAGATAACTCCAACCATTGCACAGGTTGATGTACTAAAACTAAAATTACCTGATGACTTAAACGGGGTTAGGTCGCCGAAAGGGTGACAGCCCTTGGACGGATAAAATCCGGGTCAACTCTGGTGCGTAGAACCGGCTGTCATGGGAGTCGTGGGAGTCGACTGCTCTGGCTCTTTTGCGGCGCCAACAGCTTCTTCCTTCTCCATATCTTTCGTGGATGTCTCTTCGTCCTCACGACGGATCTCATATTGGCTCAAATCTTTGCCTTCTGCTTTCATGGCTTCCCCCATCCGTGATTGTAGCTCAGCCTTATTCCCGGTTGAAGATAATCCTCGATTCGCCAAATGCTTTTTTGAGGAGTAGTATCGTCAAATCTTGAATCTTGACAATTTTCAATTTTTTCCCGCAATTTATTTAGCAATAAATAAACTTCTGACACCAATTCTAACGTCGTTCGAGTCCGATCACTAGCTTGCTAAATAAAACTCCCAAGATTTCTTCGTTTGGCTTCTTAATCGTCAGGAATTTACTTAACGTTTATATTGTCCACGATAATTACAATTCTTTACTACACACAATGGCTTATTTTACAATTCTTTATAACACACAATTACTTTCTGCTTCACACAGTTTATTCGTTCTAAAACACACGGCAATGTTAACGCCACTGCGTTTTCTTCTCATCTGCCTGTGATCACTGCTGCCGCTCCTTTTGTACCTGGCAATGGCCCGAACTTCAGTTCACGCTGTCTAGAACATGCTGATAACTTTCCTACCTGTGGTAACTGCTGTCGCTCCTTTTATCTGTCCTTCGTATATGGGATTTCCGTAACAATACGTACACCATGATGTTGAAATCACGAAAGAAAAAATAACAGAAAGGTCTTTTCCTTTGTTCAGTTATAGTAGTCACGGGACAATTGCATATGCATTCGTTCCATTAAGGTAAAATAAAACGATATGCCGCTGTCGTTCCATTCAGTATCATAGGCATGAGTAAATGCTCGTTAACAGCATTTCTGACATATCATTTACAGCGTAAAACTCAGATCTAAGAATTTAAGAAAGTTGGGTTTCATTTTTGTCTACAACAAATCAAGCTAGCAAGTATGCCTTCAGTAAGGGTACCTACCAGCTTTACTTTGTCCATTGCTAACAGACTAAGTAACTTTTCGCTGCCATGGGATTTTGCTCTATAACCTCTAAGAATTTGCCTTGCTACCAACGCTGCAAATATTGTGTCATGCAATGGTGCAATGGTAGGAATGTAGAGTCGGTTTTTTGCTTAATTTCTCTTGCTTTTTCAAAATGTAACTGAAAGCCTCTCAACATTCAAAAAATGTTCAAAAAGTTTTTTTTTATATACATATATAAAGGATATGTATATTCGGAACATTGAGAGACTGAAAATGGACAGTATCGTTATCAACAACGCGTTCACTTTACGGCTGAATAGCTTTGCTGTTGTATTCGCCCTTATATGCTAGTTGATTGTGCGCAACTAACGCCTGAAATGATCGAATTGTTCTCGATAATGAATGTTCCCGATTTACAATCTAGAACATGCCAGTTATCGGTTTCTCCCTTTCACCTGATTTTTCTTCGCATTTTCGCCACAATATATACACAATGAAACGGAAGACCTTTTTGAGCAATCAGTTTGCCTTTTTTGGGGGGATGACAACCACCAAAAGATTTAGCATAACAAAAACATTTCTGTGGTACTTATGGAATATGTAAATATCATATAACACCATATTTAGACACGGTGGACCAAAGCACCATTGGCTCATGACGAAGTAAACCATTCCAAACGGGCCATTTATGGTAAAAAATACCATTCTGTTGTAGCGGCTAGCTAAACCCGTCTAGTGTCAGATAGGTCTAGTCTTAGCTATCGCGGTCATCTAACGGGAGGCTGTTTCGACGAGTTCGGACGAGAGGAAGAGGGGTGTTAGATGAGTCATGTTGAGTGGGCATGCAAAGAGATTGTTGAGAGAGAGTTGAGCCTACTACAATATTCAGACCTTAATTGCGCCAGGGCTACGCGGGTCTCCCGAGCTATTGTTCTGCGATGGGTGCCGATTGGATTCCGAGAATATCATTCACAGGAAGAGACTTCACAAAGGTGTTAACGGGCTCTCGGTAAAGCAATGTTAACTCCGCTGAGTTGTCTACTCGTCTCTTTTTGTGATAGCGGCTGCCGCTCTTTTTATACCTGTGGATGACCCAAACATTCTGTTCACGCGCTTAAGGATAGGCTGATTATTCGTTTGCCTGCGGTAGCTGCAGCTGCTCCGTTTATCCTTAACCCATTCGCTGCCAAGGACGAGTATACTCTACGTACTACTTTAAATATATTATAACACGCAGGCTTTTGTATTAGCAAATTTTTTTTTGCTATCTGCATGATTTATTATTTATTTTTCTACAAAAACGTACGCAAATACGAAAAAGGATATCGAGTCCTTCTGCCTTCCTATTGCCAACGACGAGTATACTCGTCTTTAGTTTTCTGCTTGTAAATGATTATTATTATAATATATGTGCACTTACCAAGGAATAACAGGGTTTTGGTAAACAACAACACTCAAAATATGAATGGCATTGGGAATGACTTCATATAATTGAGACTTGGCACCGAATGGGTTAAAGACGTGAAATTTCCTTTACACTGTCTACCCTTTATTTTGTCCTTGGTAAGGGTAATTTGCATCTTACTGCCGCTTCTTTATGTCTTTACACTGCTACTCATTCAATCTGTTCTTCGTGTTTGGGATTTCCGTCACAATATTGTAACTTGAGAAGGGAAAGAAAAGCAACGAATTTTACTACTACATGCTTCCAAATGAGAGCATGTGATCATATATTAGAAAATGCACTGTTGATAACAATCGTAAAGCTACCTAACAATTATAAGTTGGTTTATAGTATCCATAAGAAAAAAAATAAAAGGCTTTGACTAGTTATAAGCAGAATGTATGAATAAGACCTTTCTCAATTCATCCAATAAATTATTTTATAAAGAATGATAAAATCTACATTCCGTTTAAGATCACTTGCTGTTGCAACACGCATTATTACAACAATATTTATTTGAGATAATATTTCCATTACTTTAGATTTGTTTAATTTCCTGATGGAAAAAGTTTTTCACAAGAGTAGGTGTTTCCAAATATTTTTTCTTTAACAAGGTTCCTTATAAAAAGTCAAATTAAATGAGTTAAGTTTTAATTTTAAACTTTAGACCCTGGCTTTAGCTTGGTCAGGGGGTGAGAGCAAAGCTACATAGTTTTCTTCAAATGAAACAAATATTTATTATAAGTTAATAAATGATTTATAAAGTGTTAATACAAAAATTTTGTAATCCATTATTAATTTGAAATACATTAATGAATATGTATTAAATAGAAAAGAGGTGTGAAACAAAACCACGTCCATTGGACAGGGGGAAGAGAACATGAAGATAAAAATGCCTAAACTATTATCACGTATGTTAATTTATGAATGCTCGATTATTTGTGCATTTTCCGTCATTTTGTGCAGATTTAAACTATAACCAGAGAACGTAGAATATAGAGAAGGTCCAATTGCGGACAGTCGTGTGAGCTGCCGGAATCGACGAAAGAAATAAGAGACTATTCAACACTGCCGCCAAAATTTAACAGAATTGTCTCTGGTAACCAACATTTCTGAGCAGAATGAGCAATAAAATCAACGGCCATGTATGTTATTGTAACATAAGCAAGTTAATAGACACTTTTGTATTCTTGCTTTTATTCTTAAGATTTCTAAATGTGATATAACAAAAACATAAATTTACAAAAAAAATTTTTTTAGTGTCAGCGACTTCTAATAATTGCGAAATTTAAATAAATTTTCGATTTTCCATATATATACTACTAGGGATCAAATATTGTATGTTCATTGCTCATAGTTGATTTGCCGTCTGCATTTCGAATAACTCCTTTTTTGTCGGCGTTTCGATAATTCAAATACATACATCAATTTAATATATTATAATAATATTATAAATATTTATATTAATAAATAAGCAATTAAAAAAAAAATTTAAGTTTATTTTTCCACATTTACATTCTACAATCAACAAATATATTTGGTAAATATCGAGCCCTATCCGCGAAAAAAAGGTAAGCGACACTATTATCGATTTTTACTTTTTTGCACATATCGATAGTTTACAATCATATCCACCTTCTGGGAAGTTTTTGTAGTTCTGGGAATTCCCGTTAATTAGTTGCAGCTAAAAGAATTTTAATGTAACCGCCAAACTCATTTTGTGTACATTGTGATTGACCGCGGTTTGTCGCTTACCTTTTTATTTTCTGCCTGCGCTTACGATTTTATTTTCTGCCTGCGCTTAGTTTTTTATTCTATGCCGGCGCTTAGGCAATTATCGCGTTTTAGAACTAATTAGTATACATTATGAGCCATTTGGAACTAAACGTAAGTGTATTTATACATAATTTATATATATATATATGTATATGTATTTTGCAAATTCTTTAATTTCAGCTAGGAAAAGGCTGTACCGTACTCGGATACTGATACGGGGCAAACCGACGATTGCGAAGAAGAAATTTGTGTTGGGAAAAGGGGCTATAAAAAGAAAAAACCAATACCTAAGCGACTCCTAACTAGAAAAAAGCGGTCTAGTGGAGTTCGACAAAACCCCTGTGCTACCAAAAAATGTGGAAATGATTGCATGAAAAATTTCGCAACATACAGAAATAAATTTAAAAAAATAAAATAATACCCCGCTTGTTGGGATTCGAACCTGAGTATTAAAAGAACAGTTTAACAGCGTCTTAACCATCGCACCACAGACAACTTCTAAATCAATTCATTTTATGAGGTACTCATTACAATTTGCCGGTAAAAGCAGACAAAATCTTAATTTCGTCGAGCACAAAAATCTACATCAAGCCGATGATCATATGGAAAAGCAGTGAATTTTCATACTTAGTAATCATAAATTTTTTTACTCATTTTAAACAAAAATTTTTTTTTAACATTTAAGATTTTAAATAATATATATATCTATATATATATATTGTAATTAAACTTACGCAACGCATTTATCTACATGAAAATTAAATAAAAAGGCTTATTTAGAATATAATTATAGATTTTTATTAATTATTACAATGATTTACTTTATAAAAAAAAAATTCGTATACATGATTTGCGAAATTGTCAACAGTTCAATGACAATTTCTCAGACGACTTACTGCATACATATGTACATATATTACACAAATATAATATTTTATATATGTACATATATACACTGAGTTAATTTAGTTCACCTGTTTTTTTTAAACACAGTAGGCGTTATTATAGCTGGAAAACGGCCAAATGCACTTCAACTATAATATGCCAGAAATGTCTTCAAATAAAGAAATGTCTTAAAAAAAACTAGGCAAACTTATCAAGTAAATACTCCTGTTACTTAACATTGTCTAACTTATTTACATTTTTGCTTTTACATACATATCTCCCAAATGCCAGCCTCTGGTAGGTCGCTGTTAGCCAGAGGTGATGAATAGTCTCTTATTTATCTCGTAGGGGGAACAAATGGCAATCGGCACGCCATGGACCTTCTCTATATTCTACGTTCTCTGCTATAACATAAATTCAGTTTTTGCACACTTTATGAGGTAAAATGCGGTAAATGGTAAAGTGCGAGAACAAAGTAATATAATC